>OX411307.1:158603643-159203643 GCA_948150685.1 Rhaphigaster nebulosa
AATTAACTCGCTTATTAGTTATCTCTTATTCTTATGCTATTTACTTCCGTCATTTTACTGTGTATATACCTCTCTTGTACCTCTGATTTAATTTCAGCCCTGATGAAGGCTCACGTGTTTGGTTCGAAACCTCTGTATTTACTATTTATATACCATCAATATTTCAGAAAACAACTATATTTAATTTTTTAGGTTTGAGGGATTTTTTTTAGTTAAATAAAATCAATAATGGTCAATGACTTATGTACTTTAGTTTATTTTTCTAATTGTAGAAATTATGTATTTGATTGCGGGATTTTTTTTTAATGTTTAAGTACATATTTAATTTTTTTGTTGTGGCATTAACAGAAATATCATAATTTTCGAGTTATGTATTACGTTGTTGCATTTAATTCACGAAATTTTTTTTTTCTAAAAAAAAATTATGGTACCGACCTCGACTTACTGGAATTTTCGATGAATATAAGGCGTTCAACTTTGAAAAATTAATTTTTAAATATGTAAGGCCTCAACCATCTCTATAATTTCTTTTTTCCTTTCTGCTGTGTATTAAAAAAATGTCTGAGCATTTCAATTTATTTTCGTGGTAAGAGTTTCATTAATTTTCCTGGATCCCTTTATAGGTTTTATTTCGAAACTATACCTTTTCAATTGAGTTTTATTGAAAAGATCAATAATTATTTGGATATTCGCATTCCTGTAATTTTACTGGATTTGTTTGTCAAAGTTAAATGACTAATATTCGTCAAAATTTCCATTTCGGTATGCATATTGAACTAGTTGAACCCTTAGCTGGTAACAAATATATTATATTTAATATCGTAAAGTTTTCAGTTTTTGATCTTTCATTAATTGTTAACATCCGACATTAACATTTTTTTTTTATTCTGTATATTCCATTGTTAAATATCGTCTTTGAACGCTATAACATCTTTTCTTAAATAATTATATTTAATTACTTTACTATCAACATTTCAAAATGTTTTTAAAATTTTATGGCCTTTTGTTTCGCATCCCCAGCTTTAAAAGATCTCCTTTTTAGAAAATGAGGCCCGAGCTATAAAGACTTGAAAGGAGGTATTCGATCGCTCATTGGTCTTCTGATCAGTGGAGAACCAAATTTTTTAAAATCTTTAGGTTGTTAATTCTAAATGAATTATCATTAATAGATTTGGAGAATATTAAATAATTATATAAATCCCTCGCTTGCAGTTGAAAACTGTTAAGCTTACTTTCAAAAGGGCTCGTGTCCAATTTGGAATGATTTTCAGTAATGTGAAAAAATTAATGAGATTACTTATTAAATAATTATTCTAACTTGTCCTTACGAGAAAATGGGATTTTTTTGTTCATTTTTGATAGGAAATGTTTGGAGAGTTCGATTCATTTTATCCAAATACGATTAAAAACATTAAAAAAAACACTTTATTTATTTTATTGATATGAGCCCTTTTGAAAGTAAGCTCCTCAATTATGCTTGTAATTGAAAAATGAAAAATTCTGTTCTAATGACTTAGTCATAAATTTTTATTGTAATTACTCATACTCCTTCTGTTGCGGGTAACCAGTTTTTAAACGATCATAGCTCCCCTTCTATAAATGCTCTAACGCAAGAGTTGGTTTCATTTAACAGTAAAAAGGATGGCATTAGAGACTGCAAAAAGAATTTTTGGATTTGGGCTTAAGGCGGAAGTACAGTAAGTAAGTAAAGTTGATCAATTTTAAGCCCTTAAAATTGGTCAACTTTACGTTGATGACACACAATATAATTTAGAACATATGACTGGATACTCATTCAGGATATCCAGGATTGTTATATTATAATTATAAATTCTTCTTTGCAATTCTCATTACTTGGACTCTTAGTGCATTACAATTCTATACCTTTAAAACCCCACGGGGGTGTGGCAGACACGGCTTCTGTCGATTTTTTTTTCTTTTTTAGTTTGTTTAATTTAAAAAAAATAATTTATAATTTATAGGGGGATATTTTTTAAACTATTAATTGATAAATTTCTACTAGTTTAATTTATTACACGCAATGTACCGATATTATACAACCTTTACGTGTGGTACTTTAACCTCTAAAATTTTACTTGCCATTTTTTAATTTTATATAAGAATCCTACAAAAATGGTTATTTATTCTGGGTATAATGGATGCATGACATACACTGTATGTTATAAGTTATTAGTATTCAATATTATTAAATAGCATTATTTCAAGATACTAAATATAATATACTAAATTTCATTAAATGTAAATATTGCATATTTTTTAAATGCGGTTCTTAAGTATACTATTTTAAAATATAAACGGGATAAATATAATTACGGACGTAGAATTCCGTATGAACCATTGCTTACTTGAAATATGAAATTTTAAAGCAGTATCTTATGCATTTTTATACGAGCTAGGGATGAAAAGTGAACAAAGATAAGAAAATATTGTCTTTATACATGAGTACAGACGCACACATTCTCTTTTAACCCGATCTTATGAATCTTATCCCGACGTTTTGACCTTCGCTTTCTCTTTAAAATTTTTATTTGTATTACGTATTTTATCCTCTTTATTTTCTATATCGTCTACAGTGAGATAATTAACTGACATAATATTCCAACTCTTGCTTAATTATTTCGTTACTATAGTTTTTTTTTGAAGATGAGGAATTTTAAAGAGCGGTGAATAAAAAAATTGCGAATGCCCTATCCTAATGGCATTGCGTTCTTTGAGCGAAATACTCGGCTCCCCAAATATTTAATGTGAGTGAGTAGTGGGAAGCGCCTAGGCTCCCCCTCTTTACAGTTCATCTCACGTCTAACGAATTCTTGCATCTCTTCTATTCTGTTGGCGCCACAGAAAATTTCAACTTTTGTACGTGCCCTTAAAAGGCTAGGGGTTGCTTCCTAGGTAAAATTAAGTGATATAATTGTGATCCATAAAATGAATTAATGGGATACTGTAAAAAGGTGAAAATGTTGGACTTTAATTCCAAGGTCTCGGTAATATACAAAAATGTACAAGTTATTCGTTACTTGTTGTGGTAAAAGGTTCATTATTGCACCGCAAAAATAATATTAAACGCACCACAAAAATAATATTAAACGCACCACTGAAATCATATTAAAAGGTTTGGATTCACCAAAAATTGAAAGAACTCTAAACTTGCGTGCTATGAAACGATTCTCTGTCCCTGGGTGGGTTTGCAGGTGGTACCATGGGGGGGGGGCCCATGGGAAGATTCATTGTATTTCCCTCCCTGGCTTTTAGTGCCCATTTTGTTCCGAACTGCCTACATTGTTGGTCCTAAGGTGTCATTTTGAACCTCTAAGACTAACGCTCTTTTTAGCTTTCTCCATCGCCAGAAATAACTTCTCTTGTACAAATCTTAAGCTGTTCTATTAAGTTAGGTCTATTGGGACCTCCGGAAGTATAGTGGGACATCTTCTTTTGCAGACTTGATAATGATCCCTTAAAAGATTATGATACTTTTTACTTCTAAAGCAATCTATGATCCAAGGTGTTTTCTATGACTATGGCTGTTTTGTAAATTCTAACGCTTTATTGTATGCACTTTCATAAGAATGCGGTGTATGAGACTACGGTGTATGACTGAACCCTGTAATTTTTGAAATCCCTGATGTCCATGGTGAGGTGTATGGACATTTTTATCCCAGTCAGACCGATGTATCTCCTTCCACAGGTGCATGTGGATTCCGAGATTCTTCAGTCGAACGCGATTCATAACAGTGTCCTGTAAAGTAGACAATATTCGGTTGGGTTGGAACATAATCTTAATTTCGTTCTACTCTGTATCGTGTCCTCACTTCCGAGATACAGTAAGCAGGCAGGCTAAAGACAGTTCGGATTCCTTCAGATATTCTTCATGTCTTTCATCCGGATGTGTTAAGCCTATCACCGTTCGTGAATATTTCAAAACGTGAGAAATATCTCCTTTTTTTTAATCAAATTGCAGAACGTTGCTTTTAAATGGAAGAAAATGTTTTGCCTTTTTTGTGACCATTCGCTTTAATTGTAATATTCCACGTGGAAAAAAACACCTTTTATTTTGGCCTCATAGTCTTCAATTCAAAATTAATGTACATTTTCAAAGTATTAGGTAAAATGTAATTACTATTGCTGGTTTCTCTCTAGTGCTATTGACTAGAATTAAAATCTAATTTTTTTTTTATTAACAAAAATTATTGATCATTATAGGTCACCTATAAGTCAAGCAAAATTTAAAAAACAAATATATATTATTATGTATTAAAAATAATACATTTTTTTATATATATTTAAAATTAAAAGATAAAATATAACTTATACGTGTTTTTGTTCACCTATTCAAACTAATTAAAAAATCATTATCCCTTTTAAATAGTCACTTGTTTCAATAAATTTAAATATGTTAAAATATTATAATCAAACTGAACTCATTAACATTAAACATTTAAAAAAAAAATTAAAGCTTTTATCCAATAAGAATTTATTTTATATTAAACCTATACCATTGAAAATGTATAAGGTGCTAATTTGGAAATAATTCAAGTGTATACATTAGAGTAGGTTTAGTGGTACCAGGTTTTAATTTAGGATCTAAAATAAATAATTTATATTATTTACAACATAACATGTTCCTGAAATTACTTCAGAGTATAAATTATTTAAATTTTTAGCCTCCGTTTATTGTAATCGCGTATTCCATGTTATCAGTTACATGCAGTACTTATACGAAAATTCTTTTATTTATTTTTTTCTCTTTAATAAAAGTTTGCATTTGTTATTAGGCGAAAATATGTCTCAAATATTTTGCATTTTGTGCCAAAAAAAATAGTAGTAATAAAAAAAAATGATATATATATATATATATATATATATATATATATATATATATATATATATATATATATACACACACAAGTTGTTTTCTTAACTGAAAGGATACCGTCAGGCCAAAGGAGGTTTTGATTGTTTGACACGCAAAATGGCAAAAACTTTAAATCAAAATTAACAGTTTTAGTTTCCGCTATACCCGCTATAATCTGTGTTTCCCTTATTTTTAAAAGGTTATCAACGAACAACTTTGAAACTTTTAAAGAAATCTTTTTACTTTATTATTAAATTATTCTTCTTCTTCTTCTTTTTCTTCCTCTTATGCCATTAGCTAGCGTCGAGGAGCCTCAATCCAGCGTAACCACTCCTCCCGGTCCCTGCTTAGCCGCTTCATCTCATTGAGCGATTTGCCTCTTTTACTTCCAATTCTTTGGATATATTCTTGGTACGTAATTCTGGGACGTCCGCGTGGTCTCTTTCCTGTGGGTCGAGCCTCTAATACCTTTATTGGATTCGTGTCCTCGTTCATCCGGCAGACATGACCAAACCACTGGAGTTGCCGTCTTTCTAGAGTGGTTTTAAGCTCTGTAACGTCTAGTTGCTCTCTAATGCTTTCGTTTCTAATGCGATCCCTTCTAGTTCTCCCAACAGATCTGCGAAGGAACCTCATTTCCGCTGCCGTTATGCGACTCTAGTTATTAAATTATTGTAATTTAAAATTAACAAAGCTAACGCAAATTTGCATGTACTGATTAATTGTGTATGATAATATGTTTTGAAGAATGGGTAGGGTAGCACTTTATCAAAGAAAAGAAAATTAAATTTATAGTTTTATGGATTTCTAATTATAAAGCTAATATTTTAATGATATGACGAAACGGTCCAATTTAAAATATAGTAATATTTTTTATCAATTTTCTTTTTAAAAATTCGTAAATTATGATTTAGTTTTTGTTGCTGTATGCTGTCTCAATAATGGACAATAGTAATAATGATTAAAGAGATCATTCACACCATAAGATTTACTGTGTTTTAAATTCATTAACTCGGATATTAATCAGCTTATGATTGTCAATCCATAAACTTAGGCGACAGTAAAGACTGTAGTGATTTACATAGATATTGACATTAATGTGTTTTATCTCTAATTATGGCATTAAATAAATCAGTTTTGACGTATATTGTCGGGCTCTACGTTAAGAATCGATGAAACATCGATAAAAGATCGTCTGAGGACTGTGGCGTAACTAGTCGCTCCACCGCACAGCAACCTTCAAGACGATCCCAATCCTTCAGCTGAATCATGTTTTGCCTTATCCTTCGAGACCAATTCACCACAGAAACCAGGTAGTTGCCTTGAAGCATCTGATACTAACCACCTTTCTATTTATCTCTAACGTTCTAGATAAATCTTTATTTAAGACAATACAATACCTTGAAGTGCTAAGTCACTTTTGAATGTTTCCATATAGTTAGCGGTTCTTGGCATGGAATTTGAACTTTTAAATTGCTTTGTATGTTGTGAATAGGAAAGTATTTAAATTTACAAACGTCGGTTGGTCCTTTGCACTTTATACTGCTTATTATATCCAATTTTCGTTAAATTTAATTAATTTTTAAAAATCTACATTGTTTTATTAACTTAATATTTATAAAAATACTCTGTAAATATAAATATACTGTTGATAGGTGCAAATTAATATTTGAAGCCACGAAAACAAAATGTATTAAAAAAAAACCCAATGAATTCTGCTGAACAATTACAGTCTGCTTGAGTATTCCAAAGATATTAATACAAATTTTAATATTTTTTTCTTCTAAATTTTGATGTTCCTTATTTTATGATTTTGATGTTCTTTCTTTTCTATATCGGTGGCGCTACAACTCACGAAGAGTCAGGGCCGCCTGCAACATTGTCCGCCAGTTTTCTCTGTTCTCTGCTGCTGCTCTCCAGTTACGGAGGTTTAAGAGGTTCCGCGCGTCGGCTGCCACACCAGTAGTTTGGGTCTACCAACTCTTCTAGTTCCATGGAGACGTTCTTCTAGAAGTTATCTGGGTATTTCATCAGGCCTCATCCTGGCAATGTGTCCAGCCCATCTCAGCCGCCAGATCCTGATGAATTTAACTATGTCAGCTTCACCATAAAGTTCTTTTAGCTCTGCATTGGTGCATATCGGGAGAAGATTTTATACGCGCATGGGAGCAAGGATATTCCTCTATAGTTCTGGTATTCAAGGCCATCTCCCTTTTTGTGTATGGGGCATAATACACTACTCTTCCACTCATCTGGGATTTCTTCATGTTGTCTCACCTTCATGATAATACCATACATGTATTTGGTCAGCTCGTCACCACCATAATAAAAAGATCTCTGCTGGTAGCCCGTCGGGACCAGGAGCCTTATTATTTAAGGACAGCATGGCATCCTCTCCTGGGGGATTTCCTGGTCATATCTATCTTTAGGTTCATCCTCTCCAAGTAGTGAGCTGTAGTGGTCCTTCCATCTGTTAAGCTCCTCCTTCTTTTCCATTAATATGTTTCCATTCTGGTCCTTGCCCGCGCTAACTCTCAGCTTGAAGGGTTTGTTCACTCGCTGGAAGAACTTTCTTACTTCGTTAAAACTTCTCATTTTTTCTGTTTCTTCCAGCTTCTGGTTTTCCCAGGCTCTTTTCTTCTTTCTTAGCATACACTTCTACTCCCTTCTCTTTGTGCGGTATTCTGCTACAGCTCCCCTAGTGCAACGTCGTTGGACCATAAGTCTGTAAGTTCTGTTCTTTTCCTCATTAGCAGCACGGCACTCTTCATCAAACCATGGCGCGCTTCTTTTATGTTCTTACACTCCTAGTATCCCCTGGGTCACACCCACCATCAGATTTTTGCATCCGGTCCAATGATCATTAAGGTCTTCAGGCTTTCCCAGCACTCTTACTCTTTCATCCATGATTGTGGAGAATCTTATACGCGTATCTGGGTCCTTCAGCTTGTAAATGCCATACTTTCTATGCCGTGTTCCTCGAAGTCGCCTAACCAGGGAGATCCTGGCCCTTATTCTAGCCACAGAAACAAAGTGGTCTGAGTCTGCGTTGGCGCCCCGGTACACACGATAGTCCATTAGAATGGAGATGTGTCTGGCACTCATAAGTACATGGTCAATTTGATTTGTCGTGGTACCATCATTATTAGATCGCCATGTTGCCAGATGGATCTTTTTGTGAGGGAAGGATGTACTTCATATAACCATACCTTTCGATGCAGCAAGGACTCTGCATGTATGCTGTGCATGCCGATACCTGGTTTAAACTCCTTCTCTTTCCCAATTTGGGCGTTTCAATGTCCAACAACTATTTTGATGTCGAATCTAGGACACTCATCTAGGCAATTTTCCAGTTTGGCATAAATTTGTATTTCGAGTATTTGTCCAATTGAATCAGGAGCTGATCTAAGGCTCCTGATCGATATAATGAAAGAACGTTCCACGTTCCAAGTTTAAAGTCCGTAAGGCAGGCATTATGCTGTTTCCGTTGAATCAGTCCGGTCTCTGTGCAGGTTTCGTAATAATAAGATTTAGGGGGAGCGGGTTATCAGCCCTCTGCCCCCGAGTCAGGTGGAGGGACTGCCTCCTTAGAGCACCCTGACGCACTTCCCCATCCGGGGCGGCTACCTAGGGGAGGTGACCCTAGGGTGTGTAGTGTATGTGACCTTTGTCTGTATTGTGGGGAGGGTATGTAGTGTGCTGTAAACAGTATACTGTGTATGAATGTTAGTGCAAGTGTTCCCCCAACCTGGAGGACCTGTGGCTGACTGCGGTACAACGACCGGGCGACGGGGCTGCCACCTCCCTACGCTTATTTTTTGATAGGCGATATTTTGATGTTCCTATTTTTAGAAAAAGTGGATCTAGGGTGTTTCATTGCTTTTACTTGTTTTAATAAAATTTTTGGTACTGGCATGATTTTTCCCTGCACTGCTCTTGACGTCACAGAAATCGATTATCTACTTTTTCACTGTCACCGTCTCTCGTGAATCATTACAAGGAATGTTCTTTTCTTAATAATGAATGGTTTATTAAACTAACTAAATGTTCACTTTATTGCTGAATTGAAAAAAAATATATATTTCTGTTTGAATGACTTCAAAGCATTGAAGGAAATAAGGAATTTTAGCTTTATTTATGGTCATCGATGACCAGGATCCTTACTTGGTAAGTACCCCAATTCCCGATGAAAAGTACTCGTTGGAGGTTTGTTTATCTCTTGAGCTAATAAAGCGAATGGAAGTCGACAGCGATAATCTACCCCAAACAGTAATAATTTCAGTAATCACTAATAATCTCCAAAATAAACAAATAATAAATAACAAAATCTGGTTCGGTGCGCTTATCACGTAGCATTCACTCACCAGGTTACTTTGACTAGAAGTAATTTCTGCTCAAGTAGGGCTAGTGAAAAGTTTCCATGGAAATTCCGTAAAATTTCTGTAGAAACATTTAGTTAGTAAAATTTAAGTAGAAACAAACAAACGTTTCCATTAAATTAAATAAAAGTAGACATTATTAACTACAACAATCACATTCTACGACTTTATATGTTATATATTAATTTTTCTAATACCTTTAGCTTTTCAACAGTATATTATACATTTATATTAATATTTTTACGGTAGTATAGATCCCTTTTCCGTCTCTCAGGAGCGATGGATTTTGATGAGTGAGGTATCAAAAGAAAGGAAATTTCACGGAGAAGTGACGAATCATAATTTCAATTGTTAAATTCTGACTAGGGCTTGAATAAAAGTGATGAAAAAACTGGTAAGCTTCAAATATTTGAAGACTAACAGTCGGCGGATCGAGACGGGATATGTTGGGTTTTAAAGATATTGACGCGAGCATCAATATCACATATCCAGCATTTTAAAGCTCTATAATCTACCGTTTTCGAGATAATGCACGATATAGGTCCGCCGGGCCCTATGCCATCTTGCGTACGTGCCGTTGTCATGGAAACTTTATATCAATTTGAGTCTGTTTACAAAAACTTTTAATGAGTGGGAAATTCTATATTGTTTCCCATGTCCAACCCTAGGGCATTGTTAAATATGAAAACTACATATAGAAAATGGTATAGCTGGATCTAATTGCCTAACTGCTAAATTGAAGAGTTGTTTTCCAGTGGGGTAAGCTAATTACTTATTAAGTATGAACTGTAACTTCAACGTAGTCATTACAAACTATGTAGCTTCACTAGAGGGTGTGTGTTAAATAAACTTTTTTGATAATATTATATTGTTTATAGGAATAATCGTGTTTCCATAATATCACTTTTACTTCCCATGTATTAGGAATTGGAAGGATAGATATCTAATGCGAGAGTTCTCGCTCGGGTATACTAGTCTACGAGTATAATAATCCTCTTATTTCTGAAAATTTATTTTCAGCCTGGGAAAATATTTCTCCTTTTTTCCCTTATGATTAAATATCAAATTCTTGCACAGTTTATATTTATCCATTTTTTATTACAGCTAGCAATGAGAGATAGTTAAATATTTCAAATTAACAAACTTAAAGGTACTTTAGAGGAGGAAGCACTTTTGAAAATTCGTCATCTCAATGAGGATAAGACCTACCTGATATCAAAGAAAATTTAATTGTACATTGATGTATCGAGTTTAATCCAAATTTTTAAAGCCGTTTTCGAGAAAACTGAAAAAACACACTGATTATTTTGCGGGAATGGGTTGTTTGGACTCAGGGGACTGGAATACTTACCCTTGCGATGTATTCTTTGACATGTAATTTAAAGTTAAATTATTAAATATTTAATTCGTTAAAGAATTTTAATAATTTTTCAGCCTTTGAAATGTTAAACTATTTTTATATTTTCTCAATTGTAGAGTACAAGATTTCAGATAAATAGTTGTACAAGATACAACCGTTTCAAGGTACAAGTGTCCTTGGGTCACCTTGCCCTCAAGTTATTTTATGGCTTTTTTTTTTTCAATACTGCTTATTAATTCCATCTCGTTGCTACCGTATTGGTCTCTAATAGTATAATCGATATTAATCGATTTGTTATTTATCGAGTTGTTTCTATTGGGAGGTGGATGGCGAAGGGGACTGGGAGGACTGTTGACCTCCGCTGACTGGCCACCTTGACCCGCCCGCCCGGGCCTCGGCAGAAATACTCCTCATCTCGACCTATTTCGAGCACAGAGGGCAGCCCTGTCAACTCCCGATGGAAGGCTACGCTTCCAACTAGATCTAACTCAGGTTTCCTCAATAAAATACATACAAAATGGATTAAGGTTGCCCCTGAATCCTGTTTCCTCAAGGGGACCCCTAGGCTAAAAAATGAAAATAAAAATCATTTTTTGATTTTTATTTTTTTTATATATATATATATATATATATATATATATATATATATATATATATATATATATATATATATATAAAGGGCATAAATGTAAAAATCCAAAAAATAAACCAAGAATCTCAAAAATAACATAAATAAATAAAAAAATCATCTATCGATATTTCGCCAAATCATCAGGCATCATGAGGGCATCCATTTACGCCCTAACAATTATTTATGTCTCATTTTGAGCTTTTGCTCTTGCATATTAAAATATTGTGTGGAATAGCCGTGTATCCACTGTTGTCTTTATAAGGGCCTTCCTCTTCTGTGCATATAAACTTTCCAGGTTACCATATTGCATTAACATACCAGATTGCATCTGGTTGATCTTTTCTTATTTAATTTATTTTTATGATCTTTTGTACATTTATGTGTTTTTAGTATGAGTATTTCCTTTTTTCTTTTTTTTTTTATTGTCAGCTGTTTGTTATTTAACGTTTCCTAGCTGTTGTCATGTAACCTCCCTTTCCCCTCAGTATGTGCTTGGGTGTTTTGGTGTGGGGTGCTGTCTTTCGTAAATGCCTTTTTGTACTGTGGATGTGAGATGTGCTTCATTTTGTCCTTTATTAGTTTTTTTTTCTGTATATTTTATTTATTTCTCTCCTACTGTCCTGATGATGCCTGAATTGGCGAAATATCTACAGATGATTTTTTTAATTGTGTCTGTTATTTTTGAGACTCTTGGCTTCTTTTTTGGATTTTTCTTTTTCCCATTATACCCTAACAATTATTCATGTCTCATTTTGAGTTTTTGCTCTTGCATATATATATATATATATATATATATATATATATATATATATATATATATATATATATATATATATATATATATATATATATATTATGAGGGTTACGGTAATGAAAAGGGTCCAATAAATATTTAAACCTATTGTGAAGTAAAATTGAGCTTGCGAGGTCATTGCGCAAGAGAAATGTATTTTCAGGAAAAAAAAAAGGAAACTCATATTTATTTTGCATGAAATTTATTTTTTAGTTTATTAACTTCAGATTTAATTAAAATGTCTTTATTTTAATAACCTCCCACTTCGTTTTTAAAAATATTAAAAATGAGAAAATAATAATTACTTGTTTAAAATATTTTTCGAAACCTGATTCGAAATTAATGATTTATTTAATCTTGAAGATCAATTAAATATTCTCTAAAACCAATTTAATTTTAAACAAGTTTTACCAACGTAAAACACCATATATCCTAATATGTATTGATATTGGGCAATATTATCGTTATGTAATTTAACCAGACCAGGTGCGAACAAAAGAAACAAGGGACGAGCAGGTAGAGAAGGGTAACTGACAGGCGATGACAGATGTCACTACACAAGAGATAAGGGATAAGTTAATTTAAAAACCCTACCGAGAAGTTTACACTGTAACAAAGCCAAAAGCTAGGATACCTAATCAATTTTAAGAACTGTTCCTCTTAGGCTTTGACTGGCCTCGAGGAAAAAGTGGAGACCGCCTGGAAAAGGTATGATTAAATTATACTAGTTGGATAATGGTTCGCAGATACCGGCTGTCAGGACAAGGGGTGGAGCCATCCGATGAAATCCCAGAATTTCCTCCCTCTATAAAACTAGTCGGCCAATGAACAACGTTTTCGACCCCCCCCCCTCCCCTTAAGGAGAATAAGAGAGAAAGGGGGATAGAAGCAAGGAGGTGAAAAAGAGGAACTTCTGAACTGACCGAGGCTGAGGGAAGACTGGGAGACTGAGACCGGCTGATGCGAGACTGCTCCTCTGAATCCTGATCTTGCCTGATGCAAGCCTACAACCATCGCCTTCAAGCCTTCGCCTGAGGAACCATCAACACCAATAAGTACAGATAAGAGATTTATGTTAAAACAATTAATGGCTAAGTCTAGGCTGAATCATTCCATGGTTAACTTTTTATTGTAATATTTTGTTATTTTAATTTTGAGGAATAAAGATAAATGTTAGCAAGGAGGTTTTTCTTTAGTAACCATGCCCATATTTAATTTGAATATATTTTATTAAGATAGCAGTAACTTTGATTAACATTAGTATTAAAATTAAAAGTAGGAACATTATATTGGTTAATTATTAAATAATGGTAACCACAAACCAGGCCCTTGGAAAGGTATCCAATTTAGAGGACAAGGTAAGAAAGTATTCATAAGCTTACTTAATTTTGGGATAATCATCCTCAATGATTGCCCAATGGCATCCCTATATATATAGACAAATGTATTAGCAGCTAGATAGATATCAAGCTCAACTCAAACTATAAAACATAGCAATCCAACACTTTTATCTGTTTGTTCCTTGAAGAAAACTACAAAAACAACTATAAAACTTCGTTTTAGAAATATTTTAAGATTGTTTTAAGTTAAACAGCTGTTCTATACTGTCTAAGCTTCAAGAATCGATTATTAGTTCAACAATTGGCCAAGTAATCGTAGAGAAACGACACTTTGAAAGAAAATGCCATGTCATGTTTTTTATTACTTATGTCCCTTGTTTTCGAAAACTTGAAAGCCAAATGAATTGAAATTTTTTCTGTGTTTGTAACATCAACCTTGTTATTTTTAAGTTTTATTATTATTCACTTATTATCAATCTTCAGTTTTCTGAAACTGAAGGAGCACTAGGATCGAATATAATATAATTTATAGAAGAAAAAAAAAGTTGAAAAACAAAGGCAAAAAATGTTGTTATTGTTGAGGCCGTAAAAAATTTCCTGTTGACTATTTTTTTTTTTTGCAAAACTTTTAAAATTCTCCCCACTTGCTAAGGAAAGATACGGAACCAACAGTTTGTTTTTATCCCTTATAGTTCCTGAGAAAATGGTACTTTAAAATCTGTATTTTTATTCCCTCCTGCTTGTACTTAGTGGTACCCTTATTAATCTTGGATTTTTTAAATTGCAAATTGCATGCATAAGTTGTTATTTTAAAGTAGATTAAACATTTCTAGGACGACGCATACTACTGCAATTATGAACTAATAGGCCTTTGACTACAATATATATATATATATATATATATATATATATATATATATATATATATATATATATATATATATATATATATATATATATGTATGTATGTATGTATGTATGTAGTTAATAGTCGACTTAATTCATATTAAAATCATCTAATTTCAAGACAAAACATTATGAAGCAATGTGAATGTATTGGTATTGCCCACACACAGAAATACTGAAAACTCGAAACAGATTTCATGCCATTTTATTTTGCAATATAGAAGAGGGGGGGACCACTTTACGAGGAAACAAACATGCCCGGGTCTCCAAAATGTCTTAGAATTGACATTTAAGATTTCAGTCAGCATTTATGAGCCAAGCAAAAAAGTGTCGTTGAACACTATTTTTAGTGTTCCCTTTTCCTTTTCAGGTACTAAGGTAGCTAAAAGCAATATGCAATGGATATCTGGGACTTTCTAATTTCTACATACAAATGAAGTTTCCCTGTTGTAAAAATAATAAATAACCAAGATATTCTAAAAAGCTGTTGAGATTCATTTCAACTTACAAACAAACACATTTATTTTATTAAAAAATATATAATGCTATTGCTAATAATTAAAACAATTTCTAACATTAAAATGAAATTTGAAACTTATTTCTATGGTTTTTCTTATTATTGCGTATTCAATCTATTATAATTGTAATATAAGTTAAGTGAAAAATCATCAAAATGGGACGGTTTTCATGCTCTACAACTTTCATTTATTAGGTTTTTATTTTTAATAACCGTTTTAGATTCAGGGACTCTTGATAAGTCATGATGTGGGAATTTCACCCAATATTGAAAAAAATGCCGGTTTTCGACATACGATTATGATGATACTACTCACTCGAATTCCAAATTTTTCATTTAACGCAGAATCTAACGATCTTTAATTTTTGTAATAGAAACTTTTCCACTAGGAAGTCCGGTTTAGAAGTTATAGTAAAAAAAAAAACGGAAAAAAAGTGCCAACATTCCTTTGATTTTTCGCTATAAATTAGCTTCCATTGGGCTTTGGAATTCACAAACTTGTTTTTTTACTAGTTGTATTGGTCACTATGACATCAAAAAATTAGAGCTACCCGATCTTTTGCAGATCTTTTAAAGCTACTGGCCTATTATAACACAGCCTAAGAATTTAGTTTTTTCCCATACTCAGGGTCTTTTGGAGTGATCGGATTTTGGCGTTGCGTGATGAGTGTTTTGGATCCATGAAATTCTAGCCTCTACTCATTACTCCAAAAAATCCACATTGGATTTCATACCCACGGTAGTTCTACGTTTTTCGTTTTTTTTTTTTTTTTTTTTTTTTTTTTTTTTTACTATGTTTTGAACCAGGAACAGAGTGGATCTGTATTCCTGACAAGCTCTTAATACAGAGCCTTGAGGATGGGATGAGAAAATTATTAATTTCGCAAGGCAATTTAGAGGAGCTAAAGGGTTACTCCTTACATGACAATGACAGCGACTGTAAAGCGAAGAAAATGGAGTTTAAATGAAGTGCGGTATGTCCTCAAAGGGATATGCGGAAACAGAATATGGCAGTGTTTACAGAGAAACGAGATGGGGTTAACATAAGGGCGGAAGGGCCTGAGGGTTAAAAGTTATCTCTCGGCGTAACGCTCAGTCAGTTAAGGGCCTTGATGAACCCTGATGAGTGATAAAAGGTCGTTGTTAGCTGAAAACTGAAACTCGCTTACCCTTATCATTATAATGAACTCCCCCACTTAGGCTAATTTTTTTTTTTCTGGGCCCAAACCGGGAGCCTAATTATTAGTGGGATTTTGCCAATGATGGCCGCTAGGTAAGATACCATTGATAATAATTCCATTGATTTATTTTGTAGTACATTTATTTATTTTATAACCTTTTTGACAAACTTCGACTTTAGATTTAGGGTCATTCCACACCAAATCAACTAATAAAAAACTAATTTTAGACTCAAGGTTTTTCAAAATGAGTGAAACTTGGTATTTATATTTTATCCATAAATATATTTAGAAAATCCAAAGTTTCAAATTTTTTTCATTTTTGGTTTTTGAGTTAAACATATTTAAAAATCCAAAAATCGGATGTTTTTTGCCACGTTTTAAATCCTTAAAAAGCATATGGTTCCAAAACTACTTGCCCTAAAAATCTCAATACAGCATAATTCTTTTAAGAATTACATGGGCTTTAATGCGATTTTGAATTTACCAAACGTATCTTTAAATGTTTAAAATTTTCACAAAACTTATTTTTTTTAAAACACGAAATCGAAATTTATATTAAAAAAAAAAAGTTATAAACTACATATACATGTTATAAGAATGTATGGGCCAAATTTCATGATTTTTTTTTTTGGTTTCTATTACAAAAAATAAAACCTTGTATTTTTATGTCAAGTTTTTTTCAAACTGAAGTGGAAATATACTGTATATGTCATATTTTAATCAATTAAATTTACTTTGCTAAAAGTCATACTAAATGGAATCTTGGAGACATGATACAACATTTTTATGTATTTTTTCATCGTCTTTCTAAAAATATTACCAAGCCTTTATTTAGCTGTAGTATTTTTTCTGCAAAAAAATTTAAAACAATTAGTTTCTGAATTGATATTTCTACAGTTTTGAATGGGAAATTGGTTGTGTGAATTCAAAATGTTTATTGATTCTACAATTGAAAGATTGGCTTCAATAGCTATAATAATAATAAAGTATAAAAATATTCATTCAAGTTTTGCATAAGAAAATAAATCATAAAAGAACTATCGCTTCTCCGAACTTCAACAATTTCATTTGACGTGTATGGAGCAGCAATCCATTGCAAATTAATGCCATCGTAAAGAAATAGGATTCACCACCTTAAGAATTAACCCCTAAGGCAATTAAGTGTCTCAGGCTTGGCAATATGTTTAGTAGAAAGGTGATGAAAAAATACTCAAAAATGATGTATCATGTCTCCAAGATTCCAGTTTATGAGATGCCTGAAAAATAATAATGACGTTGAGAATAGAAGATTTTAAAATGTTGTAAATCCTTCAATTTTTAAGTTATCAAAATGCCGTTTGCGATATCTTTCATGACTTTTTAATCACTATAGATAACCGCATTAAAAACTGGATGTTGCAAAAACTGCAAACCAAAAGTTTTAGCCGAGCCTCAACCGCACGTATCGCGTCAAAATTAAAAAGCAATAGAGTGGTTAATGACATTATAAAAGTGGACCTATATAAATTAACTAATTAATAAAATTAATTAATTAATATAAAGTGGACTTTTATTAACTTTTTGTTAACCTTCGACTTCAGTTATAAAAAAAAGTATATGTTTTCAAGTACTTATGATGGCCGAAAAAAGTTCTACCTTAAGCCTCTGGGGCACTTGAGTCTACCGTAGGCTGGATAAGAAAGAGAATAAAAATAAAAAACGTGCCCTCACACCATGTTTCTTCTAACCACTCTTGTCTAGAAGACTTATTGTGCTTCTGGAGCAGTACAATATGATCCTGGCTCAACGAAAATAAAGGTTTTTATTCTGGTTTACCTTTTTGATATGTGTTTCTAATAAATAATAATAATAAAAGAGTATGGCACATATATATATATATATATATATATATATATATATATATATATATATATATATATATATATATATATGTAAAAGGTTTAGAACTATTGCAATTATTTAAAAAACAAAACAAAAAAAACATGTTGGCATTAGCTCTGAACAATGAAATAAAACTACTGATTTCGTTAAGATTATTATTAATACAAATATTTTACCATCAGTGTACTTTTTGTAGTTAATCTCTTCTAATAATAAAATCTTTGTTTAAACGGAACATCTAATCTTCAGCTTCTTGATATTAAATATCAAATATTTATTATATTTAATACATGTACTAGATATAATTTTCAGGTTTCCATCTACCATAATCTCTGCAAGTTTATAAAAGTTTTTATATATTTGTTTTATACGAAAAATTTCCAAGATGAGAGCGTTATCCCAAGTCTGCCTCAAGTGGATTTTAACAAAAGTATTGATTATTTTAGCGCTTGTGAAAAAATGAAGACTTAATATGAATAATTTGTTTTATGCTTCCTATATGGCCCTCTAAATAGTAAATAATAATTTCAAAGGTATGCCATAACTAAAAAGTCGAAGTAAATTGGCTGACTGCGGAGGAAAGAAAGTGATGTCAGGCATTGGGCATCGATCGACAGTGACTTTGATAAGATTAGCTTTGGTGATTTTTTTTAACCTATATCTGATTCCCACTCCCATCTTAGATAATTTTACATTTATGCTACTAGATTATTATTCCCTTCATAAAACATAGTAATAAACCCCCTATCAACAAATTTAATTGACGTCGATTACTTATGTGCGTAGTTAATTATTGAGATAATGCGTAATCTACTTATCAGTTTAAAAATTGTAATTTGTCCTAAACTTAAATAATTTCTATATATTATTCTTTTTTTTCTGGGAAGCCAGCATTCAAATTTTTATAGGTGATGTAGCAATCATGGTTTCCTTTAGGCTTGTCATAAAAAGGCCCTTATTCCTGAATGGGTTATAAATCCATTTAAATATCAGAAAATCTTTATTTATTTTTCAACGATTTATAAACATAAATTATTATTGCCAGTATTAAGTTAAAGAATTAAACATAATAATTACTGTAACGTTTCCATTATGTTGCTGATGCTTTATATTTAGTCATTTTGAATACTGCTCCCCAATCGAAATCTGTTTTAAAATGATTATTATTGAAATAGTATAAAATGGACATGATACAATTATTATGATAAAATAACAACATAAAACATAAAATATGTTTTTATTTTATTAAAATATTTTTTATTTATTTTTATTTTGTCTCCTTCTCACCATACCCTTCCTTCCCTTTTCTCCTCCTGCTCAATATACCTCTTATTTCTTTTTCTCCTGTTTTTATCCTTATTTATTTTTCCATATATATGATATTGACCACATATTATTATTTTCTGTCTTACTGCATTTTTTTTTCGCTTATATCTTTTTATTTTATTTGTATGTTGTTATTTTTACTTCAAGATTTTTATATAGTCTATTATATCTTATTTTTTCATTCATTTATCATTATTTTAATTTACATTTTTCATTATTCACATATATAATTTTCATTTATCATAATATTTTTCATATATTTTCATACTGTTTATTACTGTTTTTTATCATCGTATATTACTTTTGTTATCTTCTTATTTTTTTTGTTTTTTATCCAGTTTCCTAGTGGTTGTTATCTTGTTTTACTTAGCCCTGATGAAAGTCTGAAACTTAGGTTCACATTTAAATAAGTTTAACTAATCAGTGTTTTTTTCTTACCTGACCGCACCCTCCAACCAAATTCTTATTGAACTAAAATTATTTATTTTAGTCTGTTTGAACACAATTTGCTGCATTTAATTTTTAACAGATGAAACTTATATATGAAAACGTAGCTCACGTATTGCCTGATAAAATTATTGAATAAAAAATGGGCTCTGCCAAAAATTTCGTTATTAAACCACATGAACACCCGTTTGATAAGTATTAACGACTCGTGCAAAAGGACCCTACAGTATTTTATATGAAAAGTGTTTTCAATAAAATGATTTGAAATTTAGCAGGAAGCTAGTTTTTGCCATTCCGAGCAAAAGTCTCCCGTGGCCCAAAAAAATTCTATGACAGAATTTTGAGTTATTCGCGAATTAAGGTCTCATTTTACGTATACCGGAGATAGGGCATCGAATACAATAACGTATTCAACGATGTATTTATTTCAATTTTTATTTTAGAGATGTAGATTTAAGCGTATATTTTTAGTGTATAGAACTTGAATGGGTTGATCCATATATATATATATATATATATATATAAACAAATATGTAATCGTGTATCAACTTCTTAATAGGTTTGTACGCAGATTCCTCGATAATTCTGACAGATTTTTCTGTCCCACTTCTTGCTTATTGGCCTATATATAGGCAATAAGCACGATATAATAAGGCACTTCTTGCTTATTGCCTTCAAGCCGGCCAGGATATCATCTCCCTTGAGAACAAGGGTGTGACCCCAACCGTCAAAAGAGTCACTTGTTTCCCACTTCCACCTTTCAGGAGCTCCATAGCAATTCCGCCTGTTCCCGGAGATATTCCATTCTTCGCCTTTGATAGGGCCAGACGAAGATCCCTCTCCTCTACCTCAACCGGTTGCTCACCTGTTTCAAACTCTGCGTCATCTTCCTGATACGCAAACTGTGGGTCTATCTTCACTCAGAAGAGCCTTGAAGTGGTGTTCCCACTCCTTTTCCTTGATGGGAGAGAGCACACTTCCCCTTCTTGGCTTCCACATCCTTTCTAATTGCGTTAATATTAATGGATTATTGCTTCAGTATGCACTGCTTTTGAAGACTATTCTACAGATAATATCTTTATACAGATAATACTAATCTTAATCGAACAAAATGAATAGTAAATACAATAATAAACAGGGAAATAATACGGACGGAAAAACTATATATTGGCCAGATATGCTGTATTAGTTTTTGTGTATCGTACATTTTTTACATCAATCTGAAAGACAATAAGAAATTAAGGATACTTATTTATCTGGACAACGGGGATGGCCTAATAATTATAGTAAAATTAATCGGTTGACAGTTCATACAGGTGTAAGCCTTTACTAAATAAAAAATCATTAGAAATGATTATTGATTGTAACAAAAGGCTAGTTAAAATAAACAAAAAAAAATACAATTTATAAAAAAAAAACATTAACGTTTAATTTTATCAACAAAATAAATTTCAATTATAAAATCAATAGAACTGAAGCTGTTAATTTACTTAATTTTTTTTTTATCTAATAATAATTTTAACTGTTTTTAAAAATAATAAATGCTTATTGCTTTTGAAATTTTTTCCTGATAATTACTTTTTTTTTTTAATTTTTTCCTTATTTATCCTATCAATTTTTTTAATGTATTGTAGACTGAGTTCAAACAAAAGAGGCCATATATTTATTACCAAAGTTAATTATTTCCGTTATCATTATTTGAAGTTTATTTTATACGCGACTGCATTTTCTTTGTGTGTTTTTTTTTTGTTTTGTGGTGGAATTTCCATTTTTTATTGAAGTTTTATTTTTGTTGTTTGCATTTTACTTAATTCTTTCGTTTTCTGTTTACTCAGTATACTTTATCGCTCATTTGCTACAACGACCTCATACCTCGAAAATCATGATTTTTAGTCCACAGAGACAATTGCAATCATGTGTACTTTTAACTATTGGAGTGTTTTCAGACCAATCGTGCCGTTTTTTTTATAATGTATTATATACTCTGAAATTAATACAGTATTTAAAATTTCAAATGCATCACCTGAAAAATCGTAAATTTCAAGTTATGTCGTTGTTGCAGCAAATGAGCTTTTTTTAAAGTAACTGTAATAAGTAAATGATCATTTGAACATATCGTCGGTTTGGCTGTAAAAGTAGCAACAGCATTTTTGTTAATATGAATGTCTGTTGCCATTTGCCTGAGCCAAATTTACGCTTCATTATTGACAAAATTGTGAAATTAACTAATAATTATTGAGGATTCCCCAATTTTGTCGATACTAAAGCGTAAATTTAGTTCAGGCTCAGGTAAAAATAAGAACAAAATTTTCATTTTCACAAAAATTCGGTTATCACTTTTACCTCCAAACCGAGAATGTATTATGCCATATGCCATGGAACATGTTTTAAATTAATATATTTTACCTCTCTAGTACTTGCTATAAAGGCAAAAAAAAAAAAAAAAATCGAAACCTTAACAAGAGAAATAACACAGGTTTTCTGGATTAAATGTGCTAAGTTTAAATGAGAAATGCCTTTAAAATGTATATATAATTGTTATTAGAAGTCATTTGAACGTAGTATTTTAGTTTTTACACTTATTAATTTTTGTATTTCTAAATTGGTTCTTAATAAATTATTGCAAATGTCATTTTTGACTATTATTTTCCAGAAAGGCCATCTTCTGTACAAATTTGAATTTAATAGTAATTTTTAAAACTATCTTCTTTTTTTTTATTACTTAGTTCTTGCTGCATGTTTAAATTGAAAAAGTTTTAAATTTTAAAAATATCGTCAGAATTGGTTAGCGTTTGCTGAAGATTTTAAATTAATTTGAACGCACACCTTTAAATACCGCGATGTATGAAAAATGGGCTTGCACTTTCAAATGTACTTACTTTTATTCAACGTTTGCGTTGGTTATTTGTGTATAAATATGCATATCGAAGTATTTTGTGTGTCCTTCCGAAATAGTTCTATCCGAAAATAGGCGAGCGTCGGTGGGATATATTTAAAGCGCAATAGACTTTGGCAATTCGGTTGACGGCCTCAGCATTGAGCATTCTAACCCTGGCAGTGAAGGCCTTCGATTTCAATCAAATTGTTTATGTGCCTCCTCCTAGGCCAATGTTGCAAATCGTCGACGGACAATCAGGGCTTTCTTCCCAATCGCTTATCAGTCCAAACTCCTCCTCTCTCGATTTTATTATTTGGCAATCGGATAGGTTTTTCCTGTTCCGCTAATATCGAATTCAAGGCCTTTTCCAACCTGTTGGCGCTAATTCAGGTGTTAATTGAAAATCTGCTGTCATTAATCCAGCACACAATCCTTGGTCTGAATCAGGGCAATGCCTCATTTGCTTTCACAGGGCACATCAACAGGAAAACAGATTAAAAAAAAGAAGATCATCTACAAATTGTTTCGTGTTCTCTAACAAAATATATGCTAATATTCAAAAACAAGCTTATACATTACAAATAAGTCGTCCTATGCCTTGGATTCAACTTGTATAAATATGGTTCTAAAAAAAACCTTCATTTTTCAATTATCTTACTTTAAAAAATACACGAGTTTGAAAAATTCGGTAGACGATTTTAAAATACTTCTGAATATCTATCGAAGACATTTCCATACTTTTTTGAGATCAAGAAATACATTTGAAACAAAAATAGGAATTTAAAATTTTGATTGATACATGGTACTTAGAATAATGGCACGGTACTGAGATTTTTCTGTTTTATCACATTCAATAAGATCAATATGGTCCACTTCAAAGCCATATTTCAGACAATTTGAAAAATTTCGTATAAAAATAGATAAATGGTCTCAAGAAATAGTAAACAAATTAAAATAAATGCAATGCTATTAGCTATTAAAACTATTTAAAATTCAAATTCATCATTAAATCTGGCGTTAACGCAAGAATTCATTCAAAATGTAATTTCCAGTAGTTCTCATAATAACAATTTCAAGAATTCTCGGTCCCATAGCTTATGGGAACCATATTTTCTTTCTCACTCTCCTTCTCTTCTTAGTATTTTCTCTGAGATCCTGGAATAATTGGCCTCTTTCGCCAAAGGGAATCAACAACGTCATATCCTAAAAATAACGATTGATCAAGGAATTGCGTATATGATTTCATAACTGAAGGATTTTTTATCGTTTAGGATCTGATTTTAAATCCTTGCAAATCCACCGTATTAATTGCTGAATCAATTTTTTATCTTAGGTGATCCACAATTTATCGAGTAATGCACCATGCTTAGAATTTATTTATAAATATTTTATATATATATATATTTCTTTTTTTTATATGGGCGCCGGTGTAACGACTTATTGACATATGCTTTGGTCTTATTGATGCATATATCATAGAAATAAATCTCGGCTCTACTTCCCAGATGTTTGTGATGATTCGGGGAGATCTAGAAGCATGGGTCATTCTCCTGGAAAGGGCCAATTGCAGTTCTGAAATTTTGCAAACATTACCTTACAAATTTTCCTCCAAAAATCATTCAGAATGCTCCTCTGCATATTAAGATATGAATATACTATACCCATAACTTAGCTGCATGCGCATTTCCTTGAATGGGAAATTTTCGAACAAATGTCCTCTATGAGGGAATGTTGATTTTAAAAAGTGCCTTTAATAAGTAATGGAACTTTTTATGGGTCTGGCATTGAATGGTTTCTATCTTCGAATCTTTTCGTTCTATTATCCAAGACGATTTGGGCCGTTAGAAAGACGGAGATCTTGTCTTAAAAGGAACTCTTTTCAAAAAATGTGTATGCAGTTCAGTGATATCAGCAAGTAATGAAGCAACGCATTCGTTTTTGTTTTGACTCACCTTTTTTTGCTTATGCAGTCTTTTTTTCTCTGGGTAGCACATTGGGTTGTCGCCCTCTTAAAAAAAAAAGATTACGCTCTTTTGAACTCTGAGGCGGCTTACGTTTAAGAGGTGAGGGAATGAAAAAACTGCAGTTTTTTAAAAATAACTTAGTAAATTTTGCACAAATCAAAAATTGTAAGGTACAGATCTATAATGGTATCAAAAATAAATCTTTAATGCCGCGAAAGAAAATTTTAAAAAAATTACTTATTTTGTTTAATTAGAGCGAGGGAATGATCCACAATAAAAATACGGAGCCACCTCAAAACGAATGAAAATAAGTGGTACTTCCTTCCTTAACTTGCAAGCAGCGAAACCGATGACTGTCATTTAGTGCCCATTTGGTAGTTTAACTCCTCGCTAGAATTCAAATTACCTGCTAGTGAGGGAATGAAACAAAACTCTAAATTGAAGAATTTTAAAATGTTCTAACCATACCTTATCAGTCCTGATAATAATGAAACGAAATAACTATCCATTGTGCCTATGCAATTTTTTTAATTTTCGAAACGTGGTTTGGGACTGAGTGAGAGAATGGAAAATTTGATATTAATTTTTTTGTTCCCCTCAAATCATTATAATGGAGTGATTTGTTATTGTTAATCATTACTCTACTAATCATACCTTTATTTATAAAAAAAAAACTTACATATCATATTGCCAGAGAAGCTAAAACAACAAGGGGGGGTTAAGAATTCGCCCATATAATACTTATACAATAAATGCTTGATACAAATGCATGTTGTATACATATTCATTGCCTTGCCTAGCTCATAATTGTTGTAACTATTTCACCTAGTAACAGTTACACACTAATAATCACACCCTTAACCTCCACCTTTACAGCACTGTTTTTATTTTAATTAAGGATGTTTCAATTTCTTCACGGTTTCTAAACCCGCCAAGTCAGAGGCAGAGAGACCTTTTCTATCGGAGATGGTATTCAGTTGTCCCCATACAATTTTGTGGGCACCCAAGCGCCGAGAATACACCTTGAATTTCCGCTGTGATAGAAAGCGTATCGAAACTTTTGCTAATGATGTTAATATTTTACGCTTTTTCGGCGAGAACGGCACCACGTCGTTCCCGTCTCAGTAATGTCCAAGTGCCTAGTTACTTCATATGAAGGGCCAATTTTTAAGGATACCGTTAATAAAACTTGAGTGGTTGTGATGTAATTTTATTAATTAATCAAAATTGTCTTCAACATATATTTATTCTATATAATAATATGAATATATATTTCAGAAAATTTGATTAAATAATAAAATTACAAGTTTTATTAATGGCATCATTTAAAATTGACTGGTCAATCATTAAGAAATTTTACATTCAAATTTTAAAATTAGCACCTACTACTAATTATAATTTATCAAAGTACTTATTAATTAATTAATAAATTTTTATTATATTAACTCATATTTTAGTGATTGAAAATATATATTTTATTGTTGTCATTTCCAAATCTGACAGTTTCGGTGATATAATATAATAAGGTATATTTGACTGCCAGCTGATTTTTATTTTTTTATTGTCAATAAAAAACGATTTTTGATATTTTCCTAAAGATACTTTTTTATAAGTACATATGGCTTTCTATGAAAATATATTATTTTCACTTTTCATGCTCTTATTGGCTTTTTCTACTTAAATTTTTGTTTGTTCGAATTCCAACCCGAAATATGCAATAATGATAATGTATTTATATTAGTTTAAAAAAAATAAATAAATACGTGCGTGAGGGGGGGGGGATTCGGTCATTTCTGCAATTAATAACTGAATTTTTTATGATATCCCAAATTTGAAATAAGTCATGATAAAATAAAACAGCAGTACAATATTAATTGGATGTCCAATATTAATTAGAGTTATAAAAAAATACAAACATATTTTTACGAACAATAATTTTTAATCAAATCACAATTAAAATAATTACTGCAGAATTTGATATAATGCCAATGTAATAATTTTTAGTAATCTCATTAGTTTTCTCCTTTTGAACTATAGGGTATGATGAGAAATTGGGAGTTGTTTTATATATCGTGACTCTGGGCAATAAACCATATTTATAAAAATTATGGGGAGCTTAAGTTATTGACCCGACTTCAATTTCATTATAAGTTTGAATTAGATTTTATAATATTCTACCCTTGTTATTTATTATTAAGTACCATCATTGAATCATAATAAGACATCAATTATGAGATATCTGTGTCGGTCCTTATTCTGTTATTTCTCAACTCTTGCTTTCTTTTGGCAATTTTTGACTGCTATTTAGATATAAAAATAGCAAGTTCTCTTATTTTTAAGTTTGAATAAGTATTCAAAAGTGGATACTTTTAAAAGTGCTGATATAAATTGAAAATGGCTGCTATTTCGAAAAAACTATTATGTTTTCTGACTTTTTTTTTATATGAAATAATATCCAAGTTTCCTCTGTCTTTTAGTTTTATTTTAAAACTAAATTTTTCTTCAGGAATATATTTTTTTTTAATATAGCTTATTTTTTATGGTGGATTTCATATTCCTAGTTATAATAAATTATCAATCCATAACTTAAGAGAAACGTTATAATCTAATAGCTGTTACCGTCATTTTTAACTTCATTTAGGATTAGTTGTATCAGTTTAACTGCTGACATCTTCGCCCAGTCAAAAAATACAATCCGTCCGAAATACCTTCAGAAAGTGCTGTCCCAATGCGCTCATATTTGTAAATAGATAATGAATAATAAATTAAAATAACGTATCTATTTACTTGAAAAACATTTTTTTTTTTAACATGAGACATAAAATGCATTATGTTTTGCAAAATTATATTAACATGAAGAACTACAATATTAATGTCAATGAATTTAATAAATACTAAAGTTTTCGGTTAGTAATACATTGGAGAGGAATCAAAACAGGGGTTTGGAGCGCAGTGCTAACAACACTGAAATTTCCATTATTATTTTTACAGTTTTCTGCTGATTCCTAAAAATATAAAAAATACTCTTTATGTATATATTTTAATTTATGTAAGCATTTTCTAGTCCAAAACCCATTTCAGAAAACTCGTATAGTGCCAAAAAACAGCCAGTCAACGTCCCGAGGTTTTTGCGCACTGAATCTGTTGTTGGTTGAGTGTTCAGGGAAGACATATTTTAAATGTATTTTGCATTTTGTTTACATTCTGTAACCTTTCCTTGGCCTTTCTAAAAATATTCAACGGGGCTTACACCGAAAATACTTCATAAGACAGTGACAACATCATTTAATATTTTAATAGCTGCTCAACATCGTAAAACATGTAGTTATCTAATTTTATGCGGACTTGTGTAATTGAAGAAAAGAAATATAATTGACCAGGCTATTGCGTTCGATTTTATCGTTGTTTTCTTACTCTTCATCAACATGTTGCTTTATTATTCAGAACTAAAATATGAACAGGGAAAAATATGTATTTTAATATTATAAAATATATAATATAAGCTTGCTTTGTCGATTATTCATTTAATATATGTTATTATTGCGAGTGGTATGTTTAAATAAAATTCATTTTAAATATTTATAACATTTGTAAGAATTATCTATGTATACAAAAACTCTGTCTGCGTATGTTTGTGCTCGCAAAACTTGAAAAGTAGTTGGTCGATTTTGATACTGTTTTCATTATCATTTCTTCCGGAAGGTTTATGTGCATTAAAATTTTTCGAAATGCTCCCCTTAAGGGGAGAAATGGGGAAAAAAATATCATAACAATAGGTCAGTTTGTAATCGTTGTCATGACAACTTCATACATTTGGAAGCAAGTTCAGTACAGAAATATTTTAACCAGAGTGAAATTATTGTGTGGAAACGCCATTTGTTAATAGAATCGGAGCTTAAGAGAAAAACAAAAGTGTAAAATCGTGAAACTTTATTGCCGTTTTGACAAATTTATTATAATTTTTATCCTGTCCTAGAACAAGTTTCAACTTGAAAAATATTAAAGAAATATGACAATTAAAAAAAAAACATATCTTTCTGATGGCCTATGGTTGTGTAAGTAATAAAATCGCATTTATATTAGTACTAGCTTTACAATAAAAAAATTATATTTTGTAAAACACATCTTTTTCTTCCTTTCCTTTTATTCCACATAGCCACGGCAAAGCAAGTCATGCTATTGAATTGAATGAGGTGTTTTCTCGGTGAATCTATGTTCGCAATAATACTTTTATTTACTTTCCGATTCATTTCATATAGCAATAAGAACGATGAAAGAATAATGTATAATTAATGTGTTAAAAATAAAATAATTTTTTTTTTTTAGCTTGTTTGTAAAAGTTTTGTACAAACTTTACATTTTGATGATGACTAATGGTTAGAAATAATAAGAACAATAGCTGTGTCTTCTGTTATTCACAATATCTTTTAAACATTAACCATAAAAAAATTGAAATTTAGGAGGATATTTAACTCGCAATTCTTTTCACGGGGAAAGCCGGACGGGTACAGCTAGTTTATTTTTTATTATAAATTAATTTAATTGTAGAGATGACAAATTTTAATCTCACTGTTTTTTCTTCACGTCATTTTATCGTTAATCAAAAACATGTTAACGAAAATTAATCATTAAAAAATATAATGTTATAAAAAGATTCTGAGACGAAACGTAAAACGTTTGACCAATGTAATTATTTAAATTAGTCATTAAAAATAATTTTTACCAATTTTATTAATAAATAAACCATGAAATCCCCGGAAGCATACAGACTAGAGTATATATTTTTTTTAGAGTATCGATCCGAACAATAATATACCTTATTTATTAGGAACCGCGTGATAGAATTAAATGATACATATTTATAAGAAATTTATGGGTGTCATTCCAATGAAGTTTTCGTCAATTCTGGATTAAATAATTCTATCGTATGGTAAAATGTCTTAGTCATTAAAAATCTGCTCAGATTAATTATAAATGACATGTAAAACATAAAACTTTCGTATTTTTAAGTTGTATTTATGTAATTATACGCGTTAAAACAACCATCAAATTTTTAATTTACTTGAAGGAATGTTTTTCCTAAATTACCCTTGTTCAAATGCTGTACAAAGTTAATATTCAAAACCTCTTTTTTTGGTTAGTAATAATAAATTCCCTACAAGCATTCTCATTATCCGTTCCTTCCTTACTGACAGATTATTCAAAGTAAATCACAGTGGTGCCTAGTCATCCCTCTTTTCCTAGTCTGCTGGTGTTCGTCAAGGTAGTATCCTCGGTTCCATCCTGTACAAAATTTATACAGCTGACATCTCAACCCATTCTAACACTGTCCTTGCCATATATGACGACGACACATGTGTGTTATCAGTGAATAATGATCCATTAATTGCATTCCAAACTCTTCAATCACATATCACAAACCTTGAAAAATGGTGTTAAACTAGAGGATTAAATTAAATTCCAACAAATCCCATTAAATCGCCTATATCAGTGCCGAAACTAGGACTTTTTCGGGGGAAAGCTTATTTCACCCTCTCCCTCAATAAAAATCAACAGTTTTATGAAAGTATTTTTCGAAATAAATATCATCACCTCCTAGCACTAACTCATTTTCAATAAGGTAAAATTTATAAAAAAGTCAGACATTTTTTTTTTTGCTTAAACTAAAAATAATATTTCGCTAGAAATTTGCCGCCCTATACATTCCGTGGCCCGGGGCAAGTAGTTTCTTTGCCATCCCTTGTTCCGGCTCTGAACTATACCCTTCATCGCAAACGATATCCTGTGCTACAGTGTCTATAAATTATATTCCACTTTTCCCCCTTCTCCAGATCCTCTACTCGAGACATCAGGACAAACTTGGAATCCTCATACAAGACTGAAACGAAAAGAAACTGCTAGTCGTTTCGGTTACTTTAACACTTACTAGACAAACGTTCTAAGCTTTCAATTAATTACAAAAGGCTCATTTACATGACTGTAATGAGGCCTATTTGAACTAGCGGAATTGAACTTTGGGGCTCTACTAAACTAATTCCCCCATATCCAATCCTTACTATCCAAAATCTTCAGTAAAATCATCCATATTGACTTTAATGTTCCACATGTTGCTGATTTGGCCAAAACAAGAATCCTATCCTATAAATTCCATACCCACACCATCCCACAAGTTTCTAACCTTGCATACTCTACCATTCCTGATAATCCTTCTAGGCGTCTAAAAAGAAGATGGCGTCGAGATCTTCTAATGTATTGTTATTGGAACTGTATTGAAATGCTACTATTGGGTAATTTCTTGAAAAGTCTGTGTGAGGTATTTATACCATAGTGCACATTTATTTGTTTTTTTTACTTTCACTCACCTATTTATGAAATATACAGTTAGGTTATATACAGATCGTGAAAAATTTCAAATCCGAGTTTTCAACGGAAATACACGTTTTAAGTTCCCCTGAGCTCAAATAACCAAGTCCCGCGAAATGGTCTGTGGGTGTGTGAAAGTTGTACGAAACTGAAATTACGTAATTAAAGTGGGCATATGCCTGGCAATTATTACAGCAAATCTTTCACCAAAATCTACCTATCGGAAGTGCCATTTTATATCATCGGTGTTACACTTTTTTTACCATTTTCTCGAAAATGACTAAAGATTTTGATCAAACTCGTCATTTCAAAGAGAGTTCGAATGCCGAATTTTCAAAATGGCTTACTCTAAAGTATGTTTAATTTTGTTTATTTGAAATAATTAACAATATCTCATTGTTAATAGTAATAAACAATGGATAAATATAAACTATAAAGGAATTTGATAATTAAATAAAGGAGAAAAAAGGAGAAATATTTTCCCATGTTGAAAAGAAATTCCAGAAATAAGATTAGTAATATAGATGTATGATTTGCCGTTGAAAAGCTAAAGATTTTAGAAAGAATAATATCCAACATATAAAGCCATAGAAGGTAATGGTACGAAAAACGCATGAATTTAAGTTATTGTTGTAGTTAATAATTTATAGATTTCGACGTCGTTTTATGAAGAAGGCTTAGGCGCCAAAAATTCGAAATGTAGGTTTCAATTCATAATGGCTCGTAAACATCACCTCTATTAACAATATCTAGAAGTATGAGGAAAATCTATTGTAATTATAAAAGTTTTGACACCTTAATAAACTCCTACTGTACTCAATAAAGAAGAAAATTAAGAAGAAAAAAAAATTGTAATTTGGACAGAAAAGTTTCATGTGTTTCCTGTAAAGTTTGCTAAATGGCGCTTATGCCTTTAAATAAATGTTCCCATGAAAACTATATAGACAATTTTAAAATTTATTTCAAACAGCGTGGTATGTGAAATTTGTGTGATGCTTTCACCGCACCATTTTTTTTTAGTTTTAATAATATTGTAGATTTCAATTAATGAATAAAAAAACAACAAAGTAGTAAAAAAATGGGTTATGTAGTTAAGTATTACACACATATACTTATATGTATATACATGTATACATCATGTATAATAAATGAACAAACTTTTATTGATATAGACTTCAAATAGTAAGATTAAATTTTTGATAGAATGATAGTAAAAAGTTTGAAGTGCAAGGCATTTTTTTTTTAAATAAAAAAATATTATTTTTTCTCTGAAATTAAAGTGCTGTTAAATTATTTATTTTAATTGAGGGATAGTTGACCCTTTGCTACTTCGACCTATCTATATCTAATCACTCCCTAAGGCTATCTTTCACTTTTCTGATAAAGCACATCTCACCCTAACACTTCGTCCTAGTAATATGTTCTAAGTATTCTGTTGTGTAAAGTGTTTTAAGTATTGCCTGACGTCGATGCTGCAGTCTATTGAAGGTTAGATGATTTCGCGAAGAATTTATTCACCCATTTTCAAAAATAAAAATCTATATATTTAAATTAAACATGTTTGAAAACATATTGATCTTTAAGTATCCAGGGTTTACAGGATCTTAATGATGCGAAATACAAAACGGAATGCAAGCAAAGTTTATGGCAAGAAATGACTGTTTCTCTGTCGCTAAATTATTCAGTGACCATGTACTGTTCCTGAAATTTAGAATTTTTTGAATTGTTACAGTTCCTAATGTTCATCCGTTTGCGCTCGCGTTAGGGGAAGGTCAACGAAAATAAATTATGTATGATGTGCATATAATATATTTTTGCTGATTGCCATTCAATTTTTTTAAACTTTATAGCTCTACTAAAATGTTATAGCTTTACTACTTCGCGAACTATTCACATAAGTTTCCCTTTCCTTTCATCCCTTTGTATTTCAGTAAGTAACAAGAACCCTTGTGATGTCATGTTACAAGGAAATTTCTGTTCTATAACGGTTTCAGAGGGACATGTCGGTTGTCTCCTTGGCTAAAACAGGAGCTGAGTCAACTTCTGTCCAACCGCCAGCCTATCTGAGAGAACTGACCGCTTTTAGAATCTAGGGATAGGGCTGCTGCGTAAGTTCGAAAAAATTTCGTCCCTGGGGTGTTGTACCATGATTCCTAAATAGAGCTGCTGAGTCAGATATCGTCTACAATTTAAATATTTAACATGACTGAGAACGGAACTATTTGCATAATAGAACTGAAAAAAAATCGTTTAAAACGTTTCATTCCATATATATATATATATATATATATATATATATATATGAATTTTGTTCTAATGTAAAAATTTTATTGGTTTAACAACTTGAATAATAGTTTTTAAAAAAAATAATAATAATTAACTAATTAACAATTATAAACAATAATAATTAAATTTTCGCTTGCGGGAACAGACAGCCTGTCTGCTCCCGCAAGCGAAATAATGTCTGTAAGAAGACCACTTCGAGCGACCGAAGATCTGTGATGGTCAACAAAACTAAAAATAAAAAATATATAAATTTTTATATATATATATATATATATATATATATATATATATATATATATATATATATATATATATATATATATATATAAAGACATAATTCGTACGATATTCGGCATTCAATGTTATATTTATGTTTTTTTTAGTAATCGATTATGGTTTGCTAAATATAATTTATAGTTTTATTGGTAGTAACTTATTTTTTTTTTAATTGAAGAAAAAAATGTTGGCCTGTAAGAATATTTATAGCTAAAAAAACAAAAAACTGTCGAACTGTTGTTATAAATAAAGAAAAATAACAACTAAAAAAACAAATGAAAAACAATATCTAGCAGGTGGGACTTATTTCTGATTAAAATCAATAAATAAAACAAACAATTGAATAATCATTGTGTATGGAATGCTTGCTTAGAAAATGCAGAATGTTGCTTTTGTCCATGTCAAGATTTTTGATGAATTATCCTTATAAATTTTTACTTCATATTAATTTAGTTTCTGATTAGAACACTTATAGTCAGGGGTTTTGCCGAATTATCTCTGCTCCTTGAGGATCAGCCATGTTTTTATTCGAGTGGCCGCCAATCTGTGAGTCAGAGTGCTGTCCTGTTCTGTGATAATTTTCCGGCAGTTGCTGAATCATGGATGAATCATGGAAGTAATTCCAAGCCTTTGTTTTAATAATGTAAAACGCGTTGTTGCGTTAATGCTTATTTCAATAAGACCATACTTAAAATCTATTGACTGTTGATCATTTATATGTATATATATATATATATAAATATATATATATATATATATATATATATATATATATATATATATATATATAGAGAGAGAGAGAGAGAGAGAGAGAGAGAGAGAGAGAGAGAGAAACACACATATAAATGAGCCTATATCACCATGACTAATGGAAGCTTTTAGAATTTAGGTCTAAGGAATACAACCCAATAAAGGAACTGATGTGATAGATCAGAAAATAAATTTTCTATTATTGATGGACTCAAACACGGGGTTGGTAAAATTACCTAATGCCTTACACTCTTTAACTACCCCCACAGACTTTGATAAAAATATTGATTTAGTATAGGTTATGTGGTAATAACTTCTCATGAGTCGATTTTTAGGGTCCACTAAAAGAAAATATAAGAAATCATTAATATAAATATCACTTCAATATTTGATTTTGAGTGTGGTATAACGAAAACTTGTAGTAATTTTTTTTCTTTCATATTTATTTCATAAAGAGCAGCTTTCGGAGCCTTCCTATTAAACGTGAGAACAAATGAATAAATATATTGTAGTGTAATTATGAAATAAATCACCTGTATAAAATTTAATACTTTATATATATATATATATATATATATATATATATATATATATATATATATATAAATAATTTGCTTGGAATTGATTTTCTGTGTCATTGTTTGTGTATATAAGCACTCGGGTATGAATGATTTAATATTTAAAATTATAATTGTTTATAACATTTTAGTTAACATTATGGTGTAATATTATTTTTTTCTTTATTTTGTTCTAGGTATGTTGAATTTGAGATAGCACAAACTACATGTACGTGAGTAATCAAAAAAAGTTAAACCTGTTTAGAATGTTGAAGTTGAGAGATATTTCAAGTATATCATCGCTTCAGAACAGAACTATATATATATATATATATATATATATATATATATATATATATATATATATATATATATATATATATATATATATATACCATGCTAAATGATATTGCTTCAATAAATAATATCACACTTGTCAATATTATTACTACAACATACCCCCTCAATATGTCAATATGTTGACGAAATTCGATATTGACTCAGTAATATTGATCGTGTGAGGTTGGCTTAAGACGCGCCGAAGATTTGTTGAAAATAGTCAAATGAGAATTAATAGCACGTATGCTTATTAAACATTGAACAAATCTGAATCATCTTGATTATTGTCGCTTCACTTTTTTATAAGGATCGCATCTGTGCTGAATCGATACGATTTTCAAAGTAATACATCTGTTCTTGGGTAATATGCAGGTTATGTCACCTACCGCAATTCTTAATGCTTAAAGGAAAAAAATAAAGCAGCAGACGAAAGATGTACCGTACCTACTTTATTCGGCAGAGTTGTTTTAGTCTACACATTGAAGAATGTTATGAGATGCGCCTAGAGACTGGAAGCAGACGCCAGGAGGGCAGCCTGGAAATTGCTTCCAGGTAGAGTTTTTTCCTCACGACTATGGAACGTTTGACCTTTATCTCAGGTTATGTATATTTACGTTGGCTGGGTGGGTCCTCCTCCAAACTGGACAGCTCTCAAATAATAGAACCAATTTGATCTTCTTGGCAAGTATATAAGTCGTATAATAATCTCGGATGCCCAATCAATTTTTTTTTCAGACTGGCATAATGATAATATTTACAAAAAATGATAATATTCTTATTACCCATAGAATTTTTACCTGAAGAGACAGTAAATCGGTGTTCCATGAACATAACTATTAAATTTCTGATTTATATCCTTTATAGGTTGTTCGTAAATTAAAATAAAAAAAAAATAGGATTTTAAAACATTTATAATAATTAATTAATCATGCATTGAAATAAGTCTATAAATTCCAAGAAAAACAATTTTATTCCTAAAATTCCAAACAAATCTTATTAAGTTAGATTATAAATATTGTGACCTTTCGCCCTTTTTTGGTTTTGGCCATTTTAAATTTTTGAAGTTCATATCTAATGTCTATATAATAAATTGATATATATATATATATATACATTTATATATATATATATATATATATATATATATATATATATATATATATATATATATTTATAACTCCAGTTACAGTTAGTTGATTACTTAAAGTTTTTTGTTTTTTTTATTTTAAAAAATCGTCTTCCAAAAGAAGTTATTATTTGTTTAGAATGGTCAAATAGTAAATTTGGTGATATCACATTTCTAAAAATTCAAAACAGAATGTTTATTAAAACATTATTAAATATTAAGATTAAAAATATAGGAATACAAAATTTATTTGTTTTTTTGTATATAATATGAAAAGAACAAAAAAGCTTTATGCGATCAGCAGGTACTTCCTAATAGTTGTACATATTAATTTATTTTATGGAGAATGTCGTTAACATTTTAGTTATATGGATGAACTACATAAGTTTGAAAATGGCCAAAACTAAAAAAAAGGCTGATAATGCAACTTAATAAAATTTGTTTGGAATTTTATTAATTAAATGTTTTTTCTTGGGATTTTAAGTCGTCTTATTTTAATCGATGTATAATTAATTAATTATTATAACTATTAAAATAAAAACTGCTCTACAGTTTTAATACTACACTATTTGTAATTATTCTACAAATTAAACTATTTTAATAAAAATATATCTTAAATTAAACTTATTGCAATTAATCTCGCGAAACTCAGCTCATACCTTCAATTGTAATAAATTGTATCATTCTGTGTTATCGATATTTATTTTTAAAAGTTAATATATTTTTCAATCCGTAGGACGTATTATATAACTTTCCTGATCAATGTGAATACCTTATTATTAAACATTGAATTAGCAACGTTTGATGAAATCTATAAATTTTAAAAAGTTATTTTATTTCATTTTTACAGTGATTCATTTTCACGCTTTTTTATTTTCTAATTTTACCCTTGAAACATATGGTTGATTAGATCAAAATCCCATGAACATCCTGGTGTGCTTGGAAAATTAAAAATTGAGTATCGCTGTTGAATATCGATTAGCATTATTAATATTCTAATGTTTTATTTGTTTATTTATTTATTTTTTTATCATTTGATTATCTTTAGTGGCAATTGAAATTTACAAATAATATTTTCATCCATATTTTGATTTCTATTTTTATAAAATTTTACAAATTACGAGTGAAATTTTTGTTAGTAGAAAGTCATCTTCTATTAAATTATTTCTTTAATTTATTTATCGCTATTAATTTTTCGTCTCTCTTCCGAATCAATATGTTAGTAAATAAATTCTTCAATTAAAACTTTCCTACCACTTTCCTAAATATTTACTTAGCGCTAGTCATTGTATTAAAGTCTGTATTTCCAGCCAAATTAACTTTTTGCTCGTTTTGCTCGTATTAAACTCTTATCTCTTAAATGTTGAAAATTAAAAAAAAAAATATATAATTCTTATAATAATACATTTGATTTCTTTCACAATATCGTCATTTTAGTGTGCATTACTTTAGCGCCCTCTTTTCTTTATGTATTAATAAATAATTTATCTCTGAACTAGATTTAATGACATAAAATAAATACTTATTTCCGGATAAAAAAAATTGTACAAAATATTTTTTTTTTAATTTTGGTTTCTAATAAATTTATATTGTAATATTTCACTAGAATAAAAAAAAGTTATATGACAAATTAGGTGTATTATTAAAAATATTATTTATACATTTATTTATCTTGTTCATAATAATTTGAATTCCTCCTTATTAAGGATCACCTTCGGAGTGGCCAAGTAAGTTAGGGTTTTGATTAATTTTTCAAAAAATATTTGCCTATGCTCCCATCAGAATTACCCTTAATTCTTGAAGAGATTTATTAAATTTATTCGTATGTTTATATAGGTCCTTATGCGCCCGCTAACCCCGAACAGCCATAATCCACAGATCCAGACTGATCTGTCTCTGTCCTTGAGCCCGAGTATTTGAATGTACGTTGGTGGGAAAGACACTACCGAATTGACCCCAAAGCCAGCTGTTGTCGAGCTATGGAAACCATGGTTTGTAGCATCGTGAGGTTTGGTGACTACCCAGGCTGTCTGTGCTCGCGCAAGCGATAAAATGTCTGTAAAAAGACCACATCGTGAGGCCAAAGAACTTCATGGCCAATAGTGCCAACAGAAAAAAAAAAGTCCTCTGTTTATTAGTCTTTACGATTCGTCTCATGGATGTTTAATACACTACTAGTCTGGAATACTTGACAGATAGTTTAAACTTTGGAGTGGCCACTTTACATGTATCATATAACATAATAGTGACCAATATATATATATATATATATCATAAGCAACAAATTGGTTTTATCACCTCCTAAAATAAAATAAGATATATAACATAAAATAAATATATAATATATTATATTATAATATATAATAAATAAAATAAATATATAAGTTTGCAGGTTTGAACTCTCACCTTACCTTATTTTTATATCTTGTGGATTTTATAGCAAGGCTTGAAATTAAATGTTAAATTTTATTCTTACACAGTTTTGATATGACTGGAATTTTTTTTATCGATTATTTTTCTGTTCTTTTGGAACTATAATTTTTGCCATAGGACGTTTATTGAACTTTTATTTAAACAAATTTTATTTAAAAGTCCTTTTAAAGCAATTTATTTCACAAAAAAGTAAATCTAAAAAGTGTGCAATTGTACAGGACATTCTTTATTAGTCGATTTAATTTTCTCTCAATTTGAAACAATTATTTTTTTTACAAATTTTATGTTAAGAAATTGTGAGCTCGGAATTTGTGTGTTATAATGAAATAAAATAAAATTTTAAGTTGGAATTTGTTATTTCCTAACTAAACAAAAGTACTGACTATAATCTGATAAAAAAAAGATACCATCATATTTCGTCATTTCTTCTGGTATGTTGGCTCCTAGAAATTTTTAAATATATCATTTTTTTTCTTCATAGATGACGAAACTTTTTTTTAAGAACTTAAATAAATAAAAGTTAAACTTTTATAATAAACCGAACTTTATTACAAAAACAATAAAAAGAGTTCCTTCGGAACAGTTAAAATAGAACTTAAAAAAATTATCCATAAATGTTTCAAGCCCTGCTTTTTAGTAGTATTTTATAAATTTTTGAAATTGTATGGAATTCTTTAAATTATCTGTAACAAGTTTTTTGTCTTAAAATAAATGATTGGAGCATTAAATCATATTCCCCTCTCAAATTATGATGTTCACGTTATCGTTCAAAGTTAAACAAATAGGCTCTGTAACTTTGGGGCATAAGATATTAGGAAAACGGAACGGATTTTCAACTTGTTCAAGCTGTTTGATATATTTGTACTAACTGTTCTGAGCCAACTGGGCGGAAATATATTTCAAGCTCAAGTCTAATCGAAATTTTACTAATGACTCACGAAACTCTCTGAGCCCAAAACCGATCTCCAAAATGGAGAAAGGCAGCTTCCGTTCTCAACGCAATTTATTAATTTATATTTTAGAAAATGGGGATATTAATTTATCCAATTATTAATTCAAACATTTAAATATATCTTAGATTTTTATTTATTTTTTTTATGTCGGATCAAAATATAATTTTATAACTGGTTGTTCCGCTAAAAGTAGGACATTATTATATTTCTCGTTCGTAAATCAAGAACAGTTTATAAATCGATTGTTTAATTGGAGTGAAACTCTAAAGTGGAATCCAAGTCGGGTAGCGGTAAAAAATTAGTTTTCTGTTATAGCAGGTGTGGTTCGACTCCGGTGGTCGTGGAACCCTTTTGGGGCTCACTCATCCTCTATAATGTGGGGATACCTGACCTGCCAGTTATGCGTGTTCCTTGCCTCATCAAATCCTTGTATAATTTTTTTCCTAATTTTTATTGGCAATTGTATGTAGTAGTAGGTTGAAGGTTTCTCTTAAAGCCTCGAGATTATTAAGCTAAAATTTATTTAAATATTAGTTAATGCCAAATTTAGACATCTTCTCAATTGAAACTTACTATTTGTTATTATTCTTGGATAGCCTATAAAAAAAAAAAAAAAATGTTTTTCAAAAGAAGGATAAATTATTTTTACTATTACAAATATTCCGAATGGGATCGATTATAATTATTTAAATGTAATGTTCTTCAAATGTCTCCTTCGACTTCTGGAGGACTGAAACGTTTCTTTTGTTATTTTTCATTGCAGAATTAATTCGGCTTATCAATGATCTCTGTGTTTTAAATCCTTTCTCCTTTTTTCCATCACTGTAGTAGATTATATATATATATATATATATATATATATATATATATATATATATATATATATATATATATATATATATATATATATATATATATATATATATATATATATATAGCAGGGCATTCTGAATAAAATCCTTAAGTCTTCAAATCAGCATTTTTTTAGTCATCTTTCTGCCGATATCGAGCGGTTTCGTCCAAAGACCAAAACTTATTACTTTTTAATTATTTCCTCATTTATTTAAATTAATGCATTCGGCATTTAATTTGCTAGTAATTGCTCTCCATAAATTTATTGATTGCGATTAATTTTTACATCACAGAAATTTACATTGTTATTGAAGAATAAATATACAACACGAAACTAAAGTTATCATAGTTTGCTGATTTGTGTTTATTTATTTTTTTGGCAGATTTCTTTTTACTGTTTTCTTGAGTGAAAAATTAATAAATGGAGTGCAGCAACTGAAAAATAAATAGCTTTATGCTTTTATCCATTAATATGATTTAATTTTATTCTTAGCCTTGCAGATATCTAAAGTTGATGAAACTATGAATAATCTTTAATGAACATTAACTTAAGATAATTCAGGTTTTTTGTATTAGGATCTTCGAGCCTATTTTATAAAAATTTAATATTTTTTTTTTTTATTGATATGGATATTAAAGAAAGGGATCTCTCGCAAGCCGAATCATGTCTTAATTTCTGTTTAAAAGAATTATTTAGTTAGCGTAAATGGAAAAAAATATCAGATTTATTATCGCCGTGCAGTTGGAGGACAAGAATTACAAAAGAAAAATTCCTGTCAATCTTTACAGATATTACATTGCTTAATATTGATTATATATTGTTGTTTTAAAATCAATTGAATTCAATTTTTTTTTTTTGTAGATCAAGAGAGAATCAGTTTTTTTTTTTTTATTTAAGATTTTTTTTTTTAATTTAAGCCCTGTATGCAGCTAACTTGGAACTTCTGAAAAATCGATATTGAGCATCGATAATATGATAGCGTTAATTAAAATTATAAAAGCCGCTATGATTGTTAATGGTCGTGAGCATTTGATTGGTTGGAGTTACTAACAGACTTGACAGGTGTGAAGGTGTCATTTACTAGGTTCTGACGCAGCGACTAAAAGTGTTCTGGCATCCAGACAGTATGCGATTCTTTATACCTGCCTTTCTTATATTGTTATTTCTTCATTACATAATTTATTTAATGTTTCTTTTTCTTTTTCTACATTCCTATGTAGAAACTTGAAGGTGTCCACTGGATAAACGCATAATACATAATTTTGATTATCAACCTTTGATGATAAGCAAAATGTACATTTCCTCTTACTTACTGCGTATAACGAGCTTTTTATATGTAATGTTTATTAGAAATTCGAATAATATATACTTATATTATTATTTAATGTTATTTATGTATATATATATATATATATATATATATATATATATATATATATATATATATATATATATATATATATATATATATATATATATATATACTCGAGCGTATAATAAGTCTGTGAGTTTTTATCTTTAATATTTAAAAAAAAATATATGGATCACTCACCTTATAAACTTGCCATCCACTTTTCATTACTTGGATCCATCTTTGAGGTAATAATTCGATGAGCGTCCTCAATTATATGATTCGAGATTCATGGCATCCATCAAAATAGTTTAAACTAAACTTGTGTAGCCCATTTAGAAAACAAATCATTCCTCTCCACTTCATTGAATAAAATGATTGTAGTACTATGGTATTTCTTTTTATTTCAATAGCGTATTTTACTGGGCTGTATAGGTGTGGTTCAGTATTTAGACTGGTTTAGGTTTGTATATATTAATATTAGGTATGTCAATTCAATACGGAATGGAAAAAAAATATTGTTTCTGTTTTTTGATCGTTTTGACCTTAATTCAGTCGATAAGTCGAGTTAATGTTACGAGTTAATGATCGTATTTATTTCGAATCTATTACCTGAAACTGACTTTTATTGGAGGAGAGGGGAGGGTTAAAGAAGGGTTGGGGAAATTGAAGATGCTCCCCTATTCCCTCCTGCAAAAATTCTAGCTCCCCCCCCCCCCTGATATTTGGGCTGCATCTCTTAAGGGACTTAATGTTTCTTGATCAAGAAGGAAAATTTTTTATTTCCAAATTTCAGCGTCCAAATTATATTATTTTGAAGATTCCTTTTTTCTTTTCTTTTTTTTACCGCTCTTCACTTGTCCTATTGATGTAAGTTTTATATATTAAATAAAATGATTGGATTATATTATTTTAAATATTGAGAACGACTTTTCTAACAATGATTCATTTGTAATCCTGAAATGGAAAGCTGAAAATCTAGTAAGGGATGATCATCTACAGTATCCTAACGTCCAAACAACAAGCCTATGATTCATTGCCTGCTACATGAGGATGTTTTTATCCCGAGTTATTAGGGGGGAGGGGAGGCGGTGGGTGACGCTGTGCTATGACCCATAACGATATCGGCTGCACGCGAGCTTATCTCCAAGTCATAACACGCTTTGCGCCAACTGATCTATGAGTTCGGCAGTGAGGACTTTGTGTTTCAACAAAGTCCGTTTCAGTCCTTTTTATTTTCATATAATATAGTATAATATACAATAATTCATTCACATTAAAGTAATGCACTAGTACTTTTAGGCCGTGATGTAATGAAGTTTAGCAAAAAATTAAAATTTAAAATACTTGTTTATAATATTCTCTTAATAGATTACGATATACTTTTTTTCTTTTAATTATTAGGATTATATATAATTAGAAAAATTCTTTCTGAATTCCGTGATCTTTGATATTTTAATACATTATCTATTATATTTCAGACGCTGGATGCACATACTAGATTAAATGATGAAGTAACACTGCCGGTTTTCTGTAATAATTTTTTGGTTGCAGTTATTTTTTTTTGTTTAATAGTTTATATCATGTGATACAGTAGTACCTCGTTAATACGGACTCGGTGGGAAACTGAATTCTCCAGTTCGTGTTAAAAAAATAAATCGTGTTAAACTTGGGTTTAAGTCGATAAAGTTCGTCTTATCCGATTGACAAAATGTTTTTTATACATATTTATTTTCATGTATTCATTTTTTTTAAACAATTGATGGTACAACTTTACAAGAGGGCCGCGTTATCACTTCTTCCTCCCGATTTTAACCGAAGGTCGCCGGACTAGCGTACCATAGCGCCATTTGTGCTAACTAACTGCTTTGCATTCAATAGTAACATTCGTGTTCATTGGAATTATTAAAATTATTACTGCTTTAATTTTATATTATTTAAAATTATTAGTGCTGCCGAATGCCGCTCATTACGTTCGCCCAAGAAATAAACAAAACAGCAACGGATCCTTTTCAGTTGAGGTCGGGGTCTTACCGTAATTTCAATTATTACTGATTTAAATAGATCACAGCTGATGACTTCCACTCGCTACGCTCGCTCAAGAGATAAACAAACCCCAAAAGTTCCTTTTCAGTTGATGTTGGGTCCTTAGCGTAATTTAAATTATCACTTCTTTAAATTATTACTACAACTTCTCCAGATCACCGGAAGTCGACAGCACTATCAATTTTAAATAATATTTAATTAAGGCAGTAATAATTTTAATAATTGCAATGAATACGAATGTTACAATTGAATGCAAAGCAGTTAGTTAGCACAAATGGCGCTAGAGTGTGCTAGTCCGGCGACCTTCGGGTAAGATCGGGAATACCAGTGATAACGCGCCCCTCTTGTAAGGTTGTACCAAATTGGTAGATTTCATAATCAATAAATAAGTTTTGCCTTCTATTTTTAATACTCTGCTTTAATGATGGTTGATAAAGTTGATTTCTTCTTCCTTCCTATGGCTCAACAGCCCGATCCCGAGTCCGGGCATCCTCCAACAACAAACGAGGAGTCTGTACATTGCCGCTGCCTCCCAACACCTGTTCCCCAAGTCTCTATCGTCGCCTGTAACACAGTCTCCCCATCGCAGTCTTGGTCTTCCTACTCTGCGGCGGCCATGAGGGGCTTTGTCAGAGTCTTCTTGGAAGTAGAGTCTGTACTTATCCGCACAACCTGACCCGCCCTTAGCCTTCCTATTTTAATTACTGAAGTAATATCCTTCTCACTGGACAAGCCATCAAGCTTCTGATTGTTTCTACGTCTCCTTTCCCCTTGAATGCAGGTATAGCCAAAGATTTTACTTAGAATCTTTCTTTCGAATATTTGAAGTTTTCAATTTTCTGCCTTAGTTTTAGTCCATGTTTCGGACCCATATGTGAGGACTGGTCGGATAAGCGACTTTTACACAGTAATGTTGGTTCGGCTTGTAAATTTATTTCTTAATGAAAAATATCAGCAATAGGCAGCCAATACCCTCCGGTTCACTTCCGCAGATGTCCTGTTGACATTTGTAAGTACGTGAAGCCGTTTACCAGTTGAAATTTGGAAGGACCAAACTGAACTTTTGAGCCGTTTCGGGACGGCTCCTCCTCAGAAACCAGATACTTGGTTAAGTCTTGGTTAATAATTAACCAAGCCGTCGTGCAGCCTCTTCGAGGGGCAGGAAAGTATCCGTGGCAGCTTGCAAGGAGCACCTTGAAGTATCCAGGTCGTTAGCATATACAAGAAGTTATAGCAGCCGATTAATAATTGTTCCCCTTTGTTTGGATACAATCTCTCACTGCTTTTTCCAGTGCCAAGTTGAAAAAGAGGGGTTCCAGTGCGATGCCTTGTCTTACCTCTTTTCTTGAAACAAATCTCTCCGATGTCTTGCCCCTCACTTGTACGACGCAGTCAACACCATTCATTGTTAAGCTGATGAGGTGTGTTAGCTTGGCCGGTATATTCATGTCAGCTAGGGCCTTTTATAATTCCTCATGGTTTATGATGGTATATGCTGTCATAGCTGACTTGCAAACGATGAAGAGATGGTGTGTCTTGGCGTTATACTCTCTTCCTATTTATAAGCACACAGAAGCATTGAGATGACACGAAAGTTTTCGCATTTCAGTCTATCTCCTATACCCAAGGTTGATTGCGGAATACTAAATTCTTTCTATTCTTTCTTGCTATTTTTTTTTTAATATCACGTCACTATCCCTTTCATTTAAAATTTCTTATTTGGTTTTTAGATTAATTGATAGATATGTGAGCAACTGTTGTATTTTAAGTCATAGTTACTCGAGTGCGAATTTCCCGATAATACCGCTTTTAAACTTTTAAGCTCCACTTATTGTAACAATTTTTTTTAATTCAATTTAATAGATCTGTTGATTTTTTTTACGAAAACGGATGCTTCATGTAAAGAGTGCTGTTAAAACCGAATGTAAAGGAAGAAAGGGCCATCTACGTTACGTTTCAGGTGAGGGATCACTAAGAATTGATTACAACTTATTGGTGTTGTTTTATTTTGTATCTGCAATCATTAATTTCTTGAATAATTATGCTACCAATCACGTGGAATGCCACTGACAAATCATTTCAATAGGCTTGTATTGGATAGTCCTATATTCTGATACGATTAATTTCTATTTGTGTGTCTTCAAAATGGAACTCGAAAACCCGCGAATGGATTTTGCTTAAATTTTTATATTATGGGTTTTTGGCCCTAAAAAGTCCATTGGCGTAATCCATTGCTCGAGGAAAACTCTTATTTATTACAGTAAAAATTTAAATCATGATAAACTTTCCATCCAACCTATATGGGATATTAAATGTATGCTCTGGTAAATAAATCGTCTTTATCTTCATATTATCTTCGTATTACAATTAATGCGTTATTAATGTGTTCTAATATCCTGACATCTTTATTGTACTGATAATGTCATGCGATTAATAAAGTAGTTAAATTGTCGTAAAGTACTTGACTGTACAATTTATATTTAGAGTCATTTGTAAAATTGCTACACCAGTTACTTTTCAGTAAGCGATCTTTAATAATTATTAATATGAGATTCAGAGATCATATGTTTATAAATATAAATATAACCGTAAGTCAGAAACATGAAGTTTTTCGAGTTATATGATAAATTAAAAGATGAAAGAAGTCCCCAATCGTTTTTAATATCAAAAGGTATTCATTATGAAGAAGTATGCTGCTTTTAAGGACACATAATGAAATTTTTGTGTTACTACCGACGAATGGAGGTGTTAAAAAAAAAGAAATTGTAGGAAAGTCTCAGAATGATCTTTTTAAAAGACTATTTCAGGACATGTTGGAATTTTGGTCTCCAGGGTAACATCCCATTAATATTGTTTATTATATATGTTTCTTGTTTTATAATTTGTAAATAAAGCAGATGTTTCAATAACCTAGACATATTTATTTTATCATATGATATTTGATAACGATTACTTTAGTTACTGAAATGTAACTGGTGTACCTATTCTATAAAAGAGCCTATATTTATTATTATTTTTTTTTTTATCCTCCGTATCTAATTAATTTTATTTTATTAATTTATGTGTTTTTAAGCTGCATCCAACAACAGATCAAAGCCCAATTACAGGTGGTAAAAAAAATAAATAAAAATAGTGCTTAATGCATCAAAATAATTATAAATTCGCAACTTTATAATGCATAATATTATTTTATTTTTTAATTTAAATGAGTAAAAAAATTGAAATGCTTACGTTGAACTCCTGATAAAGCATCGGTGAAACGACAACCGGTCGGTTATTAATTCAGGCTTTTTTTTGGGGGGGGGGATCCTCAAAAAATTACCTAATTATAGTTTTTGCCTCTTACTTTAGTTCCACTCTCATTATTCATAAGACTTTTGTCGTTGCTAAATAATCGAAGGGAGTTGATACATTCAAAATTCGCCGACGTCAGCTGCCGAAATGCCGCTTTCATAGCCGGTCCAATTAGTCATCTTGCCCCGGACAGGATAATATCTACTTTGCCATGAACCACGCGCGCATTTCCCCCGAGCAGCGGACCGTTAACTGCTTTCCTTTTGAGCACCTTTGGATATCGTCCATTACTCTTCCAGATGATACATTACCGGCCATGTTAATGTGTCCGGGAGACTGACGGTCTCTGCCTGTTCTGCGTAGCAACGGGCTGCGGTAATGATCCATTATTATCTCTAAGGATTTGGAGATTATCAAAAGCAGCAATAAAAAGTCCTCACGCACGCACGCACACGCATTCGTTTTTAATATTGGGTTCCCATGACGATTTCTGTTTATTTTATTTTATTTTTTTTGGTTGAACCGTATATCTAACGACACATACCGGTCTGGAGACCTCTGAAGATGTTGTCGAACGAATTCGCTTCTTTACCGAAACAAAAAACAATATGAATAATTTAGTTTAAAAAACAAAACAAAGACCTGTTGGTTAAAATCTGTCTTTAAATACTACAGTGGCTCAGAAAAAAAAAAAAAACACCAAATTCGTACCCAAAATACATTTTATATACTTATATAATAGTGATTTTATTAATCAGTTATGAACAATATTAATTCCTCAGAACATTTTCGCAATTTATTTTATTTTAATAAATTTATCAGTTATTAAATTGAAGTTTAATGTATGTTGAATGAATTTGACAACAAGAAAGGTAGGATTAGGCACTGTATTCCAAACTCCTGGGCCCGGGGTTGTATTCCCAGGTTGAGATAGTAATTTATTTTCGGTTCTATCAGCCGTTGATCGACTCTGTGGTCGAAAGACCCTTCCAGAGTACACCCAGTCCCGTAAGGTGGTTACCTGACCCTTCTGTAGATTCGGGATACAACCTGATGACTAAGCATTCATACTGACCACAGCACCTTTCGTAATTGTTGTAGTGGAAGAAGGATACAAATCCCTCGAAGTGTTTAAATTAACCGTAGCCATTAACAATTTATAGGTATTTGACTGAATAAATATTTGTCGTTTATAACAATAGGATTATTTAGTGGTATCGAAAAAAACATATCAGGTATGAAACCAAATAAGGGCCTGACTCTAAGGAAATACCACTTGATTTTGATTTTTTTTTTTTTTCGTTCTTCTAGGTTTGGCAGGCTACTTAGTGCCTGCTCGATTATTAAATTTAAGTAGTAGTCTAAAAAACCAGGCCTGTTTGTTAAGGTGACTGCAAACTAGTAAATACCTTTTGGGGGTCTCAGATATCCTCAATTCCAGTATCGAATGATGCTGTGTTAATCGAAACGAAGTAGAAATATCGATACCCTACTCTCGGGGGGGGGGGACCCGAGTGATAAGAGTATTCAAACGCAGTTTACTCTTATCACTCGAGCTGGTATCTGTAGAAAATTAGTGACTTTTTGAAAAAATATTCAATTTTTAAATAATTGAAAAGTTTATAGCCCAAATCTCACGCTGATCCTGACAGAGTCTGTTTGCTGATGAAAAATTCAAATACCACAACAATTGTTTATTCAAAAGAGTCAGGGTCAGTTTGAAATGACTTCTAAATTTCCGGATAATATGCTTTTGTTTTTTTTCTAGTTACGTCTAGATGAATAGTTTATTACCTGACTGTCAGCGGAAAAAAGTTAATTTTAATAGATTTGGAAGTTCTGAATTAAAGAAAGTTTTTTTCTGTTCACCTAAAAACTCCATTTTTAGTATTGTATGTAATAATATTATAACTTTTCATTGCACATAACAGTTTATGTTACATATAGACGATCTGATTTACATGCTATTACGAATTAATTACCCAGGTTTTTTAAAGCAATTTCCAGATTAATGTATCTAGGTGCAATCAAACAATTTTTTTTTGTATAGTTTGGTATAAATGTATATATTTGAAATATTCAAGAACTATTTTTTTTCTACTCACAAAAAAATGTTTTTATTAAATTAATTTTTTATTGAAGAGTAAAGACCTTGTGAGAAAACCACTTTTGAACAGATAACAGGTTTATAATCTGTTATGCATAATTATTATAAGTAAATAGAGATAAAAAAAAAACTGGTGTGCGCAATAAATATAAATTATATTATAATGTTTACATTTAGTTTCCTTGGCAGCTTTTAATTTTTAATAAATAATATAACAATAGAAATTATTATCTAGAACAATCACTAAAGCTTATGCGTTTTCGTCCCACTCCATTACCTTTTATGACTTTATATGTCAGATAATATTTTTTTATAAAATCTTTAAATTTCCAACGGTACATTATACATCTATATTTGTACTCATACTTTCGGAAATTTGTTTTTAACTGAGAAAATATTTCTATTTTTTTCTCCTTTAGTTTCTCATCAAATACTTTCATGATTCATATATATCCAATTTTTATTACTACTAAGAATAAGAGATGGTTAATTATTTCAAATAAACAAAATTAAAGATACTTTAGAGAAAGAAATTTTGAAAATTCTCGACATTTAAGCCCTATCAGACTATTTCAATGAGAATAAGACCTAGCTGATGTTAAAGGAAGTTTAATTATTAGCATTGACATAACGAGTTTGATCAATATCGTTGGAGCTGTTTTCGAGACAATCGTAAAAATGTGGCATTTCTGCAAAGTCGATTTTGGTGAAAAAGTTTCTGTATTATCACAGGCTTATACCTACCTTAAATACGTAATTTCAGTTTCGTACACACACACACACACAAACACTGACCATTTTGCGAGACCATTTTGATTGTTTGGTTATTCGTTGAAAATTCGGATTCGAAATTTTTCACGACTGCAATACTTTCCCTTACTATATTCCATATATAGTGTTTGTATATGTGTGTATATATATATATATATATATATATATATATATATATATATATATATATATATATATATATATATGATACCTTTCCTATTTTAATCCTAAATGATCACCCCATCACATTCAGCTCCTCAATTAAAAACTTGGGTATTACTATCGACCAAACCTTTTCCTGGAAACCCCACATCGCCCAAATTTCCCGACGGTCAATAAGTGCCCTTAAATTATTCCATCGTTCTCGACATCTTCCACCACCTACCCGCAAACTCCTTGTGTCCTGTATTATCTTTCCCCACTTTGACTACGGATGTGTGGTATACGGGGGCCTCTCGAATGTGCTCGAGGACAGATTGAAGCGGATCATGAACTGCTTTCTAAGATTTGTCTTCGGCACCTCGAGACGGGCCCATTTGTCCCACCTTTACGGCGAGTTAAAGTGGCTCTTTCCCTGCAACCGTAGACAATATTTCCTCGGATCTTTTCTATACCAAATTATCACCACCCACCACCCTTCCTACATCTACAGCTTCCTACAATTCAAATCCTCGGTCCAGGCACTGGAAACAAGATCTCGCCTTTCTGACCTCCATACCCCCTCCCACAGAACCAAAACATTCGAACGCTCCTTTCTCGCCCGCTCCTCTACCCTTTGGAATTCCTTTCCTTCTAATATCAGCCATACTTCTTCTCTATCCTCATTCAAATCCCTCCTTTTCCAACACCTTCTTTCCCTCCAAAATGATGCTCTCTAATTGCGAAATTTCAGTTTAGGATTAACATCTGGATCAGAAGTGAATAATAGTTTTTTAATGTACAAACTTCAACTTTGCTAATCAATACATTATTTTTGTATTTTTCATTTTCTCTGTTTTTCTTTACTTTTTTTCTTGTTTTTTTTTTTTACTTGTTTTTTTGTTTTGTTCAAATTAATTATATTTTTCGATAAAAAGAACTTATTTATTTTACTGAAGATATATATATCTATCAATATATATAAATATATATATATTTCACATGAATAGGTAAGGAAACGTGTTTGATAATTACTTTGTATTGACTAATTTTCATTAGTTTAATGTTCACTCTTTTGCTATCTATACACCTGTAGTTTGATTTGTGATTTTCATTTTAACATTTTTTTTTTGTATAATTGTGTTTTAAATTAAAAAAAAAAACATACATTAGATGTGTATTTAATTTAAAATGTATAATCTCGGTTGTTAGTTTTATGGTTAGAGTTTTTTCAAACTATGAATATTTTTTATATAAATTATTTTGTGAACTATTTCATCCTTATTTATTTATTTTCATCATTCACAATTTACATCAACGTTTCGAGGTGCTTTCCTCACCCTCGGGATCATCTAACTTATATTTTTCCATCTTCTGAACTTTACGTATAGTATTGATTTATTGCTTCTTTTTCTCTCATAGTCTTACATTTTATAGCCATGTATTGAGATATTTAAATGCATGAGACATGCATGGTGTAATAAGAAGCGGTAATTATGTCAAGTTTATCCTCATTAAATAAATTTCAATCAATCGACCATTATAATGACACAATATTTATATAAAAAATATGGAAAAAAAACAACATATTTATGTACAAAGTTCAGACGATGGAAGGCACATTTGGAGGATGAGGAAAGCACCTCGAAATGTCAATGTAAAATGTGTTTATATTTTCGTTAAGCAAAAACACTTTTACCTAAAAAAAAATAAATAATAATATATAAAGATTTATCATTATTATTATTTAGGTACTTATTTTAAAAAAAAAAAAGATAAAACTTTTTTTTTTTACTTTCCTTAACAATTGCATTTCTTATGATTTTTTTTATGCTTTTATTTTTTTTCTCCGTGAAAATCCTGTCCTTTTTATATGATAAATATAATATTGTTTTTATATATTTATTTTTTTTAGCAAGGAAATATATTAAGTTTTAACAAAAAGGAGGCCCTTAAAGTGTTTAATATAAAGCGTGCAGTATTCATTGCCAAAGCTATTTGTGTGGCTGCGAACCAGCTAATTATAATTTGCTGTATAAATGTAACTAATGGTGTATTTCGACTTCTAATAATGTACTTTTGCTTCTTATTGCTAAATAAAAATAAAATATTTTCCTGATAAAATTTGAATCCTTCGTAACGCTATTGCTTATTACTTATTTGCTTCTTGTTACTTAAATTTCATCATTTATATTTACGTATATCCAAATGATCAAGTTAATCTATAAGGATTTGCTTGTCCGAAACATTTAGTTTTATACAATCCGAATGGTTATTTTTTTTTTTCTGAATAGTTTAAGCTTCGTTCAGGTTAGAAACAGGGCGATTCTCCCTTTTTTCCTAACTTTGTTTAAATTTCTACTAGAATTAAGTCATTAAAAAGGTATTTCGTAGCGAAATAAATCCAACTCTGGTTGGTAATTATCTCATGTTTGGCTCTAACGACGATTCGCTGTGGGTGAAGATAAATAAGTGTCTAAATAATTATTATATTCAATTTATTAATGAAGTTAGTAAACGTTAACCTAATTATTAAAGTTTATGTAGTGAAGTTCCCCGGGTAGGAAGTTGTCTTGACAACGATTACGGACACTTATGCACCTGCGCACTCAAGAGTTTCTTTTATAGATTTATAACTATTTTAGTATTTCAGTTTTTCGCATAAAATGTAAATACTGGGTTTCGTTTTCTACTTATTTTTCTTCCTTTTCCCATTTTTTATCCTCTTTTTTTGGGCCAAAACAGCGGCCCGCTTCAGTTATCTTCATAAATTGCTCGTAAAGTGCATTGATTTTATGTTAACAATAATCCTGAGGAAATAAGAAAATTAAAAGAGTTAATTTAAAAGAGTTTAAGGCTAAATTTGCTTCAACACTATTTATTCTCCTTATACCGAAAATAAATAGTGGTAAAGAAAATTTAGCCTATTTGAATTAACCTTATAAGTTCAGTAGAGCTTCAAAATCAATTAAAATGTAACTTATCATGGCCGATACTTCGGTATAAGAAGAATAAATAGAGGTAAAGCAAATTTAGCTTATACGAATTTCGAAATGAAATTGATATTACAAAATTGTCTGTCTTATTTACATGTAAAATTTACTTATATTGTTGTTTATTTATCTCTAATAGTAAACTAATATGTCTCCTAAATAAATATAAATGGTAAAATAATGCAATTATTTTATAGAATGGGATAATTGAAGACTATCATATCTAAAAATATTGAATAGCTTTAATTTCTACCATTTCTATAAATACAATCAATAAATTATTAGTCTTAGCATTTTTAATGTACATTTACATTCCAGTTTGGGAGAAACTGAGATGGATATTGTGTGATGGACTTAAATGCGGTGTTTTATATTTCTTTTTATTGATAAGAGGGTTAGAGGTTGAGAGAGGGGTAAGTGCTTAAGGTTGCCATGGATACAGCACGCAACCAGCTTGCAACTCATCACTAAACAGCTGGTCGCGTACTGTCAACTTCATTCTTGGGATGTTTTTTTTTTTTTGTAGTTTCATTTTTTCGAAATCCTATTCAGTGAAAAATTATGGTTACAACTTAATTATAACGCTTTTATATTATTTTGTAAAATTTGTATGTATACCAAAAAACAAGTAAGAAAAAAAAAATTAAAATTAGTAGCACAAAATCGTACATGTTTGTCAATTTAAGTTGAAATGGGATTTATGTAAATAAATGAAGGCTGAAAATACTTATCACTGGTTGTTTTATTTGTATGCTTCAAACAAATAAGGTATAATGCATAGCCACTTGTGACATAGGTGGGTCAAAAATTAAAAAAAAAAAAAATGATTAATTTTTACATATTAAATTCCTAAGAAGTTTTATCCTAACCTTGATATTTATTTTTTTTAATTTATTATTTTTTACTAAATACCATGTATAATTGGACTTTAATGTAATTACATTGTTAAGAATTTTAACTTATTTGTTTGAAGTAGGTATATTGTTATATATTAATATAGTTTGGTGTGTTTTAAATAAACTAAATAATTGCCTTTTCATATATGCCTGAGGATGGCTTAAAGGCCGAAACGTAGTATACAAATAAAAGAACCAGTGGTGAACTCATTTATTTATAACATACAGTCTATATGAGAGTAATGCATTATATATACAGCATATACATATACATACATACATATATATATATATATATATATATATATATATATATATATATATATATATACACACACACACATATAATTTGCTTGGAATTGATTTTCTATGTCATTTTTTGTGTATATTAAGCAGTCGGACAAGAATGAATTAATATTTAAGATTATTTTTGTTTATAAAACATTATGGTGTAATATTATTTATTTCTTTATTTTGTTCCAGGTATGTTGAATTTGAGATAGACAAACTGCATATACGTGAGTAATCGCAAAATATTAAACCTGTTTAGAATGTTGAAGTTGAGAGATATTTCAGAAATGTAAACTGAAAATTATTAATAACGCAGGGAAATATCATCGCTTCAGAGGAAAACTATCCTATAATCCTTTACTCTAAACTTAGCAATGTGCCCACACATGATAAAGTTCTTTTATTGGCTTATACTCATGATGCAATTCTACTATTCAAATTTTCTGCCAAGTTTAAACTTTTTTGTAAAAAATATTAAATTTAAAAAATTTGTTAGTAAAGAATATTTTTATAAAATATTTAAAAAAAAAAATAAATATTCTACCAAGTTTAGGGCTAAGCTAGAAAGTCTAGAATTTTGCTTATACATTCGTATCATGAAATGATAAAAAGTAAAAAACCGCTCCGCCTGAAATATTTTTGGAGTTAAGCTATTTCTGCTCTGAAACGGCGATACATAAATTATCCGTACACTTAGTTTTTCGAGAAAAAAAATTATGTTTAATAATTTATTTTTTTATTTAATATAAAACTGATTCTTATTTTTAGTCATATTACTGGAAGTTTTCGATATTTTTATTTACTGTTAGTAAAGAGTAGATCTTCCCTTTAAATTTATTTACTAATTCACATTAAATAGTTTATTCGTTTCGGTGTCCGTACTCCATCTTCAGGACTTAATACTTAAAATTTCTCCCATTAATCTCTTCATATCCATATTAATATTACGTCAGAAATTATATAATTCACAATTTGTTTTAATTGAAAACACTTGTTAAAATAGGAGTCTCTTATTAAGTATCCTTTCGTTGTAAGCCTTGAGTCTCTGAAATAGCTAACTAGTAAAGCTAACCAGCCAACGTTTCGCCAATGCACCATCAGGACTGAAAAACACAAGACCAGATATAACACACCTTACATCAACATCTCACAAAAAAAGACTAGCGAAATAGATATAATACACCATTCTAAAACAGTTCAACACACACTGAAGGAAGAGAGTGCCCTTGGAATCTTCCAAGACCCTAATTATTTATAATTTTGTACTTAGTTAGATTTCCATTATTATTCCCATTGAGCTATTTACCAAACGAGATTTTCTGAAGAAATCAGGAGAAATTCGTGTTATCACAAAAAGTTATCTATAGTCGACTGCCTGTTGCATATTATATTTTTCTCGGATTTTTTCAAGTTCAGTCATTTTTATTTATATTTTTCAAATAACCCCGAAGCGATAACCTTCCAGAAATAAGTTTGTTATTTTTAACCCACTTCAAGGCATGCAACTTTCACTAATGCAAAGTCCTATATTCAATTACTAAACTATTAATTTAACCTTATCTTTTCATTAAGTCACGAAGTTTTCATTTTACTCGTAATCTGTAATCATGATACTTTATGATATCGGTAATCGCAGTTGTTTCTAGTTCTATGAGGATAACCTATTTTTCCATATATTTTTTTTAAATGTTCAAAGCATTAAATCATCGATTCTCTCACACCCGTTTATAAATTATTGTCTTTAAATGTTAGCAGTTTTGTAATTATTTTCATTTTACTTCCATTTCTCTCAATGTGGCAAGTTCGTTGGAATACCATGCCGTAGGTATCTAAAGGGTCCGGCATCGAAATGGAAAGATTTCAAAATTAAATTATTTATTAAAGAATACTTTTTTTAACTAATATTCCATGTACAAATACGAAGTACTAGAATAATGTAAACTTTAATAATAATAATAATTATTATTATTTAATAATAATAATTTCTCGAGGTATTCCTTGTCCTGTTCAACGACTTACGGTTTTTTTTTTTTTTTTTTTTTTTTTTTTTTTTTTTTTTTTTTTTTTTTTTTTTTTTTTTTTTTTTTTTATGGGGTACATAAGCGTGCTCCACACAAATATCCAAGTCCTCCAACACCACACAGAATCATGCTGCGAGAGGTCATGCAAAACTTCCAGGTACAGCTCTAATTTAAATAGAGGATATTTTCTCAACGTGCTGTTAAGAAAATAATTTTTTGTTTTGTTATAATGTACACCAGATGGTTTTCTTGTACTTTATGTTTATACCTGAAAAATTAATTCTTTAATAAACAAATTAATTTTGGAAACATCGCGTTTCACCGTCGGACCCTGTATTATAAAATGTAGATTGGCATTATTTTTCTATTTTTCCAACAGAATAAGTAGTTTTTGAAGACCATTATTTATAATGTGCCATTAAAAAAAAAAAAAAATATATATATATATATATAAATTTTCTTTCAAGAGCAATATCTTGATTAGTTGTAAATAATTGTTTAAATTATCATACAAAGTTTTATTCTGTGAATTATTTCATCATTTTTATATAGTTGAATGAAATTCCGTTTAGAAGTGAGGATTTGTTTTTAATGTTGTTTTAACTCAGGATTGCTCTACTCGTATTATTTTTTTAATATTTTTATTTTCCACGTTTTTTATTTCTTTCTTTTTTGGTTTTCTCTTTTAATTTTTTTTGTCAGTAAAATTATATTTATTATATTTTTTCACCAAAATGATATTCTTTTTTTTTCTCTTTACTTATATGTTGAATTGAGATTATTGTAAATATTAATTGGCCTTGATTATGTAGTCTTTGGCCAGACATTTTTTCTGTTATCTTTTTTACTTGTTCATACCTATTATTCTTAAGGAACCTAGTCTGAGAATAAAGTTTTCTCTCTCTCTCTCTCTCTCTCTCTATATATATATATATATATATATATATATATATATATATATATATATATATATAGAGAGAGAGAGAGAGAGAGAGAGAGAAATATATATATATATATATATATATATATATATATATATATATATATATATATATATATATATATATATATATATATACATTTAAAGCTTAATCTTTTCAAAATTTAAATATTTCAGTCCACCCAACTTAGTTTGGAAACGATCATTTGGAAAATCTGGACATTTTCCGATTAAGCTAATCCTTACAACACCTGAAAGTGTGTTTCGTATCATTTCAATATTTTCAAACACTATGTCAGACTCTCCATTTTGAATATTTAAAATGTGTACAATAATTAGGATTAAAAAAACTGAGCGGTTATTTTCAATTGAATTGGTATCCGTTGTTAAATTTAGTCAGTCGTTTTAAATTTTCAATATTACAATATTGAAAAATACAAAATCGGATACCGACCTGCATGAAAATAAAAATAAATCTTGTCCATCTAGTTCAAAAATTTATTTTCTCAACTTCTTTTGGACGGCATTTTTAATAAGTGAAAAAATGTCGTATGCATCATGCGTGTTATGACATTTTTTTCATAAAGTTTCTAAAGCAACGTCTACATATTTACATAAGAATTATGGCATTGAACGCCCCAGCGGTGTCAGTCGCAAACATTGTAATCGCAAGAGAACGCCGCAATGTGTATTGAATTATGTAAGATCTGTTTAGATAGGGATCGCTTTGAGCTTAGGAATCCCAACGTGTGGTTCACTATTGGTTCTTATTGAATTGTTGAGCCCAAGCCAACATTGGCTAATAATTAACCGAAACCCTGAATACTCTAATCAATCTGATTGGGGGTAATTAGTGCATTGTATGCACCAAAAGAAGCCCTAACGGTTTATCTGAAAATCTACTTCATTGAAAACATTGAATAATTCATAAAGTTGGCTCTTTCAATTTACCGAATGAGCGTATTTGCTCAATCTGTAAACCATGTTATTACTTAAAGCTTTTAACCGTCCTTCTGCAAGTTTACGAATGGCTGTATTTCATATTCATTATCACTGATGTTGCTGAAACTCGCTTTGGTTCAATCAGATTCAATGTTGTCATCTCATTTAGTGATTTGTTCAATCACTTGTATTCTAATGTTACTCACCAAATTTCGGCAAATTCTACTTCAAACTTGTTTCATATTAAATCCTTATAAGGTCATATCTCCATTTAACCGCCACTTTTTTTTTTTTTTTTTTTATGAACTGAAGATATAAGTTTTTCGGAATTGAAATATAACATTTTAGAATTATTTTTATTATCTCTGATACTATTTTTTTCGATGCAAACATATTTATGTAATTACATATTTTTTTTTCTCGATTCACCATAGCTAGTTTTATAAAAATATTTACATTGTAAACATTCATCAACATCATCATACCTTTATACCACTTTATGCGCTTAACAGCCTTTTCAACCCTTGCCGGTCCTCAACCAACTGCCTTCTTTTGTTCCACTCTTGTCCTTTTTTCTGAAAGTCTTTTTTCACTTAGTTCTAGATCTTTCTTTTCTTCATTTTACATCTTTAGCCTGGTAGGTCTTTTTCTTCTAACTTGCGATTCAACCAGGCTCCATTTTTATAAGGTGTCCAAACCATCTCAGCCGGTAATCTTCTATCGCATCGTTGGCTGGCTTAACATCCAGGTCCGACCTAATATGTAGTGGTGTTACGGATTCTGTTTCTTTTTGTCTTTCCTTAGATCTTTCGGAGGAATCTCATTTGTGATGCTTTGGTTCTTGATTGATCCCTCTTCGTCAGAGTCCATGATTCCGAAGAGTCCGTCAGGATGGTGAGAAGCGTAATATTGTTTACTGCCACTTTCGTCTTCTTTTCTACCCCTCTCCTCTTCAGGAAGCAAAGAGGATTGACAGCTGCGAACATCCTGCCCATAGCTCCGATTCGCTCAGTTACGTTCGTATTCATATACCCGTTTTCAGTTAGGTGTGCTAGCTATTTGAAACTTTCTGTTTGCTTGAAGGATTTGTCGTCTAATTACACGCATAATTGTATTCGTTCCAATCCTGATCACTTTCGTTTTTGCAGGGTTTATGCTCTTGTTGATCTCCAGTTACTCCTCTTTTCATCTGTTGAGATTGAATTGGAGATATCTGTCTTCTTCTGCAAAAATAACGATGTCCTCGGTAAACGTAAGTAATGAGAGGCTTACCAGTCTCATGCTGGCGTATCCTTGGTCGAACTTCCTAATTTTCTCCTTGGCTTTCCTAATCCAGGACTAAGATAGACAGTAGGGGCTGAGGTTTCAGTCTTGCCGAATTCTTGTATTGGTTTCAAATTCCTGCGAGATGTTATAATCTCACTAGATTTTTGGTTTTCTTTTAGAGACTTTTCAATGCCACGATTTATCCTTGATCTATTTCCTTATCTCTTATGGCTTTTATGACGTTTCTCTTCTTTGCTCGGTCGAAAGATTTAGATTAGTCAACAGAACATATTGATAATTCCTTCTGTTTCTCTATTACTGTTTCAAAGACCTGTCTCATAGCAAATATAAGATTATGAGGGCTTCTATTTCCCCGAAAGCCATACTGTTCCTCTTCAGCATTCCTCTATTGCTCCTAAACAGTCACTCGTTAGAACTAATGTAACAATATCTCACGGAATAATATTTTATCGAGAAATAATTTCAGGGAATTTTCTATTAGTAGTAATTTGTATTTCAGAATTTCATTTAATTCATAAATAGTAGTTGAAAAATGGCATATTATTACATACTATTCAGCCCATCCCTACGGCTATTAAATCAGGAGCTATGGCTATCATTTAAACAGCCAGCCCAATTAACTGTTACTTCAAACAGTTTCATCTCTTTGAAGTTCGGTTTTAAATTTTGACAGAACGTAACCTCTTATCTTATAACTCTTTCTTTCAAACCTAAATCAGTAACACCTTTTAAAAGAAATAAAAGGTTTCTAATTAGGATCCAATCTCAAACTGTTACTTACCTTTATTCGATCTCTTATACAATTGCTTCCTTTGACAAGTTCTTATTATTCGTGCTCCTTTTATATTCCCTTACTCCTTTTCATTCGCTTAGATTCTCTCCTGCTTTCTATAAATACCATTCATTCCTTCACATTTTTTATTGTAAATCCTTGGCATATAATTATAGTATTTGTATTCAAATTTCCTCATTCCGATGCCCTCGTTTATAACAGCTAGTGTACTCTATCCTTTCTATTTTTAACAATAGAACAGAGGTTCTCAGACCGCGGTACGGTTCAAATTTATCTAATTCATAACGAAAGTTATGAATTAGATAATTTTTTAACACGTTCACTGAGGGATATCAATTTTTTTTTTATTATTATTGAATGTATCAATTATAAGAGAAAGACTTACGAACTACAATAATTGTATTTATTATAAATAAAAATAATTCAGGATGGTTACCATAGTAAAGCCGAAAGCACTTGTTCATCAAGCTAGGGATGGGAAATTAAAATGCATTATATCGATATATCGGATTTGAAAAACCGATACTTTCTATCGATATCTTAACATCCAATATATCGATATTTTATAACGCTGTATCGATGATACCGATATTTTAAATCATATTATTTTGTTTCAATTAGCAATTTCCTTTACTCGGTAAAACTCCAAAATCGTGACGCCAGCATGGCATCGTAATTAGATAACAGCTGTCGGCTTCCGCTCGCTCAAAAGATGAAGAAACCCCTAACGGATCCTTTTCAGTTGAGGTCGGGGCCTTAACGTAATTCAAATCCTCTTATTTACGTTATGAAAACGAACATTTTTCAAAATCTTCGGAAATTTATCGGTCAACTGATTAATTTCCACACTTTTGAGTTGATTCGTGTTATATTATTCGTTTTCTATAATTCACTATTTTGAGTTATCTTTTTTTTAATTCTGTTAGTATTTGTGAAAAACTTTCATTTTATTCCTCTTCCTTTTTTAGTATTAAAGTTTGATAGTTTATTAATCTTGATAAGGGGCCTACAAATAGAATATTCCTCTGATACTGCTCCAGAATCCTTACCCAAAATGGCGGAAGTTTTAAGACAGTTTTAAGACCTTGCTACATCGAATGTGCCGAATGCACCCGAGTTTGTCCGAAGTAAGGTTAGTCTTTGATATCGAAATCAAATATACAATTACTTCACTTGTATTACACATTAGTTGTTTGACTGGGTTATAGTTTATCTATGCTAAGAATATATATATTATATATTTATGATAATGGTGTTTCTTATATTAATTTTACTTAATTTTATAAATAGATATACGACTTATACCTAGTTTTAGAACGTTTTATAGTTTTATTATTTATGATTAGGTTTTTATTTATTATAAAATGAGATCTTTATATAAGGATTACATGTTTATAGATGATTTTTTTGAGGATACACCATGTAGTCTGACACGTTATAAGATAAGTAATATTTTTAGAAGTTTGAATGTTTTATTATTGAAAAACTTGTAGAAGAATATAATATATGAAATATGGCTAAAAGCCTTCAAGATAAAATGTGTTATTACATTTTTTTTTTTCTAAAATATGATTCTTTTCTATATTTTTTTTTAATAATGATTCATGACTAATAAAAATATTGTTTTTTAAATAATCATTATAGTATTTCATATACTACATTACTCCTTGACAGTTTTCTATTTTTTAAGAGCTTGTTCGCAGTGGCCCAGCAAAAACATGGCACGACATAGTACAGACCTCTGTTGTGTGACAAGTGTGCGTGTTGCACACTTACCCCTGGTATGTTTTGTCGAGGCAACTACGGACTCGTTATTATTATATAATTATTTTTTTCCATATATTTATTCAATATTTTGTTTTCCACATCCCGCTTTCATAACTCAATGAAGATTGTAAAATGTAGATCTCAGACAAGATTTAACTTTTTTCGGTGATTACACCAGCATAATAATCCACCGGTAACAGAAATATTTTGCACTTCCCCCAAAACCTCTCTTTCTTGAATAATGAATCTTCCAGATACCTTGTACGCACTTGCCCCTGATTTAAGTGCGCACTGATTACTATTCAATTAAAGAATATGCGTGGTTGAAACTTAAGCTTGAATATTTAAACATAACCGTCTAAGGGACGTTTAAAAAAAAAATCTAGCTTCAAAAATAAAGAATTTATAGTCCTGTTAGTTCGACTGTAAAATTTAGTGCGCACTTGTCCATCACCCTGCTTTTGGTGTAAAAGAGAAAAAAAAAAATTGTTTTTTTTCATTTTTTATTAAGAATGCTTATAGTCGTTTGTGTAAATATTTTTTAATCTAGAGACTGGCCGGTCTATTGTGGTACAGCAGACAATTTATGTTCATTATAATGAAATATCAAATAAAACATACCTTTATGATATTTAAAAAAAAAAGTCTTTTAGTTTAAAAATACGCTTCCTGAAAACTTGATGAGATTGACACACCACGTTCTTCCTGCCAGCCATGCAATTACTGATTTATAATTAATTTCTCCAACCTAATTATACTCTTTAATTTTTGTTTTCCATGCCTCTATCCCATATTCGTTCTCTCCTCATGTCCTGCCAGTCCTTCGTTCACTTCATCTTTCTTCTTCGTTCCATTCATCCTTTTTACCTCCTTCCTTCCACTTTCCATTCTATAATTAAGTTAAGTTGTTGCCTTTCATATACCATTTACCCTTTTGCATGCCCAAAACGTTTCGACCCTTTCCCTTCCATGGATGTGAGTATGTTCCTGCTTACCTCCATCAGTTGTCTCTTACCCTAATAGGTAAATCAAATGAATAACATAAATAGTTAAGAGATATGTTTGATGAAATCCCATTGCTTATTTTCAAAGCACATTTGGATTTAGTTACTCCGAAACCCATGAGTGGAATGACCTCATGCTGGTTGGAGGGGTGCCAGCAGCTAGGGTAGAAATTCAATAATTATCCCGTTATTATTGATCAAGCTTTTGATACAGTTGAACTTCTATTTACTCGTGTATGTATGTTTGTAGATATAGGTAAGTACATATAAATATATATATATATATATATATATATATATATATATAAGCTAATGCGATTCAGTACGAAAAAAAAATATTTCAGGGATTGATATTATCTAATTTTTAAAACTAGTCCGATGAAGGAAATATTTAGCGTCTATCTTCTTTAATTTGACACAGTTTACTTCTACAAAAAAAAAAAGCTATATATAAGTTTACTTCTATACATCAGAGATTACGAGGTTATTATAATAACATAAACTTTATATTATAAATGTTCATCGTAATATGCGCTAAAGATATCTCACCTGTTAAGAATCGCCGAAGTTATAACTTACATAATATTTACTAATATTCTTGAAAAGACCCGTCTAATAATTAATATTTGTCTTAGAAATAATAAATATTTTATTCAATGATAAACTATAAAATAGATTTTATTTACAAATGTATAACTGTAACACAGTTCAGCTCATCTGCTCACATATGAAAAATGATAAGTACGTTTGTATAAAATATATAATTATGTTGTATAATTAAAACTAATCATACAATAAAGTAAAATATAAAAGCTTTGTAATATATATACGCGCTCTCTGAAGATGAGGTGAATATACCTTTAAGCGATAACAATATTTTTTATTTTTTTTGGAGAGGGGGGGAATAAAGAAGAAAGCTTTAAGATTTTAGTTATATATTAATGCAAATAAATAACTGCTATTGTTAAATTAATTTTTGAATATATCTTTATTTATTTGTTAACACCCTTTAAATTATTTATTGCATTTGAATCTTAAATTTGAAATTTTATTTAATTTTTTTTTTAAACAATTGTTAACAAATATTGTATTTTAAAAACAGATTAAAAATATATCTACTATATATTTATGTTAGAAGAAGAAATAAAATGGTATGCAACTTAACTGAATATTTGAAATGAATCACCAGGAATTAATTTTTTTCTAATCACATCATTTATTGATTGTTATATGTTATTATAAATGCATTAGCACACACACACACACACACACATATATAAATATTTATTTATAAATTTTCCATTGGGGATTTGCAAAGGTAACCCGTGCAAGGTTTGCTAAAAATAACCTCGTGGCTGTTGGCCATTCACCTAAAAATATGCAAATCATCTATAGCCTTCACGCTATGTTGTCAGTAAATGGTGTTTGAAGCTGGATAAAAAGAAAACTATTTTGATTCTATGGATGAAAATAATTATTATCATTAATAAATTATTTATTTTATTATCATTATTTTTTTGGAGTTAAAAAATATAATCAGTTGACATCCGCATGATGGTATAGAAGGATCAATCTAATTAGGGATTGATAAATTATTTGCCACTTCTATAAATTTGTTTTATTGAAAACTAGTTTCGAATGTTATAATCCTCAGTTCTAAAAACACACAAAAAATTCAAAAATAAACAATTCAAAATATAGTTGGTATTATTTGGTATTATGAATTATGAATTTAATTAAGACAAGAAATCAAAAATATGTTGGTACTCACCAAGGTTTAAATGGATTATATCAAACACAAAAGTTTGTACTGGTTTCTTCTCGCATTGTACTATCTCATTTAAATGAAAATAATCATAAATTCATCAAAGACTCAGGAGTTAAATTAATACATCACATTGAAAACAACCTCAAATTAAATAAATATGAAGCACTTGAAATAATAAAATCCTTCAAATCCAATCCAGATTTTTGCTTAAATGACCAAATAAATATCTCCAATAGTCCAATCTTAAATTTATTCCCATCTATAACAGAAAAAACAATTACTCACCGGCATTACTGGGAAAACCCTGACCCTTTTATCGATTATTTTATATATACTTTCAGCTTTAGGTGCGAAAGTACTTTTATGATTCTTATTACTTTCATTTTCCTGTATGTATATGAAATATGTAGTAACGTACCCAAGGGAAAGTATTGTAGTGGTGAAAAATTTCGAAACCGAGTTTTCAACGGAAATAGACGTTTTAAGGTCCCCTGAATCCGAATAACCTTGTCTCGCAAAGTGTTTTGTCTGTGTGTGTATGTGTATGTTGTAAGTCTAGCTCAAAAACGAAACGTTTGTGCGAAACTGTAATTACGTATTTAAGTCAGAAATAAGCCTGGGTTGTAACAGCAACTTTTTCGCCAAAAACGATTTACTGGAAGTGCCGCTTTATGTCTTTAACATCTTAAACATTTTTACAATTATCTCGAAAAAGGCCCCAACGATTTTAATCAAACTCGTCATATCAATGCACAATTAAATGTTCTGTCATGTATCAGCTCTGTCTTATACTCCTTGGGCTTAATCGCCGAATTTACAAAATGGATTCCTCTTAAGTATCTTTAATTTGGTTTATTTGAAATAATTAAACACCTCTTATTGTTAGTAGTAATAAAAAATGGATAAACATTAACTATGAAAGAATTTTATAATTTACTATAGAAGAAAAATGAGACATACTTTCCCAGGTTGAAATAAGAGTAGTGCTTTAGATGTATAATATACCGTTGGGATTCTAAAGATTTTAGAAAAATTAACATCTAGCTAGCTAATAGAGAGAGACAAGAAACGCATAAGCTTAATCATGGAAATAAATTATATACTGGAAGACTTGTGAATTAATTATTATAAATTAAGATAAATTAAATAAAATGTTCACATCCGGGAAAATACTGACTTCCACTAACTACATCAACTGTATTTTCCTAATAAAAATCTTCTCCTAGATGTGTTAAATATCATTATATTGTTTTTTTTTTTTTATAATAACTATTTTTTCTAAATGTCTTATTCTTTTTGTAATGTTTTATTTCTCATCAGACGCAGATTTTTTTAATTGCTAAATCATTATAGCTCTGTTCATGCTGATATGTTTTAAACATAAAAGTTTTTAAGGATATTAAAAAATATATATTTTAATTTTTAATTGGAATCTGAGTCTTCCGAAAAAATTAACATATTTTTTTTATAATATTATCATAAATATTAGCGAGATATCATGAATCCACTTAATTGTGATTTAACTTAAAAATGAAATGTACTTTTTTACATTTTGTTCGTATATCTTATGACTTTTGTTTTATTTATAACTGTGAATATAGTATACATCAAAATATAGAAACATATTTATCGAGAAAAATATTATATACTTAGTACCGGTGTAAAATTTTATAAAAAGTTCAGCAAAAGCCATATCTAATTCTTTTTGTCAATATTGGTGTTCTGCTAATGGTCTAGCATTCCTTTTGGAACTTTTATTTTAGTAACATTTTATAATATATTAAAATCTTTATAAATAAATTTAATTTTTGTTAATAGAAAAAATAAATAAAAATAGTATGTAATAAATAAAAACTGTATTGACCGATCCATTCTTGTTTACAATATTTACACTCAAAATCAGCCTGGATACACCTTATACAGCTCCTCTCCCAAAGCAAGTTATTATTTGCGTGAAAAGAGTGTATGATCAAATGTATAAAATTGTTTTATTGTAAGACCAAAGTATAATCTTAGCGAGGATTCCATTTCTAATGCACGGGTATAATTTGGAACCCCCTCGAAAAAAAAAAAGTAAAAAAAAAGTACAAGATAAATAAAAAATCTTGGCAAACTGAGACAGTTTAAAATATAGTACAAAGAACAGTTTGTTAATTTGCAGTATATTTTTGGTTACAACATTGTCTGTTCATTGCTCTTGGTTGTAAATATATCTGTCTGATTATTGCATGCATTGAAAGTTTAGTTTTTTAGATTGTTTTCACTAAACTTTAATGTTGAATGCTTATAATGCTCGATGACAAGTTTATTATTATAGTTAGATTTTATAATTAATAATTTGTAATAAATAATGTTATAATAATAACCAAACATGAACTGCGATTAGCAGGGGCGTACACAGAATTTTTTTTCGCGGGGGAGGGGATTTAATAAGAAGAATGCAAATAATCACCTAAATGTATATAATCGTCGAATTGGGGGTATATTTTAAGATTAAGCGTGAAAATTTGATAAAAAATTATTGTTAAAAATTACCAAAAATATTACTTAAATACAAACCACATGTTGGTGAGATTGAATAATGAAAATTATATTTTTTTCGTACATTTTTGGGAATATACCCCCCCCCCCCTTTCCCCAATCCTTCCCGCTTCCCTGCTGACGGCACTAGCGAAGAGATTCGAAAAATATTTTACTGTTTAAATTATTGAATTTGAACGAACGGTCTTTTTTTTTTTTTTTTCTTTTTTTACTATCAAACTGTTTGTCTTCTGAGTTCAGGGGTGACGTAGGGTGGGACCAAATCTCCGGGGTGCGGGTTTCCGGGAGGGTCGATAAGAGTTGACTAAAAAAATCTATACAGTCAAAATGTTCGTTGAGCAAATATATGCAAATTAAAAAATCATTTTACACTATAATAAATAATATAACGTACTTTTGTCATATTCTGACAGTGTACCCTAATTTATAAATGTGTATATTATTCGTAGTTTAAAGAGGAAGTGTTGTCTCTTGATTCTTGGTTAGCAAGAACATGAATTTTGACTCTATTATTTAAACTTTCGCAGAAATGGAGGCCAAAAGATTGTTGTTATTAATAAATAGTTCAAGCTCTTCTAGTGTTATAATGAGTAGTTTACTTACGTAATTATTATTTAATTATACTATTATTATTACGTAATTTTATAAAAAACCAACCGTGTTGTATTTTATGTAAAACAATACATTCTTGTTAATAGCATGCAGCAGAGTAGTAAGTTTCGTTTTCTTAATTCATTAATCCATATATTAATATTAACAGAAAAAAAAAGCTATCATGATTTTTTGTAACGATTCATTTTCATTTAATAAATAAATTTAACCTCAGAAAGTTAACTTTAACATACTGTAGGTAAAGTTTGACGCAAATGAATACTATTTAGGGCTTATAATTTTATTTATTGCAAATCCTCAACGGTAATATTCACTTGATTTATTATTATTTTTTTAAATCAGAATTCAATCAAATAGCGTTGACTTAAATGTGCTTGTAAGGTTGTTGGGATGAATCAGGAACATTAGTACAACAAGAGGGGGTTGCAAAATTTAAAATTTACCAACAATTTTGACTGGATTTCTCAACCATAATTTTCTTTTCTATTCAAACTCAACATTGCATCGATTAAATACCAATTTCTAAACTTAAAACTTATTGGTATTGGTTTTACTTGAGTAACTTTTTGAGTAAAATGTCCTACCTCAATTTTTGCAGTTTGAAGTAGGTTTTCAAATAAAAAATTTCCTAACTTTTTGGGTATTCAAATTATTGGAGATGGGGTGACGCCTCCCCTCCCCCCCCCCCTTCATGACGTCCCAGTGGTAGATGCCCGTGGGATCGACCATGGCGTGGATGAAAGGTCTGATCTCTTATATTTAAGTTTTAAGGGGTTCATTGTAGAGAGGTATGTTGGGTAAATACTCGGTTGTATCGGCACCAAATATCCGGGTTTGTATGTTTTATTATTATAGTAAAACATTTTCTTATATTATAATTTATATTTATTTATGGAATTGAGTAATAAAGAAATGGTTAACTGTTACCTCTAAAAAACTACCGATAACTACTGCTGAAAAATATCGTTCAATTATTATGTTTCTCCACTGGATACAAAATCTGGTGCAGTGCGCGCATCACACAACTTTCTCTTACTGTCCTATAATAATTATCTTTATAATATAATTTTAAAGAATTAACGTAAACAATACTTGAAATAAACTCAGCAGCTTTCACTTTCAACAATTTTAGTACAATTATGTACACTACCTATATATTTTAAGTTTGTCAAGTTGAAAATATATCTTAAAACTTTCGGTACAGTTTCCATGTAAACATTTTGTTTCCATTAAATAGTATAAAAGTAGAAATTATTAAGTTAATTTATACTTTTGTGTGTCATTATATTATTACAGAGCGTATTGTTGACAACAGATTGGCGGATTGGTGTGAGGAGGTTCGGTCGCATCCTTCTCCTTTCGGATGCTCTCGGTTATCCATCTAGGATCTTGTAATCCTCAAATGATACGATGTATCTTCGCTAATTCCGGTCTGATTTCGATGATTCCTTTTTATATTTTAGAGAATTGAATCACCTTTCATATGATTTCATACATGATTTACCATAAAATACTTACTTTTTTGGTTATGCGCAAATAAAATTTTCTTTTCGCTGCAACTTTTTCCACTGCATTTTTTCGTTGATGTACTGCATAAATGAAAAGTTAAAGTGCTTTGAAGAAAAGACGTTTGGCAAGTTTCATCAAAATCGTTAGAGCCGATTTCGAGAATATTGTAAAATCGATTATATAAAGTCGCACTTCCGGTTAGCCGATTTTGACGAAAAAGTTGCTGTAACATCATAACATGCATGTGCCTACCTTAAATACGTAATTTCAGTATCGTACAACTTTTCGTTTTTGAGCTAGGCTGTTCACATACAACAGACCATTTTGCGAGACTTTGCTATTTGGACTCAGGGAACCTGCATTCAACGTGTATTTCGTTATGAGTTTCCAAAACTCGAATTTGGAAATTTTAACGATCGTAATACTTCCCGTTACTATATATTTCATAAATAGGTAAGGGAAAGTAAAAGCTGAATGACTTTAGAAAGGCATTTCTAGAGATCAGTAGCGGATTTACGCAGAGGCAGACTAGGCGCTTGCCTGGGGCGGCAATTTTTGGGGAGCGGCAAAATTTGAATGAAATTATATTTTTTGATTCAATTTGTAAGTATTAAATACAGCTCAATTAAGCACACATGAATATAAAAATGTTCCCAATTAGTTTTTAATTATAAAAAAATAATTGTTTTCTGTGATACCGTTGGGGACATTATAATATGTCAGGCCTTTGGACGGCAGTACGACAAATCCGCTCCTCGTTGAGATTATTTTTATTTTTAAGTAGATGTGTTCAATAAGAACAAAGGTCGGCTTCTTGGTAATAGTGAGACATAATAAATAGATAAATAACCCCATCGTGACATTTGCTATGTTTATTTAATACTTCTCGATACCTCCTTTCGTTCAAGCACAGGGTGTCTGAAACGAAATAACTCTTCCTGACAAATGTAATATATTGAATCTACCAAAAAAAAAAAAAAAAAATTTCTCAACCATTGCAGTTACATGGAGTATCTGGTATGTTAACTCGCACAACTTTCCTTACAGTTTTGGGTGCAAAACCGAATAAAGAAATTATTTGCTTATATTGGTTCGATAAGGAGATTTGACGACCATTTAATTATTCTTCAAATGATCCTTTGGAATTATTCGGTAGATGTATAGTCTTCAGGTTATTCGAAAAACAAAAAAAAAAGAAAGTAAACCGCTTCTATAGGAGTATGCACAGAATACTTAATAAACGTCGCTACAATGTTCATATTCTATATCTTTGCTAGGGAATTGAATTGCCTTTCAAATGATCACATACATAGTCCAAACAGACGGACAGACCAATGGCCAAAAATGCGTTTTTTGGACTCACGGGGCTCTGAAACACATAGATCCCAAAACAGCACATCGAAATTTTGACCCAATCAACCACGTTAGTAAGATTAGTAAAAACATGTGCAGTCAATCCAATACGCTGTTTCTTTGCTGATAATGGTTCCATTTCGAAGATTTTTTTTTTGTAGGGAATTTAATTACCTTTCATATGATCATATCGTCGCCACCAATAACGAATTTGAAAAATCTCATTTTTTCGATTATTTAGTTTTATTAATTTACCACGATCATATTTGCAAAATTAAAAAAAAAATCATATAAAGACAACTAGATCAGTTGACATCCGCGTGACGGTATAGAAGGATCAATCTAATTAGGGATTGATAAATTATTTGCCACTTCTTTAATTTTGTTTTTATTGAAAACTAGTCTCGAATGTTTATACATTCACCTTCAGTTCTAAAAACACACAAAAGTTCAAAAATTAGCAATTCAAACAGTTTGGTATTATTATACATATTAAATTAAATGTAACATTAATTCATATTATAAAACATTTATGAATTGTGAATTTAATCAAGACAAGAAATAACATTCGAAACTAGTTTTCAATATAAACAAAATTATAGTAGTGGCAAATAATTTATCAATCCATAATTAGACAAATCTAGAGCCTCAAATAAGTAAATAGGCCCAGAAAAAAAGAAATTATTCTCTATTGGGGAGTTAGAAGTATAAAGTAAAGTATTTTTTTGTCTTCTGAAAAGTGACCATTTTCGTATTTGTTAGTTATGCTTGGTACCGATTCCTTTTCTTCATAACTTTATTTCCTGAATTTTCTCGGGGATGTGCTATATACGAAAATTAAAATGGCTTTAAGGAGAAGATTTTAGGAAGGTTTGATCAAAATCATCAGAGGTTTTTTGGGGCCCGAATCTATAGAAAAACATGTTTTTCGGCTATCACCCTCCAACTGTTTCGCAAAGGTTTTACTATTTGCTACATAGACGTCAGGGATAAAAACTTGAAAAAAAAAAATCGGTCTGCCTGTTCAAGAGATAGTGGCACATACACACATGCAAACAGACCAATGACCAAAAATGATACGCCCATATCCGTTAAAACCATGACACAGTAATATATTACGAGTACTATACTTCAAAAACTAATATATAAATCCCTTTTACAAAACTTTTGTAACAGAAACTAAGGAGGAAAATATCAGATATATGGCCACGCTGAATTTTCTAAAAAGGGAAACTTTTGAAGAAATAAAAGTGTGGACAAAGAAAAGTCCGTAATTGAAACTTAAGCTATGAAGATTAGAATATGATGCCCTCCATGCGACATTGAAATCTATTATTCAGCTTTGGATTATGAAAGTTTTCTTTATCAAAAGTTTAATATTAGAGTTTTTTAAAAGGATGCCGGCTGTGTTAAAATTTTTTACTTCACATTAACTGTATCCCTCTTCACATCAAAGGATAAGCTGAATTAAAAAAGAAGTAAAGGTATTGAAGCTCAGAGAACAAAAAAAAGGCTCTTTTCATCTTTATCCGTAGCGGAAATTGATCAGAGATATGTGGCTTTTATGAATATCAGTTTTGTATTTTTCAAAAGCATATGAAAAAATTCTCCATAGATATATTTTTTTTAATTAGTCCTTCCCGGGTCTTCATTCTGACTTCCTATTTTTACATAAATATTTTCACAGTTTCAGTCGCAGAATGATCAATTATTTTAGGAATATTTATTGCATTTGGGGTTCTTAATTTTACTACTACAAAAAAGACAGGACTTATTCAAGGTACTACATGCTTAATTTATAAAAAAAAACACCAAAAATGATTGTATTTTCCCCTTGCAATATAGTTGTGTAAATATTCTATTTATTCGTCTTTTACGAACACATTGCTTGGTCTGAAGTGGTAGTATCAGCGATGCCAACCTGAGTAAGTCCAATTGCCGAAGACCGGAAAATGCGAACCGATGAATGAAATGTGAACCTAAAATACTATTTTTAAATTTAGAGCCTTTCTGGTTTATTTTGTTGGTATACGTTTAAGAGTGGTTTCTTGGCAGATTAATCTTTAATAAATTAAAATATGATTCAATAATAAAAACATCATTTTGTTGAAAATCCAATTTAGCATAGCATTGGAAAATATAAAAATATTTTTAAAAAATGACGGTAAAATTTCAGATTTTTTTTTTCCTTACCTAGAACTATTTTTTTAAAAATAAAACAAAATATAAATCGTCGAACATGCCAAGTGCAGAAAGTATTTTATGCCCATGTCAGTGATATAACTTATCATAAGGATATAACTTAGCGTATGTAATTACAAAAATGTATGGTGATAAATAAAATAAAATCACCAAGTGAAGATTAAAAAATTAAGATGATTGATGATCAGGTTATTAAAACGTAAACAAATAAAATTATACACGGTTAACCGTCAAACTCAATTCTCAAATATGAACGAAACATCGATTTTAAAATAAAGTATTGTAAATATCAAACTTGTCGTTTTATATTTTACCCCTATTAAAATGAACTTGGATAATTTTTCAAAATATTTTCAAATTGCCGAAGAAAAAATCTGAGGGCTTTGAAAATACCGGAGTATTGAGAAAACTGGATGGCATGAAATCAATAAGAACGAAGTCCCTTGCCTATCAACTTGTGATGATACATGCCTTAACTTATTTCGGGTTCTTCTCTGCTAATACGGGCTGTACCTTTTATATATATGTCAGGGCTTTTATTTATATGCTTCCCATTCTATTAGGGTAAAAAAGATCATAAAACAGAGCCTCAAGTCTCTAAAAATGGCAGTAAAAAATAATTAATCAACGTTTCGCCGATTCAGGGTACATAATGACAGAATAAGATATGATTGCATAAATGCAGGACAGCACATCTCACATTAATTCTAAAAAATACTGACCAAATAAAGATAGTACACTACTCCAAGGCAGTTGAAGAATTTTACAAGAAAAAATTCAAAGTTTGCCTAATTAGATTTTTCGCTGTCTCCCTACTCAGTATTAAAACATCAACAACTTACCATTTCTGATTTAATAAAAAGTTAATCTTCATTTTTAAATAACGATGTTTTCAATTATTCATACAGAAGCAAAATATTGGCCACCCAACTAGCATAAAAATAATATTATTAAAAATTTAAAAAATAATTATTATTATCTTTATCAAGACAGTTTTTATTAAGTTATTCCCTACAGAGCTTGAAGAAAATCATTATGTTTGACTAGTAAAGGTATAAGACCTAAACTAACAATAATTCTTCATTGCGGTCAATATTGAAACTAACAGTTTTATAAATTTGAAGAATACCTAGTTTCTGCAGAACTCCCAAAAAATATTTAGGACCATTCAGTAGCGTAGCCAGGGGGAGGGCCCATCCAAGGATCTACTTTAAAGAAACCCACCCCAACCGGGAATTTAAGGGGCCCTCTCTGTATAAACTATTTTCTATGCCTACGTATATTATTTATAAAATAACATTCAAACAGGTTTATACAATTTTTGTTTACAGATAAGAATAACTAAAAGTATTTTGTAATTTCGGGAGGGGGGTCCGTTCTCCATGGCCCCTCCTTGGCTACGCCACTGGGGCCATTGGCTAAGAATATCCTCAAAATTAGTCAACTTCCTCAAAATTAGGTCTCATTTCTCACTATCATTCTATATACCTATTTATGTTTTTTTATCATGTTTATTATTAGGTTTTAATAAATTCATTACGTACAGGCTGGTTTATCTATGTATTGTAATTTATGCACTGTTAATAGTACTTGCATTTTTTTTTAAATTTGTTATTTGATACGATAATTTTTATTAAATAATCAATAGTTGACCTTTTTATGCACTCCTCCACCTCTCTTTGAGCTTCAAGCCCTGCAAAATGGGCCGAAACGTCGGCTCCTAATAAATAGTTTTACTATTTTGTGATCCATTTCTTTGACCGCCTCCCGATGGTCCGGATAATCCTTACATTCCTTGATAATTATCATTAATTGCTTCGTTACAATATATTCATAATACGATTAATTTATGTATTTATATCCTTGTTATGATTAATTATCATTAAGTCTTTAAATCTCAGCAATAAATCAGTTACGTTCAGTACTGATATTCTTTCGGTTTTGATTATGAATCTTTACTTGGACAATTCTGCACTCGTTAATATGGGTTTGGAATGTTTCTGAGTTACCGGACACTTATATTTTTTAATTTTAAACTTAGTTTTAATCATATTTTTCTCCCTCTATCAATATATTTTCACGACCGTCAGGTTTCGCTGACATCCATCCAAGACGCGAAAGAGACTTATTTAATAAACATTGGTGGCATGCCATTAATTCTTGTCGTCACCTCCTTACAAGAATTAAAAGAATATTCTTCATTTGAATACAATCAACATACCTCCTTTTCTTTTCTTTTGTTGTATAATATCTTGTAATTTTGCGAAATATTTTTTTTTAATCCCTATTGTGGACATACAGCTATTTTGCGAAACAGTATCTTCTGAGATACCATTTGTGAGAAACATTTCTTACAATTTGATGATTAAACCGATGAATGAATTGTTTCATCAGATTCATTTTCGGTCTTCCCAGACGCTCTCAGATCTCTCAGTGGTATTCTGGGTGGTTTTGTCTTAATTTCCGACGAAAATGCCTTCTTACCAATCCTTTAGAGTCAGAAAACCTTCCTATATCCTTCACCTCCTCACTCTATGTTCTTCCATTCATCTCTTATATACAAGATCTCAACCTATCGATTTGTGTATCTCCTCTCATTGAACTGCTTGCTTTGAAAAATGCTTTATCAATCGTCCTATCATCTTGGACTTTTTTAACCATCTCCATTCGTCAAGCTTCCTCCCTAACCTCATTTATTTCTCCATCTCCTCAATGATCAATCTTCCGTATACTTGTAAAGAATAAATAACTATGTAAGTTTTGAGAAAATATGCATATATGCATTTATATTCAATTTTTATATATTTTTAGTTTATTTATATAATTATTTAATAATGCCACACAAATACACACAAATGATGATTAAGCTGTACACATTTGTTATTCTTAGGGGACTGAATGTTCCAGAATAAAGATTGTTTTTTCATTCATTCGTTCATTTGACCCTTGAGAATTTTTGGTTTCTTTTTATAGTTTTAACTCCCATTTTGAAAATGACAATTAAACAGAACCACGTATCGCCGATACATCCTTTTAAACAACGCTGAACAAATTTATTTAATTTTTAAGTTTTACCAATTATCGATATTTCTTATTCTATATTTAGCAAACATACTAAGATCGACTCGACTATGCTGAGCTAGGAGATGAAAAGAATTATCGATTTTAAAGTGGGGAGGTATGGTCTCGTACACTCCGACAGAGCAGCGAGGTTGGAAAGCCAGTTCAGCCTTTCTTCTGTCCTTTTTTTTTATCCTTCTCTCCCCTCCCCTCTCCCCTCCCTTCGAGAAAGGTGGGTTGCTCAACTTTCACTTATTCACCGTGGAAATGTTCCCTACAGGCAACTCAACCCCCTCTGATCCGAAAAGACATATCTCCCGTTGGAAGTTTATTTAAAGGAATTCAATATTTTATGTAAACAATTCCCTCGACTTGTTATGATTAGACCTGGGTATCGGGTAATCGGAGCAGAAGACAAACAAGAGTTTAATGTTTGCTCGATGATGAGTCTCAATCTAGGACTTCGAATATTGATTTGAATTAATTGATTCAGATGTCCTTTGTTAATTACAAGCGACGTGCAATCCTTAGTCAACCGGTCGATTCCACTCGTCATAATATTAGCAAGAATTACTAGGAAAATAGGAAAATATAGAAAAATGAGTTATTCCTATGCCTAACGATTAGAAAAAATATCATAGGGACAATATATGGAGGAATGAATTTTGCCGTTAATAAACATAACTATGGAAATTTTCACTACTGCAGTGGGAATCGAATAGTATCGATATAAAACTACGATATAGGCATTGTAGACTGTAGATTTAATAAAGCTTATTCATGAGTCTATATGAAAATTTTTAAAATTGCTCTTATTTTTTATTTAATTCTCCGTTAAGAAAAAAATTCAATAACTTATTGAGATTATCTAAACTGTGGTTTATTTATTACTTAGAAAATATATTTTTCTGTATCCTTTAATTATTTTTTCAAAATTAGAATTTTCGGGCATCGGCTAGTGTAAGCATATTATAAAAAACAAAACAATTATTTGTTTTATTTATTATTAATTTCTGCCAAGCTTTATAATCTATGCCAAGTTTTTAATAAAAGATCTCAATCTACCAATTTGTATATCCATTTTTGTAGAACTGTTTCCTTTGAAACATCCTATCAAGTTTTTTAAAGTTACATTGATGAATAAGTGTATATGAAGCATTTTATAATCCTAAATCCGAAAATGATAAGCTAATAACAGTTCTTTATTTTTTTACACGGAGTGCGTGAAGGGTAAAAAAAAAGAACACGGCATATATTTACAATCTAATATTTATTTAATATATACATTTAAAACGTGTTAAATCTATGCAAAAACATTACTGAGGATTATGTGATTGAAAATATATATTACATGAGATGTAATACAGCGACAAACTAAAATAGGGCATATTTATTGGGCCTCAAATAAGGAAGCTTCTAGGTGTTTTCCGTTTTCAAGAAAAATTAAATGAAAAGGAATTGGCAGCTTGGAGGTTATTAAATAAGTATTATATTGTAAAAATATGTCATTTCCTTTTTTTTTTCTTCATCATACTCCCCCAGTAACAAAAAACTGTGCGTGTTACAGTAATTAGCTCAACATTTTCTGATTTATCAGAATTAGGACTGCAAAATATTTCATATACAATTATTCTCATCAATGCTACAAAATCATATCGACCTGTGTAATTAATTATATTACAATGGTTATCATTTTATGTTTTTTATTATTATTTTGAGAAATGTTTACTTCTTTAATATTCGTGTATTTTCTTTAAAATATTTTTGTGGAGTGTTGAGATTTATTACTGAACAAATAAAATAAATTAGAATATGCTAATATCTTTTTTTAATGTTATTTGATATCGACTGATAAAGAAAGTACACAGAGATTTTTTTTTTTTTTTTTGCATTTATTTAAATGACTGTATTGAATAATAATACAATCAGCCACACTCAATGGAAATAAGTATTAGGGCTCTAAGTTTCCATTCATACCATATATATATATACAAGTAAATTAATAAAATAAATAAATAATACTAAAAATACTAAAATAAACAAATTAAAATAAATGAATGAATAAACAAAAAGTATATATATATATATATATATATATATATATATATATATATATATATATATATATTAATAATTTGAAAATATCCAGAGATTGCAATGACAGTAACTAAATATGTTAAACGGTCTTGAGGCCGTTGTTATGCTACTAATTCATGTTTTTATTTGTGCTAAAATCCGCTATAATTATTATGCTAAATACTTTTATTTATGTCCAGAATTATAGTATTTGCCCAAAATCTATATAAAAAATGTTCACCATATCGGCAGGATCCATTCCAGTCGGCCAGCGGCTCGTGATTTATTCCAGTTGCAGCTCCATTATCCTCACGAATGTGTCCCAAACGGTTCTAGTAATCGAATCCTTCTCGAGGACTTGTAGAATAACCTCCTCGACGAAAGGTGAGCCCAATACATTTATCTAAGGTCATAAAATTACTTTTTATTCCTACCCGTCCCCGCCGGGTACCGTTATAGTTCGCCTGCTTCTCCCCCACCTTCGACGTTCGTGCCACGGGTTTGTTCTCACATTATTTTCTAATTTCTCTTCCGGCGAGACCAGAGTTCCTCAGCGCTCAGTTGACACCCTCATATTGCAGGACTATGGAAATTAGTTTCAGAAAATTCTGTGGTATAAATAAACTTGCGGGCCTTTATATTATGAAGTTAACCGAAATGTTAAAATAGATATTATTAAGCCGGTTATTTGTATCCCGGCTATCGGACTATTTTCAATTATATATATTTTTTCTTTATTTATTTACAATACAATATGCTACACTCAAGGGCAATAAGTATTAGGGCTTTAAGTTTCCATTCATACTCTATAAACAAAGTGAAAATAAAATACTTAAATAAAAGTATATATATAAATATATATACTATATATATATATATATATATATATATATATATATATAATAACAACATTTATTTATATAATAAGTAAGATTTAAAAATATGTACATCACAAAAGAAATAGATAATAGATAGATAAATTGAATAATAACGGAATAAGTAGGAAACCAAAATAAGGAAAAAATAAATTATGTGTATATATATATATATATATATATATATAAAGATAAAAAAATAATTTAAAAAGTTGTATATCACAATTGAAATTAAATATATTGATAAATTGAACAATAACAGCATAATTAAACAAACAAGGAAATTTATATATATATATATATATATATATATATATATATATATATATATATATATATATATATATAGTGGTGAATTCGAATCCCGGTCCCGGCATTATTTTGAATGAATAATAAATTTAATTCCTCAAGCAATTCATCACCCCTCCCCCCCCCCCCCGGGTATGGGCCCGTCAGGCGACTGGAGACAACTCCCACAGATCGGGCGTAGGATTGATGACCCTAACCGGTGTACCTAAATTGTGAATCGCGTTGTGGTTTTCCAGGACGTAAACGTTTGGTCCATGGACGGCCTGCTTCGGGGAAAGAAATATAGGTCCTCGTGCACCTGCTGACCCCGAACAGCCATAATCCGTGGATCTTTGCCGGTTTGTCACTGAACCCAAGTGAGTCGGTGGGAAGGACACTGCCGAATTGGCGCCTAAGGGTCCGGTTATGTGGCTATGGATAGCCTGCCGCTTCATCGTGGAAACCTTGGTTCGTAGCAACGTGAGGTTGGGAATGCCTGTAAGAAAACATCTCGCGACCAAAGATCTACATTGTCTATAGAGCCAACAGAAAAAAAAAGTATATATATATATATTTATATACCATACTATTATATAAAAAATACTGCCCGTTTTTCGTTTGTAAGCGCTAACCGCGAAAACTACTGAACCAATTTTTACCAAATTTTAACTATATCATCTTCATGGTCCCTAGATGATTTTGCAATAATATAATCTACCGACATCGATATAGCGGCTACCCAAAAACCACTTCTTCCCTAGAGTGTAGCATCAAAACTGTTCTGAAGATTTTAATGAAACTTGCCCAAAGTCTTCTACTCAAAGCCCTTTTGCTCATTTGGAAGATAATGGTTTTGGCTATATATATAAAAAAAAAAAAATCATCGAAATCGAACCATTATCAGCAAAGATACAGTGCATTGGATATTCCATCCATTTTTTATTTTCCTACTGCTGTAGGTCGGAGGAACAGCAGGACATAAGCGCGCTGCTAGGTAAGAAATTATTGTAATCGAGTATAATTTTCCATTTGTAGTAATCGAGCAATAACATTTTTTTTTTTTTTCCATTTAAAATATTATAGATAACTTTTTTCATGATCATAGTTTCAACACCGTGCTTTTTGTTTACAGCACAAAAGTAAGTCATATTATAATATTGTATAGGTAAGTTAATACAATATCTGAACATGGTAAATATTAAAAATTATGATGCCCAAATTGTAAACACTGAATGACCTTACGCAGCTGGGAAGACTTGCCTCGTCTCTTCTGGCAGAGGAGCTTAAGAATGCAGAATGCATTGGCTCGACACAGTTATTGAAATTTTTTCAAAAAGTTTTAGTTTAACTGCTTCACAAGAACATTTATAATTAAATTATAAACACAAATGAACCTCCTGATAAAAAGTTCCTTAAGGACTTATATCATTGAATGTTTTTGATATAAGTTCTGTTAATAAATACAAGTTCTTACCAAAACTTTTTAAATGTAAGTTTTCTCATATTTACGGGGCAAAGCTTGAGAGGGATCTTCGGGAGATGGGAGAAACCTCGGGAGAAAAAATCTTTTAACAAAAACATAGATAATAAATAAAAGAACAAATAGAAAAACAATTACCTTTTTATTTAACAATTAATTTATAATTTCAATGAAAGAATTGTTTTAATTTTAATTAAATCACCTGCAGAATGCTTATTTAAAGAAATCACATTTAAACATAAGAAAACCTTACAAGACACAATTCCATAAGTTTTTTCAACATTTAATTAGGGACTTTAATGATGAGAAATTTTATTATAATCTCACTAAAAAGCACCAACGAGAACTTTTTCAATATAGAACTTGTATATAAAAGTTCTTACGCTATAGTTGTTAAAGAACTTTTATTATAAACGTTTTTAGATAAAATTATCAAAGAACTTTTACTATATAAGTTCTGACCAAATCGTTCTTGTGAGAACTTATAATAAAAGTTAAAATATAAAAATTCTTGCATGAACTGTTTCAAAAAAGTTTCTAAGAAAAAGTTTAATTCAGAACAAGAACTTTTTTAAAATAAAAATGCACAGTTATTTTTGGTACCCTGCTTCATAAACTTCTATACAAGGCTATCAACGTAAGTACGATAGATTTTGAAGTCATTCAACTTTTCATTTTGTTCATCATTATCAGGATCCTTGATGCAAAATTTTATCGTCGCTCTTAGTATCACTTCTTATCTTCCTTTTGACACGTTTCCTGATTTGTCTTCGCGTTCGCATCTCAAATCTTCTTCTCACTATCTTGAGATATCACTTTAAAAAAAAACAACAAGAAAATCACGTTCTAATTGATAATATTGTGTGTTTCACCCTTCGCGATCTTTGATATTGTCATATGATTGAATTATCAGATTGAATTATATTTCTATCCTATTTCCTCCTTAACTTCCTTAGGTGTGGGAAGGATTTTTATCGGTCCAAAAAAAAAAAATCTTCACACATTTGCTATATCGAAATTTAAAAAAAAATAATAATAGTCTATCCTCTTTGGCAGTGCTTTTAAATTGTGTGGACAATTTTACAGATTTTTATTTCAATTTTTCCCACATTATTACATCTCCGTATAATATTTACGTTTATAAAACATAACTAATATGTAATGAACTTATACATAAACAAATTTACTTTTTACCTTTTCCATAAATGTTGTTCTTTTATATTCACATTTTGAAGTTTATACAGATGTTTAGTTAATTTTGCACTGTTTGATTAATATTCGTTTTTCTTGATTTTTTTAAAATTTAATTATTGTTTACAAGGATGACCATCACATTTTATCAGGAAATAAAAATTTGCCAGGGTTAGATTGTTTCACGTTGCTTAGGGTCGAAAATTGTTCAATACTATAGAATATTGTTATTATGTTAGTTTAAATTAATTAGTTTTAGCATTGAATTGATGCATCAGAGGGAAATTACCTAGTGAAGGTTGTAAATAATTATTGTAAATAATTATTTTAGGACCGGAGTTCTGACTATTGTCTAAATTTGAATAGTTTTTATGTTCAAATTTACTGACTAGTACTATTGAAGATGAACTTATTATTTTATTAATTTTTATTATATTATTAATTATATATTTTTTTTATTAGAATTTATGTTGTACACACATAGCGAATGGAGTCTTGCCCATTCATTGTTAATATTATTATGGTTAGTTTATATTAGCTAATAGTAAAGTTAATAAATTTACCGTGAACGAATGATATGAAATGAGAAAAATAGTATTTTGTATACCAAAGAAAATTATATTAATAAAGAAAAATAAACAAACAATCGCTCTTCTCACATATACATATATCTGAGAAGTACAAAAGTCCTATCGTATAAACTATATACACATATGCAATATATCAACACACATACGTACATATGCATGAGTATGTGTTTAGTTCATGCTGCTATTGCAAAATAATAAATATTGTTCAGTTTTTATTTTTTTTTTATAATCCATTTTTATTAATTGTTTTAATTGGAACAATTAACCTCTCGAACACACTTACTTGAACTATCAGTATTTTATTATAATGTATGCATTATGTTTAATTTTAATTTAATCGTGTTTCAAAAAATATTTTCATGTTGTGGAAGGGGGAGAGGGGGGGATATGGTGAGTTGAGTGTTGCAATGCTGATTCGAACAAGATTCTACACCCACTCACTTCCTTAAAATCTGATGTGGTAATTTTTCTGGCTTTATAATACTCTCAATTACGAAGTCTCGTCTTTAAACTAAAGATTTCCGTTGGTTGTAAATAATATTAACAATCATTTTTTTTTTATATTAACGTTCATATAAATAATAAATACATGAATGTAGGATTCCTTTGTTGTTTATTGTCTGTTTTATAGATGAATTCTATCAATTACTCAACAATAATTTTTTTTTCTTCTTTTTTTTTTTTTTTAAACTAAATGTGTAAAATACAAATACTAACTTACAAATTAAAAATACTAATTTAAAGATTTTTAAAAATTTAAACATCAAATAAGGAAAGAAAAGTAAACAGAGTTCAAATTATTGGTATCGTGTTGGAGAACAATTGCCTATATTAGAGATTGGTCTTTCTTTACGAAAGAAAGATAGTGAGATTTTATGATTGTATTAGGCTCATTAAAAAAAGATGGGAAAATCATTGCATATTTTATTCCATTTCCGTATAAGGTAGGGGTGAGAGAGAGAGATTGGGGAATGGGGTGGAGGGGTGAGGCGGAAATATAAGAAGGGAGAAATTAGTTAGGCAATTTTTCAACTCTAAAAAAACCTTACTAAAATTTGATTATAGACTTACCTAAAAATTGTTGCTTTGAGAAAACAGGAATATGTATTTAAATCACTTGCTTGATTTGGTTACTTCTAATATATTCTGCTAGCGCATTTACTTTAATATCAATTAAGATTAATGTTTTACGGTAAAAAGGGATTCAAAAGTGCCTTTATATGATTTAATAAATATTTGATTTTCTAAGCTGTCGTTTTCTGTCTTTATTTCCTTTCATAAAACCTTTTTTTTTTTTTATGATGAAAAATTAATAATAAAATGTAAAGGTGTATATTTGTAATTTTAATTGCACGAGTATTATAATTTGTATATGGAGCGAGGAACAACGTAAGCAAATGTAATTAGGGATTGATTAATTATTTGCCACTTCTATAAATTTGTTTTATTGAAAACTAGTTTCGAATGTTATACATTCATCCTCAGTTCTAAAAAAAAAAACACAAAAAATTCAAAAATAAGCAATTCAAAATATAGTTTTTTATTATTATACATATTAAATTAGATGTAATATAAATCAGTATTATAAAACATTTATGAATTATGAATTCAATTAAGACAAGAAATCAAATACATGTTGGTACTCACCAAGGTTTAAATGGATTATATCAAACAGAAAAGTTTGTACTGGTTTCTTCTCGCATTGAACTAACAATGAACGAAGGGTAGGTAGGATGCTTATAGGTAAACGGTTTAAGGGTCGGGGTTTTTCCAGTAATGCCGGCGAGTAATTGTTTTTTCTGTTATTGATGGGAATAAATTTAAGATTGGAGTTGGAGATATTGGAGATATTTATTTGGTCATTTAAGCAAAAATCTGGATTGGATTTGAAGGATTTTATTATTTCAAGTGCTTCATATATATTTAATTTGAGGTTGTTTTCAACGTGATGTATTAATTTAACTCCTGAGTCTTTGATGGATTTATGATTTTTTTTTCATTTAAATGAATTGCAAAGTTGGAATTCTCTGTCTTATTATTATATGGACGTATATGTTCCTTTAATCTCTGGTTTAGCGATCTTCCAGTTTTTCCCGTGTATTTGGCTGCACAATCATTACAATTTAGTTCGTCTACTCCACTTTTTTGGAAAGGGCCTATTTTGTCTTTAGGAGAAGATAAATATGAGGATAGGGTTTTTCCTATTTTAAATGCATGGTTTAATCCTAGTTTTTTTCAATTCATTTCCGTCTTTGGTGGATATAGGACCATAATATGGAATCAAAACATAATTTTTCGGGATAATTAATTAAATTCATAATTCAATTATGTATAATAATACTGATTTATATTACATCAAATTTAATGTGTATAATAATACCAAACTATATTTTGAATTGCTTATTTTTGAATTTTTTTTTGTTTTTAGAACTGAGGATGAATGTATAACATTCGAAACTAGTTTTCAATAAAACAAATTTATAGAAGTGGCAAATAATTTATCAATCCCTAATTAGATTGATCCTTCTATACCATCATGCGGATGGCAACTGTAAGCAAATTTGACAATGTGACTGGCCCAAGGTCATGAGATTGTGACAAGGATATCAAGCGGGGAATAAAGGAGCAAGGAGCAACTTAGGTAACTAATGTGACTGACCAACGGTCGTTGCTTATGATAGCAGGAATGAAAGTAACTGATGCTTTCAGTTTGCCACATTAGCGTACCTATTACCTCTTGCTATTACCTAATGATATATTCATAAAAAATTTGATGTGTAACGGTTTATTAATTAGGTTAACTGAGACTATAAGTAGTGTATGACAACTACGTATTATATCTTTATACATCGCTTTTAGGCCTCAGAATACTTTCTCTAAAACGTACTCTAGAATTATGATTATGTGGGAACTATTTTTTTTTTTTGGATCGATTACAACGTAACATCTTTATTTAGGTAATTGTAAAAAATAAGCGCTCTTTGACGCTTTATCTTTGTACGGTTTGTCATTTAAAAACACACCAACTTCAAACAGGAGGGGAAAATAGCGAATAAAAACAAATTCAACGTTGGAAATTATCCTGGATGTTCAATCGTTCGAAAAAGATAACAAGGTCTCCAAGGTTGAAAGAAACAAAAATCAGTTATTGTTTAAAATATTCTGAGAAAAGTAAGATACTTTCTGACCCTTAGCAGTGGAAAGAAACTTTTTTCTTCCTTTGTTTAGAGTTATTTGCATACTCCTAACATCTGACCTTCTGTAGGGAACAATGGAGTTTCTGAGTTTTGTTCTATGATTTTCCATTCCTTTTCTCTTCTTTTTTTTTTTTCTCCTCTTTTCAGTTCAGTGAGTTAAACGCTCATTCGGAAATTCTCGAATGGTTTCTATTATTGGCAAAGAGCATCTTTTGAAATTTATAACAAAAGAAAAACATTTTTCCTGATTATTAGGTTACTGAAATAAACGGAAAAAATAGTATTTGATTGAATTGAACCTGTATGCCGAGTTTGAAATAGTATACCCTGACTTGCTGACAGTTCCTTCTGTATGATATTCCACTAATCGGAATGCTGCTACATCCGATGTTGAAGACATTTTTCTTCTTATTTATATTTGTTCATAAAATATTTATATGGATTATTTGTGGTATAAAATAACCAAAGCTTCAGCATTACATTGTAAGTAATTCGATTAATTAGTGCCTTCTGTGTTAATTATACTGCCTTTGATATAGGTACAAGGAAAACAATGTTTTAATTGCGACTAAACAATTTATTGAAAATTTAAAGAAGAAGTTGGTCGGGGAGGAGGGGGAAAGGAGGGGGAGGGGTCAATGAAGAAAACACTAATAAATCTAACTTATTTTATTGCGTGCCAAAGTTTGGGCCAATATACGGTCAATATTATTTAACCTGGTGTGTCAATATTATTGCTACAATATATCCTTGGGACGGTCAATATATTGACGTAATTCGCTGCTGACACAATAATATTGACCGTGTAAGGTGGGCTTAAGTGTTGACAATTTGTAAAAACATTCCTATAAAAATTTTGCGTTTCCGTGTTGTGTTATGAATTATATTTATTTACATTTTATTTTGTTCACACGTTTTTGAATGTGTAGTATTTCTTTTTTCTTTCAAAAGAGGTATGTTTTTTTAAATTAAATACTTTATAAGTAATAATTCGCTAACTTTCGTTAAATACTGTTTTTATTAGTAGTATAATTTACAGATTTGTTCAAATTTATTGAAAAATGTAAACAAATTCCTTAAAACGGCAACAAATTTTTATTTTTATTGTTTAAGATCTAACCCATACAAATTTAGTCTTAGGTTGTAGAGCACAATTTATGAATTGCTTTAAATGATCGAAATAAATAATTTATAAAGAACATAAAGAAATTGGGTTTTAAATGTTGTTGAAACACCCTATTTAAAACAAAATGTCTTTAAATATTTTTTAATTATTAACTAGGCATTTTCAAAATATAAAAATTTGTCATTATTTACAAGTTTATGGTATAAATTACTCATTCAACGTCTTAGTTTAGAATAGTTCATATTATTATTATTCTTATCCGTCAATAGAGATTGCAGCGAAAACATCATTATACCAACGAAATCATAACAGTCGAAAACTTTGCCTCTCAATAGAACTTCTTACCCGTCAGCGCTTTGTGGAACTTAATTCTCTTTGGAAGTTCTCGTGTTGAAGTATTGAATAAAGTGAAGTTGCTTACCGGGGCTAAGTTGGCAAAAAAATTATTACCACTTTCTTTTCCCTTGACAACCATGTTTCTGTAGAAATCAGAGATTGTTAGTAATTTGCATTCCGATTCTTATTTTTAGCAGTTAATATTGAAGAGTCGAAAAATAAAAATGTTTAATTATTTAAAGTAATAGCTACTTTTAGTAGATAAATAAGCGGGGACTGGCACCATCTACCATTCTTGTTATTTTCCAACTATTATTAACGAATTACATGAAACTATGTCAAAAGTATATTTAAATGTAATTTTCAATTTCCTTATAATAATAAAAAAATACCAACTCTACGGAGAATTCGCAGCTCATCAAATAAGAGTAATTGTTATTCAAAACTAGCAGCAGTTTTTCCCATATCTAGAAATTGACAATAATTTCGATATCACTAATGGGCCAGTCTCAAATAAAATGACAACTTATTGTTCAGACAAACCCCAAAATCTTAAAATAAATATGTCACTCATTCCCGTTTTATGGTATTATAGTATGTTACAGTTTTTCATAGCAATATGTAGCTGGATTCGGTCCATCCCTTATTTTGAACTGAATTTTAAGTCAGTAGACATCCGCATGATGTCCATCTATATATCCGTATAGAAGGACCTAATTAGGAGATTTATAAATTATTGGCCACTTCCATAATTTTGTTTTTATTGAAAATAATACTAGTTCCGAATGTTATACATTCATCTTTTGTTCTAAAAACACACAAAAATCCAAAAATAAGCAATTCAAAATACAGTTTGGTATTATAAATTAGTATTATAAAGCATTTATGAATTTAATTAAGACGAGAAATCAAATGCAATACTTGTCCTAATTAAATTCATAATTCATAAATGTTTTAAAGTACTAATTTATATTACATTTAATTTAATATGTATAATAATGCCACACTGTATTTTGAATTGCTTATTTTTGAATTTTTGTGTGTTTTTAGAACTGATGATGAATGTATAAACTTCGAAACTAGTTTTCAATAAAAACAAAATTATAGAAGTGGCGTATATTTTGTTAGCACGAATTCGTAGGATTCTCTTCATAGGGCTCTGGCTAATTGGTTGGAAAGCGATGGACAATTTTAATCAACTTTTACAATATATATATAAATATATATATATATATATATATATATATAATAATTATTATTTCGCAATAATGGCCATCTAAGGACCGCGCGTATATCACTTCTCGACTTTCTTATTAGCCCATATTCTCTTCATTTTCTCATTCATCTCTCTGTTTCGCCCGAAGTCCATTTTTCCTTTCCATCCTCTTCTTTTACACCACAAGAACCTGTATTTTCTGAATTCTTCTCTGTCCTGGTATTCTTTTTTTGTATTACCAAGTATCGTTATTTCCTCTTTCATCTGACTGGGGTATCCTCTAATGTTTCTTAGATCCATCACCTTCGAATATCTGATTGTCCAACCTGTTTTCATTCCTTCTTTTCATGTGCCCGAAAAAATTTAGTCTCCTTTTACTCATTGCTGTTTCCAAGTCTTCAGCTCCCTCATACCGTTCTCTGTTGTTTTTTTTTAGGCCAGTATTCTTCTCCTACTTGTCTTGGGATTTTTCTTTCTATTTTTATTAGTTTCTCCAAACTAGTAAATCCCATTGTTTCCGACCCGTAATATATATAAAGAGAGAGAGAGAGAGAGAGATAGATGTATATACATATATATATATATATATATATATATATATATATATATATATATATATATATATATATATATATATTAAATGAAAATTTAACGTACGTTGTCCTGAAAAAAATGTTCATTTTATAATTTGTTTAAATTGAAAAACAGTTTTGTGTCTCGAAAATGCTGAAAAGCTATAGTTGTTGTCAAGAACCTTTCACTAAATCACCTCCAAGCAAACAAAAAGTGTTTATTTATTTATTTGTTATCACTAAGGTAACGTACATCAAGTTTCAGAAGTTTTCATTTCAAAATGAGTCGTTGAATACAATGAGTCTTGAATAAATGATTTTTTTTCTATAATAATGCAGTAGAAACGTTCAAATGATTTATTACTACAAACTCTGAAGACATAGAGAGAAAATCATGTATAACAACGGTAACGAACCTTAAATAGAAGCAACCTGAAAAAAAACAACTTTAAAAAAAAGACAAGCACCCGTAAACAATATAAAAATGTTCAAGATACTTATGGAAGTTAAATGATCTCTGCTTGACCTCTGGACAGTAACCTACGTCAAATTTTTTAATAATTATTTATAGTACAAAATTTATGAAACAACTGAGTTTGAGGTTTTAGGCCCAACATCAGGATTTAGCCCTTCATGTAACCAGAAGAAATAATAATGTTACTGTTTTTTTTATCGCGTTTTAAAGTACTCAGACAGTAAATTACCTCTTTATTTAAGAATGACAGGTAATATTTTTTTTATTATAAATTTCTGGTATCGACTAATTTATATTGGCAGTTGAAACCTAGACTGTAAATCAGATGTTTTAATTTTACTATATTATTATGATTAACGTAAACAAGTAAACGAACAAGGTTCAGATCGACAAGTCTATAAATAATACTAGAATGGAAACCTAGGCTGCTATGCTCATAGAAATTTCGTCTTGTATCAACTGTTATTTCTTTCAGCTGCTAGCCTGATTGCTTGCTAGCTTAGAAAACTTACTATTAGCCTAGTTTTAATTATATTCCTGATTTGTTTCTTTTAATCTACAGCATTTATTGCAAAATACCCTGGAGATATTACTTATTAGTTAATTTAAATCCAAAACAAATAATGAATCGTTGCCAATTTTTTCCCTCTCTGGTGTATAAATGTTAAAGCCTACCAGATGAAAACATGTAATATACCATACATAAGTATATTATTTACTTAATTGTTCATACGAATAATTTATTTATTCAAATTAAAATAAAAAATTAATCTGAATGAATTAAGGGTAATAATTGACAATTTAAGATATAACATATGATTAGAGATTTCAATGACTTCAGGCGTTTAAATACCGCAATCAGTTAAGCTACTGGTGGTCGCGATAAACACTATTGGGTAGTGTAGAAAATTGGGACTAGCTAAAAAAAAAAAAAAATATATATATGTATATGTATATGTGTGGGCAAATGAAAAGGAGGTTAGTACGACTGTAATTGGCGCTCTTGAAGCAGGAATCTTGAGCCCCTATTCTGGAAAGACTCCACACGAAGCTGTCATTAACTTGGTAACAAAAAAAAAAAAAATAAATAATAGAAAGTTTGTTACAAGACGAATTGACTATTTTAAGTTTCGCTTATCTGACCTTGTATATTTGGGTTTCGACGGATTTAGTTGGAGGGAGATATGTGTTGGTCTTATCTGTATCGAAAACGGGCTTTATAGTATAGGAAAAATTAGCCCAAATCGACCAAATAAACAAAAAAAATTGTATATTCGTGAAGCTTTGGTCATTGCTTCATCTTGGTAGTAGGAATAGAGATCTGCCGGAGTCCGCCCGAATTTCGGGAGGACGACCCCCACTGGGAGTGTCAAAATGGACTGCAGAATTAAACTATACACAGGGTGTCCAGTAATTCACGGAAAATATTTAATGAGGTGGCAGTAAACCTCAAGAGTATCAAAAAAGCTCGTATGGACCCATGGTCCGATTCCATACAGAAAGCAAGAAATTTAAGTTTTGTGTTTTACTTTTAAATGTCACGTCTTTTGTCGAAGGAAGCAATCACTAAAGAAATAGTCAAGGTAATTAAGTCCTGATTGCACAATCGTAAAGAAGATCAAATTCCCTATAACGAATATAGTTTGGCTTAATTAAAGGGAGCTTTCGGGCGGACCAATTGCTAAAGGTTTTTTGATTTTTTAAAAATTTATTTGTGAATGATACCCCACTCTTAAGAGACCTTCTACTTTTATTAGGTTTCAGTTTCGTATAAATGAAGTCGGGGTTTTTTTTGGGGGATCGTTCTAAAATTAGCTCCTGATAATTCAATATGTTGGTAAGGAATTAGGTTTCTCCGACGAAGAAGTCTTTTTATAATGAAATTTATTAAATTCACTTTTTGAGATACAATAAAACTTCATAAAAATATATATATATATGTGAATTTACCATAACAATTCTAAAATTAAATATGAAATGAAACTGTCCCTGAAAATAAAAATAATATAAACATTGGTATCGGCCGATATAAACTTTTTTATTGCTCTTGAGGTCTATCATCACCTCTTTAAATATATTCCGCGACTTATGCGACACCCTGTATATAGTTCTGCCAAAAATGTGATTTTTCTTTGTTTTTGACCTAAAATTAGTACCAACTTCTAAACTATTTATTGGCTGTATCGCGAGGGTGGTCTCATTGGATTCTGAAACAAAATAACTATAAGAAACTATACCTTACACAACTTACTTCGTGCAAATTATTTTGCGAATATTCCGCCCCTTATTTCGACATCCACAGAGGGGGGGTTGTCCCCCTGAAATTTGGGCAGATTCTGCAGATCTCGATTTCTACTATTAAGAAGAAGTCAGTACCAGAGTTTTATGGATGTACAAATTTTGTTGTTTGTTTTAACTATTTTTCATGTATTTTCATTTTTTTTTTTTAATGCGTTTGGTTCCGAGCAATTGAAATTTGTCACTGATTTTTAAAATGTTTTTTCCTTTTAATTAGGGGGAGAGTAGTAGATTTAAAATTGTCTTTCAAAATTATATTCCTATATGAACAAATAATTAAAAAGATAGTGCATATATATATATATATATATATATATATATATATATATATATATATATATATATATATATATATATATATATATGTGTGTGTATATATATTGTAAGATACTACATTATGTTATTCAATGACTATACCTGATGGTCTAAATATGCCTGGGGTACACTGTACTCTGCATTGCAGGTCTTTGCGGCGGGCTCCAACGCTTGTTTTGAAGCGATTGTCTTCAAAAATATGTAAAGGCATAATTACAGATTATTTGCTAATTACGTGATTGTGTGCTTAACAAAGCGTATAAAATTTACAATATTATCAAATAATTATATTAGAGATTTTTTTTTCGATTCGGGAACATGTTTCGGGAATAAATTAAAATTAATAATAAAAAAGTCTTTATTGTGATAATTTTTTATTAAATTTATACATTTATTATTGTTTCTTGAATCGAATAGATGGTAAATCGAAGTTTTTTATTTATTAGCAATTTTTTTTATTAATAAAAAATAATGAATAATTTTTGAAACAATTAAAAGTATACTCCAGTAGTAGAAAATACCAATTTAAAAAAAAAATGAATTTGCACTTTTATTTAATTAATGTTTTACGACTAAATTCAATTTATAGGCTGCTACTTGATACTATCAAGTATCAGCTTTTAGAATTTATAGACTATTACTGTAAATAAAGACAGTACTATATATCATAAATATTGGTAATCGTATTTCCGTTTCGTTGTGAAAATACCTTCACTATAGTCTTTTTAAAGCAAGCAAGTAGATATTTTTTAATTTGTGACTTTTATAAATCATTATTGAGACACAACAGAAACATTTCAAACGCAAAGCCTTGATTCTCTAAAATACCTGTAAACAACTAACCAACCGGTAAACGTTTCGCCAATCCAGGCATCATTAGGACAGAAAAAAAACATGATCGTATGTATACAGACCTAGAACAGCACATCTCACATCAACAGCCTGAAAAAGACGGATCATCTAGAAGCAGTACCTCACTCCAAGATGTCTAATCACATATCAGAGATATGATAATAGATTATCTATCTGATTAGATTGTCTGCGGTCATAACACCTGCTACATTCAAAACGATTTTGATGAATGTTGCAAGTATTGTGGATTGCTACCTACATGGTTCCATATCCATTCCACTACTTTAGCTTAGGCATGCGCAAACGTATTTTCCTTAACACAACTATGTTTCGAAAACGGCTTCTCCGATATGTCCCAAAGTTAGAGGAAAGCTGAGGATTTGTGTAAAAATGGTCCAATATCAGTTTTTGCGAGTTTCATCCACTACTTTCGCTAACGTCAACGGTTTGTCCGATTTGGCGCAAAAATTTAAGATAGTTGGAGACTCGTGTGCAGACAGTCCAATATCAATTTCATCAAATTTTCTATAACAACTCAAATTAATGCAATGTTTAATTTTATCAAACTTCAGAAATCAATTAGCGAGGTGCTGATATCTTGCTAGGGTAATTTTTTTTTTGTGTGATTGTACGAAAAATGTCGATATAAATATTAAATTTGTTTTTTCCTACACATTAATTTTTTTTTGTTACGTATTAGTTTTACCTTACGAGTTTGTTCTTTGCTTTTTCCCCCCTTATACGCCCAATAGAAATGGTGAGGAAGTTATACTGACCAAATTGGCTGGCCTTTTTTTTTTTTTTTTTAATATATATATATAGTTCTTATCTGTAATTTTTCGTGATTAATCTGTTGTAATTTTATAAATTGCTATTTGGAAACAAAACTGAAGGAAAAACAAATACAACTTTCATCGGTCTGTTGTCTGGTGCAAATTGATCAAATATCCTAGCTTGGAATATGCAAATTGCTAAATTTTCTGCCACTACAAAAAAGTCGATAGATCCCAATTTTCCTGCCAAGCTGTTTTTCAACTACCCGGAAATAGTCGGCTTGTACCCAATGATATTACAAAAATGTATTACGTTTTTGCTAGTTTTATGCAAATTGTTGCCTTCCTCAATTTATATTCAAAATGAATAATATTGTTCGCGAAAGCGGCTAAATCCAGACGTAAGCAGTTTTATTTTTCAATCTCCTATATTAGAGTGCCATCTATGGGTAGTTCCTCTACAGGCCATTATCATGTAATTTTAATCATAATATCATCATAATATATAACATCATCATAATATATAATAGAATATAATAATATAATCATAATGTATAACTATTGTGTGTTCTTTGTTACACTTAATTTAGATTTCAGTTGGTATATTTTATTTTATTTTTTTTTACTCTAGGTAGAAACATATACAGGGTGAAGCACCAGTTATCGACCATTCACCACTAACCGACCATTAAAAAAAAACGGCCTAAAATTAAGAATATTTTGAGGTTTTTAATCATTCTATTTCATTTTAAATATACCTGAGATGGATGTTGTTAAAAACTTCAAGATTTTCTTAGGTCGTTTTTTTAAAATGGTCGGTTACTGGTGCATGGTTAGGAACTGGTGCATTCACCCGAAATTGGTACATATATTTAACGATATCGACAATATATGTTAATATAAAAAGTCTGTTGTCACTCATGTTGGATTTTATTAAACTTTTGCTATGATCATCGTGTGATATTTCTCGTTTTTGTTATAATCATTAACTTATTTAAGTCTTTACGATGCTTCACGTTAAAGTTCACGTTTAATGGAGCCAAAGATATAATATATTACAATATCCTTGTTAATCTTCGAAATGCTCATTTCTTTTTTCTTTGTTCACAGGTTAGTAAACGTCAAGTTTTTTCTTACTCGAAGCTTCAATCTCAATTGTGGAATTGAAAGGAGTCAGAACAGGATGGGTATGTCTAAAATAAGTTTGTGACCGAATCAAGTTTGATTTTCTATTGGAAAGATTTTATCTACTTTTTTAATTCTAAATCCTCAATCCCATCATTCACCAGGGACTTGGCCGGATAAACAGACTGCTGGCGTTTTAGCTTCTGGCATGCTCAGGTTTACGACAAAAACTCTATTGACGCTTAATATCAAATGAAGTTAGATCGAATATTCGAAATAGTCTTTTTAACATTTCCCGAGAGGGTTCGAATTATTGGATGGGGAACAATAAAATTTAACTTCATTGGTAACAAGACATAATAATAATAATAATAAAAGGCTTAGCGAACCGTTCAATGCCGATACGACCCTACAAACTTGCCTACAAACCTCGGTCCACCGACTACCGTCCAAACCCAAATCCATTAGATCACCCTTAACACAATCCTCCCACCTACGTTTCGGTCTATCCGTTTACCAGTCGGCTCAGCGTTTATTAACTTTTTAGGAATTCGTTCGTTACTGAGCCCAACAACTTTACAAGCCCATTTCAACTGTCGCGAGTATTCTGAATGATATCACTTCGATTATATTAACAGGGTGCATGCTCCGCAATTCTGCGTTGTGTAACCTCCTAAATTCTCCAGTTGACTCATCCTTTTTCGGACCCAATATTTTACGCAATATCTTATTATTCTCGAAGATCTTAAGACGTTGTTCGTCCTTCAAGGCCACGTTTCACACCCGTATAGAACTGTAGGCAAGATAATAGTTTTGTATATTCTAAGTTTTAAATTTCTGGACAAAATGCGCGACCTAAATAATGTTGATACCGAAAAATAACAAGCATTTCCCACCTTTAACCACCCCTTTATTTCCTCTTGAATTTCGTTTTCTCTAGTAATCATAGACCCCAAATACTTAAATTTCTCAACGTGTTCAAACCTATTTTCTCCTATATCTATATCATCAAAATCGCCCCTGGTAACAAGACATTAAAAAAAAAAGAATATGCGATTTAATTTTGTTTTCATCAAATATTTTAAACAGCAACTAATTATTGTTTACATATTTATCTATTAATTACTCCTAGAAAAAAATAGCCCGATATTTTTAGAGCTATTTTATTTATCTAATTTTTTTTTTTTTTTTTTATGGAGCCTCATATACATATGAATAGATCCATATACTTCTATATAATAAAACACTTTGGTGCGTCAGACCGTGTCCGTTGTTTAGCCCGCTAAACCCTCACATCCGTTCTGCATTTCGAGTACTGTATAGCCTCTCCCGTGTCTGTTTCTAAGTTATACCAATAGATAATTTATGAACATCTGGTAGTGAATATAGATAATAACTGTAGACAACAAGGGGCCATAAATAAACTGTAAATTAATAAATAAATTTAGGCTAAATGAATGAATACTTTGTTTTGTATTTTTACTCAGTGATTACTCCGGTCTTTGGATCGTAATCCCTCTCCCTAGTATCAATATAAACTCCATAGCCATAACGAACCTAAACCTAGTAGGTCGTAACCTTGATGAAACTATGCATTTTAATCCTCTTAGGAAAATGGCCCTGAGATTTTCCACCATAGAACAGTTATTATAGGGCAACCAATGGCTGTTATTTCCACAATTTATCTTCGTTCCGTAATAACTGTATCAGCTTAATTAACTATATGATATATTGATATCCCTCTCGATATCCCTCCGAAGTCTCAGAATGACAATGAAGGCTACTCAGGTGAGAGTGTCCTCTGACATTTGAGTTTTTTCATAACCATAAGAGATTCAGGCAAGTTGATTGTTTGGCATGCTTCTTGTTTAATATCATTATCAGAGAGTCAGGAATGAAGGTTGGAGGGACGATTTTCAACAAATCGTGCCAAATCCTTACGCCAATGGCCAGGATATCATTGGTCGTAGCGTTTTGAGCACGAAGAATGCCTCCTGAATCCTCAAAGGACTGCTGCTGAAGTTAGGTTGCTGGCAAACGAGTCTGAAACAAAGTGTATTATCTGTAATCCTAAAAGAGAAGAGTATTTAGGAGGGAAAGTAAAAATCGGAGACTTCGACTTGGCACTAAATGTATATTATTTGCCTTGGAACACAGTTAAATCCGACCATTAATATGGAATTAGAGATTTAGTGTCCGATTATGGTAACCAATAGGTGGTATTATGGGTTTCAGAAACATCTAAGAAGCAAATCTCTCTCTAGGACAACCAAGATAAGAATACATCAGAACCTAATTCGGCCTGTTCTCACATATTTGTAGGAGAGCTGGATGCTGACGAAAGCTTTACAGACGCCTAACTGGAAGTCATGGCACCCCTGGATGATGGGCAGGATATGTTGCACGACTGAATGATAACAAAGTCACCTAAGTGCTCCTACAGGAAAACATTTTCGGACGTAGAAGAGTTGGAAGACCTCGCCTACGGTGGTTAGATTGTATGGCAACATATGCCCAGAAAATATTGGGTATTAGAAATTGGACAGCTGCTGTACAAATCAGAGACGTCGGCGGCTCCGAATACGGGAAGCCTTGAGCCTTCATGAGTTGTAGCGCCATCGAAGATGTAGAAGAAGAGAAATTTTATAACTCAACTGTCTAAAAATTGATAACTCACAAATTTAAACTTCTTGTTCAAATTCTATTTCTTGTTAATTGAATAACATGCGTGTCTGAAATAGACTAAAAACCGCCAAAAAAAATACTTCAAATTGTTATATTTGTCCATTGAAGGAGACCTCAATTAGAAGTGATGACCACCCTGTCGCGAGTGCTTTAATCGTGGTTTTCCAGCCCGAAGATTTAGTCCATGGACGGGACAGAAATACGTCCTCCTTGCAGAACTATATATATTCCTGATCAGGAGGTACAAACCCTGAGCAGTCATAATCAGTGGATCTAGTCCGATATGTGGACACTGTCGAATTAGCTCGAAAAAGGACTTATAATTGTTAAATGAATTAACATTTTGAATCATTTCAGAAACTACTTTTTTGCATGTTTTCTGAACAACATTTTAAATAGAATTACTATGAAAAAATACATAAAAATGAATAGAAATACATAAAAATGATGTATCATTTCTCCAAGATTCCAGGTTATGAGATGCCTGATAAATAATAATGACCTTCAGAACACAAGATTATAAAATGGTGTAAATCCTTTAATTTGAAGAAATAAAAATGCGATTTGTATGGTCTTTCATAAATTTTTAATGACTATATAGGCGCATATTAAAAAGTAGGTGTTACCAGCTAATCCCAAGTTTTTGCCGCGTTTCAACCGCACGGATTACGTCAAATTTAAAAAGTAATAGCAGTAGGATAAACTATAGAAGTAGACGTACAACTTTTTCCTCTGGCATACTGTTCTACCACTGAGAAAGTAAACAGTTAATTATATCAACTATGTATTTAGAATAATGTTGTGACTTAATTATATTTACTTGTAGGATTACGTTAATGCATTGACTGTGAAAGACTTTTCTTTCTAATTTAAGAGTGCCTATTGTTTGAATGAATCATATATTATTTGAATATTTAATATTATTGTTTTAATACTTTATACTTAAGTGAGAAATAAATTTTCTTTTGAAGGATCCAATCGGTTTATATTTAATTCAACACAAGAGAATTTAGATTTAGATTTTTTTTTTTAATTGACTAATTTTAAAATTATTTAGTACCTAATATTTTCCAAATAAAGAATGCAATAATCCTGAAATTTATGTCTTTATATCATGTTTTTTTTATTTATCTGATAGATTTTCGCTTTTTAGACCTTTTATTGTACAGAGACTTAATTAATTAATTCCTTATTCTTTTGGTTAATTCATTCATCGATCATATTTAAATTATATCCTATTTCTGAATTTACATTGTCTTTCTTATATTTCTAACTCATTTTTTATACATGGTTATTTAAAGCACCCCTAATTATAAAATGCATTCTATAAACCAAGAGAGAGCTTGGATTATTTAAATACAAGCTCTGACGTAAGCGACCTCTTTCAGGCTCCCACAGTCCTTGAGGCTCTAAATTCACCAATGGAAAATCGTTTTAGTAATAGTCTTTGAGGGGGTGGGAGGTATACGTTTATATAGATATTGATATAGCAGTGTATTCACCCCCTCTTGCGGATTATTTTCAAGTATGTACCATAACGACCATATTGCGTTCGAAAATCTGATCGATATCTTTTCTGAACACGCTTGAGGGTGCAGATTTTAATTGGACATATTTTTTTAGTATTAATAAATAAAGTGAATGGGTTTGAACAATCAATAGAGATTTTGTTTGTATTTTAAAAAAACTTGTAAAATGTATAAATACATCACCCCTTTCTATCCGAAATCGGGAAGCTGTTAAATTAAACAAGGGAGTAAAGTAAAATGATCGAAATCCTCCTCCCCTCCCCAGTTATGTAGGGTCTAAAGTATCGATATCTTCTGAAAAACTCTTGAAATTCTTCAGTAGTTTTGGCTCAGTATTTTTTCAACTATAGAACGAGGATAAGCTGACTATAGTTTTGTTCAACTTCAGGACGCTATCCTGGCGAATCTAGGAAAGATATGTTTTATTTTATTATTACTATTCGTAGACTAGGATATTGTTTTCATGTTCGAATTGTCGTGACCCGTACGTTTAATCGTTAAGGTAGGAAAATCTACCATTTTTCGAATCCTAAATTAGTCACCCTCAATGTTTTTTAACTCGTCTGGAGAAAATCGAGTCAACTTTTTTTTTAAAGACAAACGAGGAGAAAAATGGGTAAAGTGTACGAAATATTTCAAATGGTATCACAAATTATGTGCATCCTTACCAAAAGTAGAGAAATTTGTTTGGATGTGTTATTAGTCACGTTTTCTAACGAAACAGGAAATAACCAAAACGTTTTAAATATCAGAATAAATTTCGTAAATTTATAAATTTCGTTTTGTGGAGTTATTTTCCTTTATTAAAATGTACCTGACTTCAAATAAATAGTTAATAGTGAATATAATTGGGGGACAAAATTAAAGCCACTCGGTAAGTATTGTTTTTGTTTACTCAGGGGAAAGATTATCTTGTTCCGTCCAATAACGATACCAGCATTTATTGGTTCAGAACAGAGCTGCTTGTATCAATTTTTTGAGAATTTCAAACTTTGTTTTAATATTTAAAATTTCGAATTTGGGCACCTTCCCTTAAATAAGAAATCAACTCCCCCCTCCCCTTCCTTATTCTACCTTTTTAATTTCTTTTGTGATTTTTATCTAAGCATAAATAAATTTCGGTTCAATTGCGAAGTATTCATTAAAATTATTTTATTGACCAATGTACTGTTCCATAAAATAATTTATTTCAACATTATTATCTTCTGTTTAATAGCTCTTATGAAATTTTAGAACTGATTTTCTCATGACCTCATATGTTCATATTTATATATACAAATTAATTCCTAATTATTATAATTTGATATGAACAAGGATTCTAAACCATTACATACTTGGTTTATATGTTTGAGCGTCTTATTAAATTTGATGCTTAAAACTCTTCCACGTCACTTATATACTCTCATGCTCTCACACGGAAATATAATCAATCATGATGAATGAAAGGGCAGCATTAATTATAGGCTCATAGTCCAGGTGCCATATATTATTTTTTGAAATAAATTGCCAATGGACTTTCTCAACGTGATAATTAGGAGAAAATAGTAGAAAAAATTGTATATGTTTTAGATTAAATCGGTATGTAGCAACACGGTGAAAAAAATACATAAAGGTGCCGACTTTTTTGCGAAAAGTTGTTGACCGACGTCAGTTGTTTATAACTCATTTTCCCTTATTTTATACGCTATTGCGTACCATTTTTTATTTTTCTTTAAAAACAGTTGTTTCACATCTTAAACGTGAAAAAAACACTTTTCGGCACCTTTATGATTTTTTAACCATGCAGATACTGATTTTAATTAAAAAATATACAATTTATTTCTACTATTTCTCTTCTAATTATCACATTGAGAAAATCCATTTGAAATTTATTTCAAAAAATGAATAAATTTACGCTATCGCGCCTGGACTATTAGTCATTTATTAAAATGCATTATTTAAAAGGCGACGGATGGAAAAAACAAAACAAACTATGGTCGAAAAACTTATGACTTAACTTTCTAATAACGATTTTTTTTTTCATTAGGTATAAATTTCCGATATATTACGCTCTTTATCAACTTTGTACTAAAAATGTAATGGAAAAAATAAATAAAAATAATTAGAAGAAATAAATCCATAAATTAAAATTAATAATGATAGAATACGAGATAGTAATACAAATTAAAATATGGTGCGGTGCGCGCATCACACAACTTTTAATTACCATCTTACTTTGAGTAGAAATTAATTTCTGCTCAAGTGGGGCTAGTGAAATTTTAAAAGTTTCCATTTCATTTTCATAGAAGAAAAAATTATTAATATTTATTTATTAGTATTTTATTATTTATTATTAATTTATTAGCTTTCCAAGGATATACTCGTATTATACATTTATATTACTGCTCTTATTTCCGGAATTTTTTTTTCAATCTGGGAAAATATTTCTCCTTTTTTTCCTTTAGTTGATAATAAAATTTTTAATGGTTTATATTTATCTATTTTTTATTACTACTAACAATGGGAGACGGTTTATTATTTCACAAGAACCATAAAAATAAAGGTATCTTAGAGGAAATGGCACTTTTCGCTAAGTCGATTTTAGCGAAAAAGTTGTAATTTGCGTTTCGTGCAACTTTTTGTTTTCGAGCTTGGCTGTTCACATAAACACACACCGACCATTTAGCGAGATTTGGGTATTTCGACCCAGAGGACATTAAAAGGTGAATATCCGTTGAAATTTTTATAATTTGTTTATGGAACTACAGTAGAGCGTCGATTATCCGAACTAATGTTGTCAGTTGTGGTTCGGATAATCAAAAGTTCGGATAATCGAAATTCACGTACTCGCATACACACACACACTCACTCTCTCTCTCTCTCTCTCTCTCTCTCTCTCTCTATATATATATATATATATATATATATATATATATATATATAAAAATTAATTTATTTTTTATTTATTTATTTTTTTATATATAAGGAAAAGGAAGATCTAAAACAACAACTTTGTAAAAAAAAACATGTTTTTTTATTTATATAAATATAGTTTATATAAATAATGTGCATAGTGAAAAAACCAGTGTCATGAAGTACATATAAACTATTTAATTTTGTCACATGTACATAATGAAATGAACAAAAATGTGTATTTAAAAAAATAATTGTATGCAAAAAAATAATCAAAGTGTATCTAATCAAAGCTTTATCAAAATTAATGATGTGGCATATAAAATGTCATGATCAAATTAATTAAAATTACAAACAAAAAAACAAACAAAAAAAAAAACGTTCCGATAATCGAACGTTCGGATAACTGACGTTCGTATAATCGACGCTCCACTATATTCTTTAAATGACCGTTTTTGATTCTCTGATTGATTTTGTAACCATTTGGAAATTAGTTAATTCCAAAATACTGTTTACTACTAAATTTCTAAACGATGAGTTTTAACTTATGTTTTTTGACGTGTCTTATTTTGGCCTTACTGCCTTATAGATAAAATACTCCGCTGTTGTTTTAAAAGTTTCAAATACTCATTTTTTTTTTCTATATTCCTGGTCCAATTATTATTCATAGCTTAAGCTCAAACTTTTTAGAACACTCTATTGTATTGTTCCCTTTGAATGGAAGTTCTCTTTAAATAGAAATAACAGTTTTTAATAATAACGCTATAAAAAGGTTATTGAAGACGGTTTTTAGTACTATTATCCGTAAGGTTCTAAGGCGTTAGAAGTCCCCTCTCAGGCTGGAAACTAGCCTCAGTTAACTATTCAGATGTTTTATTTATGAATCCTATCAACAGATGGATCTATACTCCTCAGGTATATTTACCATTGAACGCATTCAATGACTCAATAAATCCAAGTTCAATGCAGGAATATCATCCATATCTGAACAGCCTTAACAGAATGCCATGAGAAACTCCCAATAGCTTTTTGTAGTTTGGAAAAAAAAAATTTTCTCTGAAAATTTCAGCTATGGCAATGGTAAATATTGTTTAGAAATTATTTATCGTTGCAAATCTGTTATACAAATTTTATTGAGCGCAGAAGTGTGCAACGTGATTGCTCGATGGTATAGTGATTTGGACCTCATAATAAGGTTATCAGCAATGTTAGAACTTGAGATCATTAAGTTTTGTTCTCCCCTTGTACAAATTGTTAGTTAGCAAGAGTATCGGGCCAATAAATCCAAACTTTTTGCAAATCAAATACGACGAACTCTCAAATACTTAAAGTGCTAGTGAGAGAGAAATATAAGTAATAAAACATTCAAAATTTCTATTTTTGTCTAAAGTAATGATCTTAATCACTTCAACACACAGTGTAAACCTGATTTCTGCCAGAGGTCGTAAGTTGCAGGTCGGCCTTTACTATTTTGAGCCATCAACGAAAATTTGAGTTATGCAATCAGCCCATGGGTGGCATTCATATTTTATTTTTTATATGCATCACCGTGCATTATTGGCTGATAACCGTTTTCAAGAAAACGTTCTGTCAGTGATTAGTTTTATCTTCACTGCTAGTTCTGTTATCCAATGTTTTAGAGTTGATAAGTTACGTAACAGCCATATCACGAGTGATTCAATTTGTTTTTATGACTATGCGCACACTAGCGTAGCCAGGATTTCGTACCGGGGAGGGGAGAGAGAGGGGTAGGTATCCATTCAAGGATATACTTTGAAGAAACCCACCCCAATGAGTGATATAAGGGATAATCTATCTATATAATTTTTTCTATGCCTAGATATATTATTTATAAAATAACATTCAAATAAGTTTATACAATTTTTGTTTACAGCTAAGAATAAGTAATAGTATTTTGTTATTTTGGGGAAAGGTCCGGATCATCTAGAACCCTCCCCCCCCCCTCTGGCTACGTCACTGCATACACATCTGTTGAAAGTTACCCATTTAAGTTTTAAATTCTTTCATTTTAACTGGTCTATCTTAAAATATTGTATTTGAGTGTCTACGCATTTGCATCTCTTTCATTACTTAATATTATAAATTAAGCTACGTTTGGGTAGATGTACTTCATTAAAAAATGTGCTGATTTAGTGGTTACTTTTTCGCAGTGTAATATTCAGTAATTGGCATAGCTGACACTTGTAACTGTAAGAATTGAAGTATCCCTCGCTATATGGAAATCAACATGCTTGTTCTGAATATGGCGATGTTAGGATGCAGTCATAGAAAACCGATTATTCTTTGCTGAGCTGGGTGAAATGACTTGTCGAGCTTGCAGAGAATAGGTCAACCATAGGCGACGCCTACGTGGTCAGTCACCTTACCCCGTCCGTATCCCGCCCGGTCATTTTTGGACGGATCCCAGACGGACTTAGTACCGCTATCGTCCCGTTAGTTGATCCCTTCTGCTGACCACCAGCCGAACCGGTTCCTTGATAAAAAAAAATATTGATATTTGAGAGCTTTACATTAAAAAATAAAATAAAATTATTTGGGTAGACTTGGGAATATTCCCACAGTTGTGGATATACCGAAACTGTATATGTCGTTATTTTAATGCTGGTTCTCATTACATTGCCGTTTTGATTTTGGAAGCATATGTATTTTCTATTTCATTATTTAGAAAATTCAATGTACAGTCGAACCTCTGTATATCGAACATCCATATATCAAAAATCTCTATATATCGAACTATTTTTAGGAACCTTGAATTTTTATTAGAACAAAATATTCTGTATATCGAATAAGATTTCTATAAATCGAACAAAAAATTCCTATTTAAAAAAAAAATATATAAAATATGATTTTCATCAAAATGAGGCCTTAGTTTACTTACATAAGAATGGATAATAATTAAATTAGAATCGAAAATGTTCCGCTGGTTTGCAAAGCAATGGAAATTCTGGGAAGATCATGTTTGAGAAGAAGCACAGGTGTGCCTGAATTCTCTGAATTCCTTTCTTAATAAAGAGTGATATTTTCATTTTAAATTCAGTATAACTTTGCCTTTCTTGTTGTGAATATTTCTTCTAGCATGGCTTCGTTGATTGTACACAAAAAGACAGAAGCTATTGCGCGAAAAAAAAAATTAATTTTTTATTAATTTAATTAAATTAATTTATGTTTGTTTGCATATTTTTAACATTTGTCCTAATTAAATTATTAATGTACATTTATAAAAAATCTGCAATCACTGATGTACTTCATACAATTTTTCAAACAAGTGTTAAAAATTGTCTTTGTTACATCATTAACTCCAAAAAATTGCCTTTGATACTTCTTTAACCCTAAAGAATAGCTGTAATTGTTTTTTGTCTGAAAAGGGTGGCAAATTGCCATCTTTCTATGTATCGAATTTTTTTCAAGGAACCTTCATGTCCGATATATAGAGGTTCGACTGCATTTAAATCTCTATGACATTAGAAGGTTTAGAGTAATTAGTAAGTTCAGTAGTAAGACAAATATGTTAGATGCAAACTGCTGGATTCAAGCCCTGATTTCCGGTAACTTAATCATTGTTATCAAACTCGCTTAGCATATGGGGATCGCATCCCTGAATCGTAAAATCATCGAAGAGTCATCAGGCTTAATCCCAGAAACCCAATGACCTAATAACATGATAGATTGAATAGATTAGCTAAGACCTTGGTGGGGACGAGTGTATTCTTAAATGTTGCTCCGGAGGGAACGAAACAATAGCAACCCAATTAGCTTTTGTCCCTTCGTGTCTTGTCCACGCAACTTGCGCCTTGCCCCACTCAGCGATTGTAGCTTGCCGGAAGCGTTTCCTTTCTTATAATGAAAATAAATTCTATAAACAAATTGAACTGTCCTATATGTAAAAGTTTTGTTTCAAAAGAAATTCCAACCTTAATCATCGAAAAAAAGTAATTTTATGAGGCCATAACTCAAAAACTCTTTAATTTGAGCCATTCACAGATAAATTCACGATCGTTTTTGGAGTTTTATTTAAGTATATAATAATTTGGCTAATATTAATTATAGTGTGTTATTCTATTTACATTAATAATATTCATTCCATTCATTCTAATATTAAATATAATATTTAATCATTTTTTTTTAATAGAGAATAGTTTTACATTCCTTGTTTTCGTAATTTTTTCAAAATATTTATTCGTTACCTAAATAATAAAATTTATGATTCGTTGAATGTTATTATGTTTATTTTGAGTAATGAATAATTTGTTACTTTTTATTTAGTGTTCATTAAGAAATTTTGGATTAAAATATTAATGGATTAATTACCCTTAGATAATTTTCAATTATTTGTTTCGAATCTCAGTGCATTTAACTGAGACAAGAAATATATAAGGTTTTATTTGGCTAAATTGTTATTTGCGAATAAATAATAAACAATTTATTTGCTAATTTAGTTATTAGCTATTATTAAATATTTTTTTTATTCACGATTTTTTTTTCTGAATATTTTTTTAGTTCGAGCATAAAAAAGTTTAAATAAAATTTTTATTGGTTATTACACATTAGCATCATATTAGGCGATATATTTAATAGTGATTATATTTTTAAAATTATGAAAATTGAATTATCTGATAATAATAATAAATTGAAATGTGTATTATACAATTGATATTTCAATTTTTATTTATTAGATCCTACATGCATAAGGATCATTCTCAAATAAACTGTCACTTAGGCTGTCCTGAGCTTTCTAGAAGTTCGGCATTTTTCATTTTGAGATATGTTTAAAAAATATAAATTTTGTAAAAAAAAAATCTTGTGAATAGTTCGCGCGAGTTACATTCTGTTCGAAGTAAATTTCGAGAATTTTAAATGAATATTTTAAATTAAAAAAGTACATTTTTATTACTCGAGGTCCAAAAGTACTAAAATAAAATTACCGATTAGATTACTTGGAGTTCTACCAGTTTAAATCTATATAGATGAAAAAATCCAGTTTGGAAATTAATCCTGTTAATATTTTACCTCTTGTTTTCCCGACTCAATCTGGATTTTCTCGATTTTTTATATACAATCAAACTATTTATTTTGTAGGTATAGCCCTATCCAAAATTAATAAATTTTTTCATTTCTGTATTCTCCTCTTATTTTCATCTTTAATAATTTTAAGTTTTTCTAAAATAAATTTATATTCTTGCTTAGATTATTATATATCAACACAATAATTATCCTATTCCATTCATACTGACAAACAAGTACATATCACTATTAGTGGGTAAAGTTCTTGCGGTGGACTTATCTTCGTCATAAAACAAAGCAGGCCGCCAGAAGCTCAGCCATGTTTATTCCTCTTGACAGCTGGACTCTAAACTATTCCGTTTGTTCTCATCCAACAAAGCTTAGTACTGATTTCAGGTGTTTCCTGAGCCTCAGTTAGACACATTAAGCCACACTGACTTCATCGTGTTGCATAAAGTATTAGTATACAGATTATCTTAATCCTAAAGGCTCGTTTTTTTGGATTAATGAAGACTGATCTATTTTTCTTTTTTTTTTTACATGATTGAGCTGTTGGTGAAATAGCTGAAAGTTTACCTTCACCTAAAGTTATCACTAGTTCATCCATCTCTGCCTAAATGGACCTACTTTCATTTTGACAAAACTTTATTTTTATTTGCATTGGAACTGTCGAAACTGTGCAATCCATTAAGGTACATTTGCAATCCCTTCTCTCCTTCGCTTTCTTCGGAAGTTTATTCGTGAGCCATCGGAATTTTGTTTTCTTCTTAATGTATAATTTTTTTAAATTATTTCTTGCATTAATCGATAAAAATTCTGAGATGTATCTTGTTCTTCTGTAACGTTTTCTTCCCAGTCAGTTTATAACTGAATTATAGATTAGGTTAATAAGATCTGGGAAAATAATGGCTTCGCTACATCTACTATGCGAGAAAAAGGTAGTAAGCCCATAGAATGGTTCTGAATGTAATGAAGATTCGTAAGGCCATTAAATACAGATTGAAATATTGTGAAATACACAGGGTGTCCCCCAAAAAGATAACTCTTGGGGGTTTTATCGCAATCATAACGCTGAACGAAAACGTTCCTATGAACATAGGTTAGCAAATGAAGTTTTGACCAGTTTTAAGGCCAAGTATATGAAAAAATACGTTTTTCGACACTTTTTAGAAAAATAATGAAGAAAACACTCATTGCATCAACGGATCGAAACTAGCGTCATGTAGAATTAGATTTAGCAGCTTATAGCAGCTCGTATATAGCAGCTTGATAGATTAAACAGACGATCTTTGGTGAATTGTCGGAGTTGACAAAATTTTCTAAAAGAACGGTGAATGCCGAATTCCAATTAAATTACTAACCAACTTTTTTTTTTTTTGCAATAAAGATGAATATTCTGAAAACTGTCGGGCACGGAACCAAGTTTGTTTCGAAGCCATCGAGGCATCTCATTGCTCAGTGTACCATTCATGGAAGATGTACTCTAAAATCCTTGAGGAGCTAAGGGGATTCATCGAGAGGAACCTAGAAGAAAAACAATTCGGTTTCAGGCCACAAAGAAGCACCGAGGACCTAATATTCGTAATGAGACAGCACTCCGAAAAGGTATTGGAAAAAGAACAAAGAGGTCTTCTTATATGAGTCTTATACCTGTTTTGTGGACCTAACCAAGTATTCGATAGGGTAAGGAGGATGGACATTACCAAAGCATTAAACGAGTAGAAAGTCGATCCAGGACTAAAGAGAGGACTTAATCCAGTTCTTAATCTCAACAAAAAACAAAGAAATGTGATGGGAACAAACAACCATACATCTAAGGAGTTTCAGATCACCCAGTAATAAGGCAGGGCTGTTGTCTTAGCTCATTATTGTCTATAATGGTACTCAGCATGACACTGAAGAGAGCTAAGACGAGAATGAGGCGTTATAGACTGGGCCACAGTGAACTGAGACCAGTAAATCTTACCCTCCTGGCTTACGCAGACGACATAGGAGTATTCGGAAACAATGGAAGCAACCTCCAATACCAACTACGACTCCTGCAGGAAGAATTACAGATGCTGAATATGGGAATGAACAGCAACAAAACAAAAATATTAAGGATGGGGAGACGAGAGAAAAGGGGAGACCGAATACTTCGTTTGAGGGGAGAAGAAATGGAACGCGTCAGAGATTCCAAGTATTTGAGAGCCCATCTGAAGGAGAACGGCGAAATTAATAAGAGAGTAAGATTGGCCAGCAAATGCTTCCATTCACTTAAAGCAGTTTTCTGGGAAAAGAGAAATGTATCTAAAAAGGTAAAGATAACGAAATTCATACCCATACTGACTTATGCCAGTGAATCCTGAACTATTACTTCAAAGGACAGAAACCAACTCTAAGCAATGGAAATGCGGTACCTGAGGAGAACAAAGGTAAAAACAAGGAGAGACAAAGTCAGAAACACAACAATAAGAAGCAATCTGGTAGTAAAACCAGCTGAAAATGTAATAGGCTATGTTGGTATGGCCACGTCAAAAGAATGCAGGAGAAGAAAACAGCCAAAATCATGTACGAAGCGAGAGTGGATGGAAGAAGGCCAAGAGGAAGGCCCAGAAACATATGGGATGGTGTAGTCAGAGAACCTTTCGATAGGAGAGGAATTGACTGGAACAGACGTAGTCAGAAGGATCAGGCTCTATAAGCAGGACCTTCAACACTGAACACACCGTAGAAGAGGACTCAATTTAGAAGAAGAAGAGGAAAATTGGTGTTAGGTTGTTTTGTAAAATGAAAATTATTTTAAAACCGACAGGCACGAATCCAAATTTGTTCAGAAAGGTAAAACGTAAAATGGTAGAGAAAATTTTGATTTTGGAGGACAACAAATTTTTTGCTCACAAAAGCGGTTACAATGGCTTCGAAGATAGCCTTCGAGAGCTCGAAAGCAACTTGAGGCAGTAAATGAAAAAACAATTTTGTGGTGATTCAAAAATATTTAATTGATTCGCTGCGAAACGACCAAATTCGCCATGCAACGCAAATGGTGACCACGGGGGGCGGAACATTCGAAACATTTCTGTAAAACACTTTTAGATTCGATGTAAACAAATTTATGAACGTTTAAAAAGCCATTATTATCTAAACACACTACGTTTTCTAAATAAGAATCTTCTTTAGGTGAGTTAATTATTATTCTATTCTTTTTTTTTCTATTTTTTTAAACGTTTTATTTTTTCGAAATTACATCCAACGTAATATTTTCCAACAAATTTTACGTATTTTCAACTCAATTTGTATTTGTGGTTCCATTATTCTTATACACATTTACATCATAACTGATTGAAGTGTTATCAATTCAGATTCTATCGGTTCCATATTATTTGAAGTAGCGCTGTTTTGTGATGTGTTATCAATAAATGGGACAGTAAGAAGTGAGGGGTGGGGGGGAGGGGTAGCATCTGAGATAAACTGTCTATTGATAAGAGGACAACTCACCGCTGACGTAGTCCACCTAAGTATTGGATATTATTATCGATATTATACTTTCGATACCTGGTCATATCGATATTTCTCTTCGATGCTAAAGATTTTCTCAATCTTTAAACCATAATGAAGTAACTTAAATAATGACATACTTAATATATTTATATATGGAGGACATTTGCATTTAGATAATGGTAATTATAGTTTAAGGGGACCGCTATGTTCAAAAATTAAAAACAAAATTTTTTTTTCTTTAAATATTCTTGAGGCTTTTCTTTATATATATAAATAAGTATTCGTACACTTACATTTCGGGTAAAATATGTTTAATAATTTATTGAACATAAAAATGAAATGAAATGATAAAAAACAACATTCCGCATTAATTTTTATAGGTGAAGGAAATTAGAAACCTGTACAAACTAATTAATAACAAAAAATAGAGCTTAATCATTTCGGGCGAAATATCGTCCAATTCGGATCATTTGATCCATTTTGGGTTTGTATTTCAATAAGACATTATGCATTAAGTGAAAACCATGAGTTGAGAACATACTAAAAAGTTATTTTCACGTCAACTGTATTTTTGACTACTGTACTTTTTTTGCGTAATAAATTTTCAATTTTTATTAACTTCAAAATCACCTGAGAAACATTGCAATTTTTTTTTTATGTTTCAGTTATGCCAAACCCGAGCTATATCGAATCCTAAAAATCGAAGTTACTATACTTTCAATTATGCTTTTATTTAACTTGATATTAATATTACTAATTGCACTGTTGCCAAGGTGGATGTCACCTATTATTTCCGGAATATTTTCTAAAGCACATGAAGCGCAAATGTTACTGATTTATGTTAAATGGCATTATTGTAGTAAAGCTTACGATATAATCGAATATTGTTATTTTTAAAGAATACAATTATAGCAACTAACATTCACATCGTATTTTGCCTCTGGAATCCCATCTATAGCAAACAGCCATTAATGCCTGGTGGTAAACTTGTAAGAAGAATAACCAGTGGCGCAAAACCCAAACTATAATTTTCATACTACATAATTTTAATACTTACTTATTAAACCTTTCGATATTATTAAATATCGATAATTTTCACCAAGTTGATGAGCTAGCACTTGGGTAGCCCTCCTGTTTCAAGTTTACTGTATTTTGCCGTTTTTATGATTTGAAATAAGATCGCTAAAACATAACCCGTAAACTATTGATAGTTCTTAAATGGATTTCATTGCGTGATTATTTCCTTTCAATTCCCAAGTAAATTTTGAAAAATCCCCTGATTCTAAAGGTGGAGAAAAACAAATATATTCATTCTAATTTATAACACTAATGTATATACTATAAATATATATTCATATTATATAATGAATACATTATACTAACTGTCGAGGCATTTCACGTTTGACTGCCCGCATCTAGGAGCACTGAACTCCATTGTCTGTTAGAGATTGCCTCGGTTTTCCGCCCACACGTTTGTAGAGACCAGCGGCTTAGGTGCAATAGAGATCCATGGTTTATAAAAAATAAAAAATATCATCATAATAAAAGCGTTATAAGTTTTGAACAGTTAATTAATACTTGTTTTTATCATAATATTAATGAGTTCTTAATTTACCTGATAGATTTCAGTGTATGTTTCAGTGGTCGAATGGTATGCTCGAATGATATACATAGAAACATGTCAAAGTTCGATAAAAAAAAAAAAAGTAATAACAATGGTTCGATGAACAACTTAATTGAAGAAAGAAAATTAAAATTTAAAAAAGGAGGTGTTAGGGGTTCTACTTAAAAGTTACATTTGTATGGGTAATAGATTTTTTTCATTATACAGGATAAAACATAACTAAAACGAATATAAGTAAATCATCTTTAAATAATTAAGAATAATAAATTAATTAGTGAACAGTACACTTCCCATAAAATATAAAACTTATATTTTTAAAACCACATTTTTTACCGACGTTTCGAAGTCCTTCTTCGTCTTCAGGTTATTAGTTTTCTTTAATTAACGTTATTATCTCCCCAAATGTCCTGCCATCAGTATAATTTACTTCGTCAAAATCTTGGCTGACATGGACAATAAGGAAAATTACTCTCCAATTTAATATTCTTTTATATATTATAACCAGTCGAAGAAATCTAATAACCTGAAGACGAAGAAGGACTTCGAAACGTCGGTAAAAAATGTGGTTTTAAAAATATAAAAATATAAGTTTTATATTTTATGGGAAGTATACTGTTCAGTAATTAATTTATTATATTTATAATAACTTCCCTATATAGTTGAAATTGGTTAATATAACAAATAATTAAGGTGACCATAATTTTTATCAGTAATAATAATGCAATGAATACATAAGATAAGTTAAACAAAAAAAAATCTAATAATTTTTTTCACTCTCTCTTTATTATGAGTCGTGTGAAAATGATTTATTTGGGTCACATTAAACATTTATTTTCAACATCTAATATATCAATACCAAAATACATTTGTATGTACATTTATTGTTTTTGATGCAACATTATTAATTTTGTTTTCGTATTGTAGGTAAGCGATGAATTCTGAAGTAGTTGACATCCGCATGATGGTATAGAAGGATCAATCTAATTAGGGATTGATACATTATTTGCCACTTCTATAAATTTGTTTTATTGAAAACTAGTTTCGAATGTTATACATTCATCCTCAGTTCTAAAAACACACAAAAAATTCAAAAATAAGCAATTCAAAATATAGTTGGTATTATTATACATATTAAATTATATAAATCAGTATTTTAAAACATTTATGAATTATGAATTTAATTAAGACAAGAAATCAAATACATGTTGGTACTCACCAAGGTTTAAATGGATTATATCAAATAGAAGAGTTTGTACTGGTTCCTTCTCGCATTGTACTAACAATGAACGAGAAATAGGCAGGATAATTAAATTCATAATTCATAAATGTTTTAAAATACTGATTTATATAATTTAATATGTATAATAATACCAACTATATTTTGAATTGCTTATTTTTGAATTTTTTGTGTGCTTTTAGAACTGAGGATGAATGTATAACATTCGAAACTAGTTTTCAATAAAACAAATTTATAGAAGTGACAAATAATTTATCAATCCCTAATTCTGAAGTAGTTTCTGTGAGTAAATTTCTTTTTTTTTTTTTGTCTAACAATTAATAAAATATTTAATCTAAAAAAGGTAATGTACTACTCGAAAATGTTTAATTATTTTTATCTGTTATGGAATAATGTCACAAAAAGTTTTTTATACAATTTTTTATTTTTATATTTTGTTTTTGAGAATGAGTTGATGAGATCTTGCATATATTTTATTAAACACTAGATTTCCGGTTTTAATTTGTATTAATTAGTATTGTAATTTGGATTAAACACTAAGATACAAAGTAGCCTTTAAAATAATAACATGTATTCATGTTGGACATTTTCAAGAAACAGGATCAATGCGACAATAAATTTTCATAAACGGCAATAAAGGTTCACCTTACCCTCCCATTTTATTTACAAATTAACGTTTTCATATAATAATTTCATGCTTATTAAAAAGATTGTGTTAGCATTTGCTTCCATGGGTATGAAGTTGTCATGACATGTAGGCAAGTTGGACACTTTTTCTTTTAGCAGTATATTTATGGTTACTTCCCCTTTCCTAAGGATCATTGCGTGATGTTATAAAGTCTAAAACATTCCTCAATAAATGGTCTATTCAGTGGAAAAAGAATTTTTCAATTCGAACTGGTAGTTCCTGAAACGAGCGCGTTTGAACACAAACTCTCCAGTCTTTATGTAATAGTATAGATAAACAGCACAGTTCGTCTTATTGAATAATAATACGTCTTATAATAATACCAACTATATTTTGAATTGCTTATTTTTGAATTTTTTGTGTGCTTTTAGAACTGAGGATGAATGTATAACATTCGAAACTAGTTTTCAATAAAACAAATTTATAGAAGTGACAAATAATTTATCAATCCCTAATTCTGAAGTAGTTTCTGTGAGTAAATTTCTTTTTTTTTTTTTGTCTAACAATTAATAAAATATTTAATCTAAAAAAGGTAATGTACTACTCGAAAATGTTTAATTATTTTTATCTGTTATGGAATAATGTCACAAAAAGTTTTTTATACAATTTTTTATTTTTATATTTTGTTTTTGAGAATGAGTTGATGAGATCTTGCATATATTTTATTAAACACTAGATTTCCGGTTTTAATTTGTATTAATTAGTATTGTAATTTGGATTAAACACTAAGATACAAAGTAGCCTTTAAAATAATAACATGTATTCATGTTGGACATTTTCAAGAAACAGGATCAATGCGACAATAAATTTTCATAAACGGCAATAAAGGTTCACCTTACCCTCCCATTTTATTTACAAATTAACGTTTTCATATAATAATTTCATGCTTATTAAAAAGATTGTGTTAGCATTTGCTTCCATGGGTATGAAGTTGTCATGACATGTAGGCAAGTTGGACACTTTTTCTTTTAGCAGTATATTTATGGTTACTTCCCCTTTCCTAAGGATCATTGCGTGATGTTATAAAGTCTAAAACATTCCTCAATAAATGGTCTATTCAGTGGAAAAAGAATTTTTCAATTCGAACTGGTAGTTCCTGAAACGAGCGCGTTTGAACACAAACTCTCCAGTCTTTATGTAATAGTATAGATAAACAGCACAGTTCGTCTTATTTGACCTTTTATAAACGTATTACATACCCTAGGTATTTTTATAATAGTTAATATTAAATCGATATCTATTCTTTATCTAAAAAACATAATAATATAAGTCGGGGTATGGCGAAAGTGACCATGATCCCCAGATATCATCAGTGTGTCTTGTTTTTTATAGCTGTAATATACAAACCCATTAAATAATAAATCTATGAAATTCGATTGTTTTTTGGAATAAGCAATGTTTGAGGCGTTCATTGTTTATGAATCGTTGCTATCCGCCTATGGATCTACAGTTGAAGAATGTCTCTCAACACCGATTCTACCCTTATCTTTGATTATTACGTCTTAAAGAAATCAACCCAACTGAGGTGACTTTCTTATTACGGATGTCCTCATAGATTTCCTGTATATTACCTTCTCACTCCTTGGCTTCTTTTGCAGCTTCCACCTATAGCTGTTGTATTCCTCACATCTATCATTAATTTCTTATTACGAACTACTAATGACAATACATATTATAAACAGAGAAAGCCCGGTACGTTCGAAAAATCCACCTAAAACATAGCTATCCGAAAAAGGAATTCAATTAAAAGCTATCGTTCTTTTGAAATTTTGAGTCTGTGAACATCTATTTTTTATATTTGAAAGAAAATAATACTCATCTACTGCGTTTTGGGGGCATTGTAAGCATTTGTTTTTGCAGGATATGGCACGCCGTGTTTCTTTTCAGGCTTAAGACCTGATCAGGAGCATTTTTTTTCGGAGGGGATTTGATAAGAAGAAGGCAAGTAATCACTTAAATGTCTATAATCGCCAAATTGGGTGTAAGTTTTAAAGGATAAACATGAAAATTGGACCAAACATTACTCTTAAAAATACTACTCAAAATATTAACTTTATGTTGGTGGGTATGAAAATAATATTTTTTCATATATTTCGGGAAGGAGGGGGGATTTATCCCCTGATCTCCCCCCCCCCCCCCCCCCCTCTGGACCTGATTCCCCCCTCTGGCCTACGCTACTGGGCCTGATTAAGTGAAACATTTTTGATTCTGTTCTCTGTGGGGACCAGGAAAATGCTCCTTCATCAAACTTTAAATACATAAAAAATATAATGTTATTATTGGCAGTGATAAAATAAAAAATGTTGTTATAAATAAATAGGATTCTGACCATTTTAAAATTTTGAACAAGCGGTTTAATTTATCTTTAAGTTTTATATCGATAATCGCTTGTCTAAATTGCTATATATGTATTTTTTGTTGGAAATATTGTGATTTCAATTTATTAAACCTATGCATTTAAAAAAGTTGTGTCAGTTTTTTTTCTATCCGTTCGAAAAGTGGATATTGCTTCCACACAATCGTGGAGATTGCGTTCATACAATCCTTGTTCAAAACTGGAGTTCCCTTCAAATACTTCGGCATCTCCTTACGACTCGATGGTTAGAGACTAAATTCATATTGTCATGCTCTACCATCACAATTTAAAAAGCCTATAAATGTTTTGTATCTGAAATAAAAAAAATAGCGGATCCAGAACCATCTCGTTGAGTGCAATAACTGCTGGCTGTCCAATATTATTCTCGTATGTCATCCGTTATTTCCCATCGGAGAGCGTGAAATATTTTCTTCCCCTGCCTTCTAAATAAAATCATGCTTTGGTACGGGATTGTTCAGCAAGCATGCCGATGCTGCACCAACCATCATATTTTGAGTTACACAAATATGATATTACCCGTCTATATATTTCATGTCCATCATGTTTAATATTTGTATTTTATATTATACAGTTATTATTTACAATTTCTGTCAGATAGAAGTGTAAAGCTGAGATAATAAACGTTATTAATTTTAATCAGCAGTTCAACATTTAAAAAAAAAAGAAAATATGTTATTGATATTTGATAAAAAGCTTCTTTTTTTTCTCACTCTACGGGTTCATATTTTATGATAGTAAATGATACTTACCAATAAGAATATAGAATTGTTTTGTATTTTGATAAATTAAAAAAGAAATCGTGAGCAAAATTAGTTTAAATATTTAAATTAAAGGGATAGGCTTGAACTTTTGTGTAATTTCATATAATTCGTAAAATTCATTTGGGCAATACCACTTTCAAGTTTCAATATTTTTTATTTCGAATGAACATTTCCTATATATATATATATATTTATTTGTTCCCCTTCAAAATGAATTAATTTTTTTATAAAATATCCGTCTCTATTTTAAGTTAAGTAATCTGCATAAAAGTTCAATGGAATATTTATGTTCGAAGTAATATAAAAAAAAAAAAAATAACTTGAACGCATAATCAAAGCACCATGTTGTGGTATTAAAAAAATAGGTGATTATTTGTTTAATGATGCTTTATATAGATTTCATTTTTGTTTTAAGTTATCTAAACACTTTCATGTTTATATTATGAACGTTTTTTTTTGTTTTTTTTTTTTGGTTGGATCTTCATGATATGTACACAAATTGTAGTTCAACACGCAAGTTACGAGACAAATTTTACTAAGCATTAATTGTCTTCATATTATATGAATATTAGATTTTTTTAAAATACATCAATGGGAATTTAGAATTTTTTTTTGTTGTAGCAGTTGTAGCAGTGCTTCGACGTAAGTCGATTAACCGATAAATAATCGCGCTTCATACTGGTTGTTATTAACACATGTGGCTGAAAATATTTAGCAGAAGTTCTAGTTTGAAGGTTACGTGTTACTAGCTATGCTATTGATTGTCTGGTCGACCTGAAGAAAGAAGAGTTTAACAGGCCTGTATTCGTTACGGTGCATGTCAGTTGTTTTTTGCAAAATAGTTTTCATGTTAAATGTTCACTTTTGTATTCATGTTTTTTTTCAAAATTCTAAGGTAAAATTTCTTTATGTATCAATTTGCCAATTGTAATAAAAATGTACCTACCTTGTTTGTTAAAAATATATTCATTATTTAAACTCTTAATAAACCCTCTTAATAATATAATTTAACTTGAATTAACGCAAGGAGGCAACAAAATTCTAATAAACTTTTCATTCTTAATGTTTAACGAGCCATAACTTACACGAACGATTATATACATTCGAAGTCTGCTTTGTGAAAGAAATTGGGCTCAAATGAGTAGCAGATTGATTCGTAGTGATTTGAAACTTCAGCTGGAAAGGGGCATAGAGCCGCTAATTAATAATAATATTAGTTTTATTTACATTCAGAACATTAAGATTTATAAAATATACAAATAATCAATATAAGATATAATTTATTGACTGTTCCCATCACATTAGGGACAGAACCTATCTCTGATTAAATAGTCCTTTCTCACACTGTAACAGGAAGCAATTCCATTTTATACGACCTTATCACTTTTCTTTTCTAACACATAGTACATACTCATCATATCCTTGTGTAAATGGTTCTTTCTCACAGGAATCAGCTCAAATTAAAGGACAATATTACCTCCAAATCGACAATTAAACGAATTCTTTCTCACGGTTTTCGCTATATCCAACCCCTCTACCGTTTGTGGATATATCAACCCCATCTCCCCCATTATAAACAGTGAGGGGAATTTTCAATGATTTCGAGTGTGAGGTATTTGACACGTATAAATAACTTGTTTTTATCAAATGAATCATTTACGAGCTTGTGATAAATTACGAATTAATTGGATTTATAGATGGAGTACATGCATCTCTTTTTTTTCCATAATACCGGTGGACCGCGTATTTATAAATTTTACAGATTCCATACTGCAACAGGCATATTAATAATATTTTAGTGACTTGATATGATCATTAATTAATGAAAAAATATACTTAAAAGGAAAATAAACATTACGAAACACAAAAGAAGATGTATGAAGGAAAAAAAGAAGTGAAAGAAGATGGAGAATATATTAAATACAACAGTTTTCTATGAAGTTCAAAAATAAAATAAACTTACAAATTGAAATATTCTTGGGAACATGCATCATAAATTTTTAGTAAAAGATACAGCTTTCATAAAATGGTTTCATGTGTATCTATTTGCTGATGAGACATAAAAATGTACTTTGTTTTTAGAGTTTAGGTTGTCTATGCATAAGGAGGTTTTTACCATTTTATGTGGCAAGGAAAAATATAAAAATTTTAGTTCCTAAACTTAACCAAACGATATTTCCGCTGCAAGAAAGAATTGATAAATAGTTGTAAATTTTTGAGGCTTGGTTACTTTTCTGAAAATAGAATCATTGAAAAGTTATAAAATTAATCTATATTGCTAATTAGTCAATATCTCCAATGACGCTGTGAAACCTCCTATGTGTCAAAACATGATTTTACAGGACAAACGAAAAATTTATTTATATGCAATTTTATAAAATATAATTTTAAAAACTTTAAAACATGGTGGGATAAATAACTGTGAAACCACCAATGTGATGACTGTATTGGAAGGGTCACATGGGTGATTTATGCTGTAACCGTTGCGTATGCGATAAACATAGGAGCGATAGGAGCATTCTTTTTGATAAATTTAAATCATGTTACGATTTTTTATTTTTAGCACATGAGTGCTATTCACCAGCACATAGAAGATAAAATCTTGGTTCTAATATAATCAAAATAACATAACTGATTTTTGGTCACGTAGGAGGTTTCATGGCGGAAACGACGATGTACTCTTTTAAGTTTATGAATTAGCTGGCTTATTTAAGTATGGACTGAAACGATTGAATGTATTTTGCGTCTTTAGGGTAAAGAATCCCAATTTTTTTCTTGCTTCTCAGCAATTTGATTTGTTCTGTATCTTTTATTTATTTGTTTTGGCATAACCACATTTTCCATTTCTCTAGAAAATCCATCGCTATTTTTAAACAGTTCCTAATAAGAATCCCATTCTCGCCTCTGAAGACATGGACATCAGAGGTTGTCTCATTTTGAGGGCTGTATAGGGGAGAGGTGATTTTGATATGAGACTTAATTTATAGGCTTATGAATTGTTTCAGCTTGAGGGTCTACAGTCGCATTAGAACCCTACCTTGTTCAATTCGATTTCAATACCTTCTTGGAGTCTGTTCTAGTTCGCAAAAACAGTATCTAATATCCTTCGTCTGCTTACCCTGCGTTATCATGTCCACTCTTTGAATGTGATTTCCCAGACTACTGTTTTATATACACCCTTTTGAACGGCTTCTTTAAGTAAACTCTTAAGGTTACTTAAACTGAATTCCTTAATTATTAATTATTGTATTTATGTAAATATTTTTTATACATTTTATCAGTTTTTATTTATTCATAGGCATAATTATATTAATTTATGTTTGATTTCCAATTGGCAAGTAATTTCTTTTTTGAGGGGGAGAGGGGAAGTACAGAAAAACAAGTCTGTTCCATTATTTTATTCCTAGAATACTGGTATAAAATTTTAAAAAAATTCTTAGTAATTGTATTAATTTTAGTTCAGAGATGATTTTCGATTTCATTTGCGCATCTAGCACAAGACCTATCTGTTATCAGCTGAATGCTTTTGTGGAATGACTAGAAATTTCCACCACCGACTCATCCATTTTCCTCTCTCTGTCTTAATTAAATGTCAGCTAGGTCTTGTTATTGTAGGTTTAACCGTGAGATTTGGGAATACTCCCTGGAGGGACCAAGAGGATGAATTTCGTTGATTGGATTTCATAATTAACTGTTTGGGATAATGGGTTTGTTATGTATCCTCTCCGGGGTACCCTCTCGCCTACTCCACTTTCCCGTCATTAACTATCGGTCAGATAATAGCAGTGTATTCGTACCAATATGTAATGCGTTCGAACAAGGGATTTGGAGCCTGGTGGTAATAGCCAGTTATCAGAGTTCCTCGTCATCGTGCGATGATTGTTGTGTGGGTTCGTCAACATCTGTAGCGCTTCTATTCATCAATCATGTATTTCTTCCATATTTTTCTACAGATGTTGAGAATTTCACTTGCCTTCAATTACTTTAGGTGGATTTAGTTTGACTTCGTTGTTGGATTTGAAAAGTATGAAATCGCTTTCGAGTAAATGCTGCATATATAATCCAAAATCAGTGTATAATAATATTTCTAGTATGACTAATTTATTCAACTCGTTTTTATACATCACTATCGTTGTGTCTGTTAGCGGATTTTATTCATTAAAATAATAATGAATACTTCCAAGTTTTCGTTTTTCTGTCTATCAAGTCGAAAAGGGGTGGAATATTCTATAGACAGATAAAATTCGAAAATTTAATCAGCTGCTAAAAATGTATAATTTTTAACAATCGAAAATAAGGTAATTTTGATTTAATAAAATAAAACAATGTTTGGAATACTCAACAGGGTGACCATATATATTTCATTTAGAATATTTCATTTTATTTTTTAGATTTATGAAAGTGGAAGTGTCATGGCCGCAACTGAAGTTAGACTTAGTTATCGCTCTGCACTGATTCTGTAATCGTAGTGGTATTAGCTCAAGTTGTGCTCAGAAACTTTGTAAATATTGACTTTATACGTAGGTGAACAATATTACAATAACATTGAGTGAGGTGAGTGCTCCTTAATTAACTTTAATAGTGAGAAGATGTACTCATAGGCCAGAGAGATCACACACGTGGCAAGGCAATCTGTAACCTGCACGCTACTGGCTACTGGCTATCATCGCGTGGAACAGTCTGTTATCACATCTCAGGTAGCTCAGTGGACTAGGCGCTGTACACCAGTTCTCTTCCTCTGCTTAGTCACGAGTTCGAATCCATAGATTTATTAATCTTTTTTTTTTTTTTTTTTTTTTTTTTTTTTTTTTTTTTTTCTTTTTTTTTTTTCCCTTAATTTCATAGAATGTTTTATTTTGTATTATTTTTTTTTCATGCACATAATTATAAATAATTAGAAGTTAAATTTTAATTTTATATTCTCTAAAATTTATTTATTTTAATTAATATGGATAAATCGTCGAATATGGACACAGACGAGGAGACGGCTTTTTCCGAAATAAGCGAGACAGATTCCCAATATTTGAAGAGAAGGACCCTCCAGAAGCGTCAACGAAACGCTGCACCTGGCTCTGCTGGGAATTCGCCGAATAAAAAAAAAAATAAAAAAGTAAAAGCCAAACAAACTTCCCAACCTAACACCCGCAGTAAAACTGCAGCACCTATTGAAATAGCATCTACATCAACAGTTCCTACCATTCCAATAAGCAACCAATTTGCAGTCTTAAGTAATACAACCGAATCTACCACTCACCGGCAGTTCTCTGAACCAGAGCCACCTCCAATATTTGTAAGCAATATTCAAGACTTTATGTCGTTTGGCCATGAAATTGCAAATTTAATTGGACAAACAAATTTCAAATGTTTTTCCCGATTAAAGGACATCAGAATTAATACAACCAACAAAGACAACTATAAAAAACTAGTCAACCATTTGACAGAAAAGCAATATGACTTCCATTGCTATCAATTAAAACAAGAAAAAGCATACAGAGTTGTCTTGAGGGGTCTTCATACCACCACCCCCACTACCGCTATTAAGAAGGATATAGAAGAGTTAGGGCACAATGTTAGAAGCATTTCCAACGTTTTCCACCCTACTGAAAGATATCCATTGCCACTATTTTTCGTCGACCTTGAGCCAGGACCAAATAATACAGAAATATTTTTAGTAAATAGACTAGTATACTCGTGTATACGTTTCGAAGAACCGAGGCAGAGACCAGAAATTGTCCAGTGCACTAAATGCCAAAGTCTAGGCCATACCAAAGCCTACTGTCATCATCAGGCCAGGTGTGTTAAATGTGCAGGCCCTCATGCGTCTGACACTTGCCAGAAGCCTCGGGATACTCCAGCTAAATGTGTTCTATGCAGTGAAAGCCATCCTGCAAATTACAAAGGTTGCATTGTTTATAAAAACATGCAACGACAAAAAGTTCTAGTTGCAAGAAATTTGCCAAGGAACGAAGTTCATGAAGACCAAATGCCTGGCCCTTCAACGAGGAATGATCCTATGAACCTGGGAACTCCGGTAAACAATGCAGAACGAAGACAGATGAGCTCCAGGAGTAGAATAACGTATTCCAACGTCACCACAAGACATCTGGTTCGACCACAGGCGCCTCAAGTCTCCTTACCTCAGCCTCAGACCTCCCATTCTCAACCCCAGATCCCACACCCTCAGACTTCCAGTTCTCAACCCCAGACCTCTCATCCTCAGCCTCGCCCCTCCCATTCTCAGTCGCAGTCTTCATATCCTCAACCTCAGACCTCCCATCCTCAGCCTAAAATAACTAGAAATGAAATTTCTTCCAAAAGCGCATCCCTAAGGGTGAAGTTATCGCCACAGATTCCACCTCCTTACTATCCCAAACATCCTGAACTATCCCAGTTCCCCTATCCTTCACAAGAAGCTCCATTAAATGTGGAATCCACACAACGATCCCACACGAGGGTTCAACCTCCACCAAGACAGAATAACCCTCCACCTCACGACTCTTCCTTCTACTCCTATCCTAGCCAAAATCCTTCCGATATAACATCAATCCTTTCATCCTTCCTTCGTGATCTTCAAGATACAATAAGACCTCTTATCACAATACTTACCAGAGTCCTAACTGAAATCCCGCTCAATATCTCACGATGAACAAAAATACCCTAACTATCCTTTTGTGGAATGCAAATGGCCTACAGAATCACAGAGACGAACTTGACATATTCCTCCACGAAAATTTCATTGACATTGCCCTAGTTACTGAAACTCACTTCACGACGCGTTCTTTCTTTTACATACGAGACTACATTACACACAGATCAGATCATCCAGATAACACATCCCACGCAGGTTCTTGTATCCTTATTCACAAATCCCTACCTCACTCCCTAATTCCTTCCACTCCAACTGACACCATTCAATCAACCTCAATAACCTTATCCTCCCGTCCTTTAAACACTACATTCTCAGCTGTATACTGCCCTCCTGGAAATTCCCTTTCCTGTAACCACCTTGATTCCTTATTCCGATCCCTTGGTCCGCGTTTCGTTGCTGGAGGGGATTACAACGCCAAAGACCAACGATGGGGATGTCGAACTTCCAATACTCGTGGCAGAATTCTTTCTCGTATCACAACCTCCAACAGTTATTCCATCCTCTCTCCCATGAACCCTACTTATTGGCCTACATCCCTTAAAAAACATCCTGATATCCTTGATATATTCATTACTTCCCAGATACCCTCCTTCCAATGTACAATAAAATCCATAGATGACCTATCTTCAGATCATAGTCCGGTTCTGCTTTTCTTGCATTCAAATCCTGTTCCGAAGCCCTCCCCTCCTTCCCTGATTAAAGGACAAGTAAACTGGAACAATTTTCGGTACGATCTAGAAAACAAACTTGACTTAAAAATTCCGTTAAAAACTAAACATCAGATTGATTCTGCTATAGAGGAATTCACAAGAGCAATAGGTACCACTATCTACAGCAACACATCACACCACAAAATTAGAAATATGCAAGAAACCAACTTGCCACATCATATTCGCATTTTATTAACTGAAAAACGCCGAGCAAGAGCGAGGTGGCATCGAACAAGATATCCATCAGACAAAATTCATTATTCAAAACTGACCAACAAATTAAAAGTAGAAATCAGAAAATACAAAATTCAAAATTTCCAGAAAATAACAGAGAACCTAACTTCTAACGATAAATCATTATGGATAACTACAGCAAAGCTATTAAAATTCAAAACCTTTAATCATCCGCTTCTCACTGAATCTCAGACCTGGTCTAGATCAGATGAGGAAAAATCCCAAATATTCGGTGAACACCTTTTCAAAACTTTTAATCCTCATCCTGATATCCTTAACCCAGCCCATCTTGAGCATGTTGAGGCAGAACTAACTATTCCACTTCAGATGTCCCTTCCTCCTAAAGCGTTTCATCCTTCCGAAATAACTAACATCATTCAGAAATTACCTTCCAAAAAAGCTCCTGGTCATGATCTCATCACATCGCACATCCTAAAACACCTCCCTCGAAAAGCTGTCCTATTCCTAACCTATATATACAATGCATCACTCAGAACCACCTATTTCCCTGATCCTTGGAAACTGTCTATTATAAAAATGATACCAAAACCAAAAAAACCATCTGAAAATCCATCCTCCTATCGTCCTATTTCCCTCTTGCCCACTATGGGCAAAATCCTAGAAAAACTCATATTAAAGAGACTGTACCCAATCCTAGAATTAAATCAAGTGATTCCTGACCATCAGTTTGGATTTCGAACATCCCATTCTACTATTCAGCAGTGTCATCGTGTGGTGGATGTGATATCCTCCACATTGGAGCGCGGAATGTACTGCACGGGAGCCTTTCTCGATGTGGAACAAGCTTTTGACCGAGTCTGGCACCCGGGACTGCTTTACAAACTCCGTCAATTCCTTCACCCGACATATTTTCTATTAATCCGTTCCTACCTCACCGATAGAACCTTCAAAGTAAACCATAATCTTGCCTACTCATCACTATTCTCTCAGTCCGCCGGTGTACCTCAAGGTAGTATCCTTGGCCCCATCCTTTACACGGTGTATACAGCTGATATCCCAACCCATCCTAGCACCATCCTCACTACTTACGCTGATGACACATGTGTGTTATCTGTGAACAATGACCCATTTGCCGCATCTCAAACCCTGCAGTCACACATCACAGCCATTGAAGAATGGTGTCAAAACTGGAGAATCAAAATAAATCCTAACAAATCCCATCAAATCACCTTTACCCTACGTCGTAAACCCACTACATCCTGTCCTACAGTATCCTTTAATAATATACCATTTATCCCAGTCGAACAAATCCGCTACCTAGGACTCCATCTTGATAAACGCCTTACATGGAATCCTCACACAAGACTGAAACGACAAGAAACTGCTCGAAGATTCCGATTACTGCAACACTTACTTGACAAACGCTCCAAATTACCGATTTTCTACAAAAAGCTCATTTACATCACCATTATCAGGCCTATTTGGACATACGGGATAGAGCTTTGGGGTACCACTAAACCATCAAATTCCTCCCGCATCCAATCCTTGCAATCCAAAATCCTTCGAAAAATCCTTAATGCTCCTTATTTTGTCACAAATAAAATTATCCATAAAGACCTCAATATCCCATTTGTTGCAGATTTAGCCCGAAATAGATATACCTCCTTTAATTCCAAACTCCTTGCCCATACCAACCCTCTTATTCGTAGCCTTTCATCCCCATGTATTCCTGATAATCCTCTGAGGCGTCTGAAAAGAAGATGGCCACGGGACCTTCTAAGTTAAAATAGACATTGAAGTGCTACCAATGGGTGGCTCCTTCACAAGTAATTCTCATGTCTTGTACTTCAAATTCCCATTTACTTGTTGTATTATGTAATACAGTTGTAAATTTCAATAAATAAATAAAAAAAAAAAAAAAAAAAAAAGATTTATGAAAGTGATATCTTCACCATTTCGTCCACAGTATCTGCTTGCCTGGTCGAGGTGCCTTGCAGGTTGAAAAATGACTTTAATCCTTAAAACGTTGGGTAGTTAACATGGAAGTTGCAGCTGACAACTGGTTAACTTTCCAGAATAACGCAAAGTTAAAAAAAACTTGGGTGATCTTCTTCTATTTGGGGAAAAACAGTATTTCCCAAATAAACAATATTTGTATAGACAGTATTCAGCACGGTCCTTAAATAGTTCTAAAGATTCCGTGTTGTAATTGACTATAAATACCCGATAAGCAAATTTTATGGGAGACTGTTGGAGCATGATGAGGATTAAAAGTGACTGACTATTTGTTTAATGGCTTTTATTTTTGGTGGCGTATCTGTTGCCATTATTCCTTGTCTTATCTATATCGCCGATATTGTTTTCGTTTCTTCTATTATCTTTATGATATTCTTTTATCTGTGATCTTTCGAAACCTGACTATTTACAGGCTTTCATTGACGTTGTATTTATTTATGTGGTTTCCACAACTTCACCCAGCAGTACCATAATATTAGCGTAGCCGAACACGAGTTTAAGACAAATTTTAGTTCGGAACGGAATTAATAAAGATGATCACAAAGAGTTGATAAAGATCTAAAGGTGTGTTTACACGGGCGAGTTTTTCACTCTCGAGGGTGGTAAATATACTCTTGTAAAAAGACCTCTGAGAGTTTGAGGGTGAGAGTTTTTTAAATTATTATTATTATTTTTGTTTTTTTAACAACTACGTAGAATTCTGATAAAGTAATTAAATATAGCCTATTTCTCGTATCAGTCTCTTGATCAACCTAGTAAAATTTTTAAAGACTCTTAAAATGATTTTACCTATTTCTCAACTATTAAATTTGTAGCCGATTAAATTATAATGGCTTCACATTTACGATTATGTCCTAAAATATCCCAAAGATGAAAGTTTGTCACCATTTCAACTTGCTCTAGCCAGTAATGAATAGCGGATACCATCGATTTTCGTGATGATTATCTAGACGTCGGACGGCTTTAGGCTCCAGTGACGCTAGAACACCGATTGAGTTGCGCAGGTCATTGAACATGTGTTAGTCGTCTAGTCCTCGTAAGCAGTGTAGGGTTGGAATATCGAAACGCGATATATCGATATATCGGATTTGAAAAACCGATATATTATATCGATATCCTAACACCCGATATATCGATATTTTACACCGATATATCGGCAATGTTGATATTTTAAACTTTGTTATTTTATTTTAATTAGAAATTTCCTTTATTCTTTATCATATTTTTAATTTTATCCGTGAGCTGTACTTTACATTATAGCTTAATTATTTAATCAATCTAGGACGCTGTCTTTGAACTGTTGTAACTTCCTTAATGTTATAACTCATAGGCATCACTAACGGTCAGTTACCTGTTGTTCATTGTTGTTGTAGTTGTTGTTGTTGTTAGTGTGGTGATTAAAGTGAAAATAAAAAGTAAAATGTGGCCGCCAAAAAGTGAAGTATGGAAACATTTTAAATCGAGAAATAGTAAAAGTGTGTAGTGCAAATATTGCCACAAAATATTTCGGATATCGGGAATCACAACAAACCCACAGTCACACCTCAAAGCTTCCCATTCACAAGTTTTTTCATCTCCATCAGGGTCGGGTGTCTCTGCGACACCATTTACTTCTAAATCAGAAGCAAATGAAACAGTTCATCCGTCAAAAGCTTCTGACATAAGAAGTAGTTTCCAAAATATCGCATCATTTGAAGAAGGAGGCTATTTTATATTTTATCTGTAAGGATACTCTGCCTTTCTACACTGGAAAGAATTCAATGAAAAGTATTATACAGGAGAAATGTCCAAAAATTTGAAAACAAGATTAAAGCAGCATAAGACAAATTCATAACCTTCTCATAAATTTCATGACGCTATACTCATTTAATACTCGGTTTATTTGCTTTTTCGTCCATTTCCTTTCGATATATCTATATTTTTCTACCGATTATTGGTGGATATCGATATTTGGTTTCGCGATATATCTAATATCGATATTTTTCTTTCGATGTTCCAACCCGAAAGCAGTGGCGTACGAAAGAGGAGGAGGGATACGGGGATATATCTCCCTTCCATCCGAAATGTATGATTGTTATACCCACCAACATAAGGTTTCTATTTTGAGGAATACTTATGCTATAGAATAGCCAGTAGCGAAAAACAAATCAATTGACGAATCGAACTAACAATGTATTGAAACGTATTTGGCGATTATGGACACTTATTTTTAGTTGATTACTTGCCTTCATCTTATCAAATCCCCCACCCCCGAGCAAAAATGCCTTCCAGGTGTTATTATCATGGCAGAAGAAATTAAATCCTTCCGTATTATTAATAGTTATTTATATGGTTTATCACTTATCAGAACCCTCAAGAGGTTGACTGACAATGGGTAAAAGAAGTATATTGACTTAAGCCATTTACTAACTTCACCAACCATCCTTTATCTATTGCTCACATTTTAGATCCTTATAAACCAGGAAACTATCAAGGGCATTTAATAATCTTTAGTGTGCTCCCCCCTCACCCTCCCTGTTAAAGATACTTAAAGATGATTGCTATGCGAAATCTTCCGATAGGGCCCATTATTACAGTGTAAAAGTTTTAAATCATAAAAAATGAAAAATTATCTATCCTTTTCGTCAGAAAAACATAAAGGTGATTTTCGCGAAGTAGAATTCAAATTGGATTAGTACCCAGAAAAAATTACTATTTTGCGATTTTTTTTCTAGCCTAATCTATATTAAAAAACTTGATTGAGATTAAAAGTTTCATTTCCAAACTTCTTTTTTTTGTAATGCTCAGGAAATATTGGTATTGTTATGGTAGATGGTAACGTCAGATATTAAGATTTTTTTAAATTCTCTTTTAGTCTGTGCCTCATAATATATAGATAACAAACAATACCCTATTATCATGACCTCAGTACCCCATTTGTTTTTTATCCTATTCCACCCCAATTCTCCAAATTTCATCAGAATCTTACTCATTATGCTTATCCATTAGCAAAATCCCCTCCCTATCTAGCTTTATAATTTTAGGATTCTTCATAATTTTTTCTTGAACATCAACTAATTGATTATCCCCTTGAATTAACCATCGTCTTATTATTTCGAGCTTAAAGATAATTGAAGTCTTTTCTTTTTTTTTCTTTTTTATTAGGAAATTGGAAGCCAATAGTTTGTAATGAATGACCTAATCTAGTCTCCTGTTTCCTTTCGGATTTCCTTCATCTTATTCGATTGTGCCCACCCTTCCGCTCAATTTGGTCCTTATAATGAGGTCTCGTCGTCGTAGAAGTCTAATGAGCAGTCAAGCTTTAACTCATTTTGAAATGGTAAAACACTTGATTTTTTTTTTTTTTTTAGTTATATTGAAATAGTTGTCCGTGGATTTAATGTAGGGAAATATGGTGTGATTGGGATGTAAAATAAAAACAACTTATTACTCTTTTAGTATGTTCCAATGTTCTGACCTAATTCTTCAGGACTATAGAAACAAGATAGGAGTAGTAAAAGAACTGAGTGCTTGTAAAATAAATGTAATAAATAAATACTTAAAAGGTGATGTACAAAACAGAAAGCTAATCAGGGGCTTATTAATGACTATTAAATATAATACACAAATATACGGACTTATATTAACAAAATAAATTTAAAATCACTATTTTTAATAAATACTCATATTTTTTCATAAATATAGTAATTTTAATGAGGCCGAAACGCCGGCTCGTTTTAAAGCAGTAATAAATTTACGGTGTCATTTTATTTTTTTAATCACACCTCCAAGATTGCACTACTGGACATAAGAATTTCGGTTTAAACTTGGTGGTTAAAAGTGTTTTTTTTTTTTTTTCTCATTTAATAAAGGGAGTCGCTAAACCCATTTTCAATGTTCATAAAAATTTTATGAAAAACAAGTTTACAAGCACATTAAATATAATTTATTAAAAATAAATAAATCTCTCTTGCAAAAGCACCACGGCAGACAGTGCTAAATTACTACGTCCCTAATAACTTGGTCTTCGTCACACCGTATATTTAATATGGTAAACAAAATAAAATAAAATAAAATATAGACGAATAAATAAAATAAAAAATAGACGAAATTCCATTATGTGTTTGGTCCCTCTCTTTATCTAATTATGCAAATTCTTTTTTAATAAAATTACATTTATTTATTTATTTATTTATTTTTTTATTTATTTATTTTTTTATTTATTTATTATTATTCTTCATTTCCAAATCAGCTTGATTGACAAAAGGAGGGGGGGATAGGGTATTGTCTTGTCTCATACAAGAGACACTCCTAATATTTCATAATGTTTATAATTACGGAATAATTTTAAATTTCTAAAATAAATAATAATAATAAATTATTACTACACATAAATACAATAATATAAGAAAAAATAAATGAAAATTAAAAAAAAAATAATAAGAGGTATAAAATTAAAAAAAAAAATGAAATAATAATAAGAGGTTTTTAATGTTAAAAGTACTTACCTTATAATGTCATGAATCATTGAAGGAAAATATGGAACTATATAAAATATAACTTCCGATTCGTTTATGATGTTAATTATTACTTTATTGTTTTTTTCTTTAACTATCTGTGGCTTAAATTTGTGTTTCCAAGTGTTGCGTTTAGTCGCAGATATAAAGTCATATGAAAACATATGACTAAATGACATCAGTGTGAAGTAAATTAGGTCTTGTGACGTAGTTGAGACATTGAGATTACTACTACAACCAAGTCTCGAATATTTCAAACAGCAGTAAACGACTGACCAAATAAATGTCGTATATTACTCTAGAATAGTTCAACATATACCATTTTACTATCAATAAATAGCCTGTTTTTAATCTATAATTACATTCCTCCATCTGGAATGTTAGGGCAGGAAAATATTCAGACGCTTTTGGTGCCATTTTTAAACGCTTATAGCTTCTCTTCTATAAATGTTAGGAAGCATGAATTGGTATCTTTAAATGGAGAAAATGTGCCGTTAGAGATTGCAAAAAGAATTTTTGGATGTGGGCTTAAGGCGGGATTACAGCAAGCTAATAAAGTTGAGTGTGAGTTGGTGTCACCAATTCACGTTCACTTATATCAATGAACTCATTTCGATTTGATGTTAGTTATTATTTACTCGCTTGATGGGCACACTTCAAATTCAACTTTGAATTAATAAAATTTATTTCAACAGTTACATTTTTTTTTTCGCCCCAAATTTAAATTAGCGCTCTAAGTAATTTAACGACTTTAAAACCCCGGGTATGTGCGGTATACACAGCCTCCGATTATTTTTTTTTTATTTTTTTTTTTAGGTTGTTTAAGGGAGATGTACAATCTCTGGTTTGCATTTGTGTAACCTTCTGTTATAAGTCCTGATGATTCCTGAATTCGCGACGAAACATCGACTGGTTAGTTATTTTCTGTGAAATTCTTTAAGGTTTTTTTTAATCTTCCAATAATACCATTATTCACCTTAATTCGTTTTTTTTTTTTTTTTTTTTTTTTTACAACGGAATGTTCTGAAACAACTAATAAACAAAAATTGGAAATGTATTTTTAGTTGGAATTTAGGAGCTACTTGTTTCTCTTAAAACTCTGTTCAGATTGTTATATAATTTTATAATGAGCTAGACGAACCTGTTGTTTTAGAAATTGAAATAGTCTGGTCCTAAAACTGCCTCTAGAATAATTTTATTTTTTATTAGTGTCTATTTATGGCTGGAGTATCACTGCTACCTCTAATTATTTATGTCCTCACATTTTAGATTATATTGATCTAACTAAAAGTTTCATGGAGTTCAGCTGCTTCATCGGTCAACGAGAGGTCATTAATTATTCCTTGTCCCCTACCAGGCATGTAGTATCTGCTTGCAATTTTTAGAATGCGCTGAAGCAAATAATCACTTGCCATAACATAATTTTTGAGGAGGATATATTTTTTAATAAATACCATCTTGAAACCTAGAACTCGACGCTACTTCCAAAATTATTTAACATAATTATTTTATCTCTTAGATCGAGGTATACTAGGGCCTTTTTTGTCATATCGTGTATATATGTTTATGTGTATATATATATATATATATATATATATATATATATATATATATATATATATATATATTACTTATTTTGTTTTATTTAATTTCTTTTTCTTTTTTTTATCGTTTATTACTATTTGATTTTATTTTATTTATTACTATTATTATTATTTTTGTATTATTATTATTTTTTATTATATTAAACAATTTCAACTATATAGGGAAGTTAATATATATATATAATAAATTAATTAGTGAACAGTACACTCCCCATAAATATATAACTTATATTTTTAAAAACACATTTGTAACGACGTTTCGAAGTCCTTCTTCGTCATCAGGTTATTTGTTTTCTTTAATTTACATTATTATCTCCCCAATGTCCTGCCATCAGTATAATTTTACTTCGTCAAAATCTTGGCTGGTTATAATATATAAAAGAATGTTAAAGTGGAGAGTAATTTTCCTTATTGTCCCTGTCACATATACTGCAATATCATTGTAATGAATATGAAAATGTATGTGACAGGGACAATAAGAAAAATTACTCCCCAATTTAACATTCTTTTATATATTAAGTAAAATTATACTGATGGCAGGGCATTGGGGAGTTAATAATGTAAATTAAAGAAAACAAATAACCTGAAGACGAAGAAGGACTTCGAAGCATCGTTACAAATGTGTTTTTAAAAATATAAGTTATATATTTATGGGAAGTGTACTGTTCACTAATTAATTTATTATATTATTTTTTATTTTTTTTACCTGATCTGTTTGCCCTGGTTTTTATATTATTTCAAATATAATTTATACCTGTGGTTTTTTGTTTGTGTGCTCATCTAATTAGATGCATACTAATTAAAAGATTTTTTAAGTTTTTAAGTTTTTTAAAAATACTGCTATCTCCCGGGTTCTCCCCTCCCCTATCTCCCGAAGATCTCCCTCAAGCTTTACTCCGTAAGTATGTGATAACTTAATTTGAGGACTTATTTTAAAATGTTCTAGTAGGTACTTCAATTTACAGAACTTTTATAAAAAAAAAGTGTTGACAAGAGCTCATATTAACAGATTTTATCAAATATTTCTAATGGAAAAATTTCTTAAAGAACTTTTTATCAGAAGGTTCTTTTGTGTTGAACTTTTATGTTAGTACTTTAATTGTAAAAGTTCTTGTAAAATAGCTGAATTTAAACTTTTTTAAAATATTGAATTACTGCTGAAAACCAATAACCTATCCAAAATTTTAGGATTTGGATTACGCATATACCCCGAAATCGCATTTATCTCACATTATCTTATTGCATTATACATAAAAAATGTAAAAAATTGCCTAAAAAAATGAAAGGGAAACAAAAAATTGCTTAATCTAGAGCGATATAAAATAAAAAATAACCCAAAATATAATAAAAACTATTTATTGAATGCCGTAGTTTCGGCCGATACTACGAGCTTTCTTCAGGGCTACATAGAACAAGATACAATGAATGTGAGAATATTGAAGAAGTATAAAGAATGATACTTATAACATTAACTAAAACTTCTACAATATTCTCATCTTCATTGTATCCTGTTCTTTGTGAACCTGATGAAATCGGCTGAAACGTCGGCATTCAGTAAATATTCTCTACAATTTTTTGGTGTTATTCTTCACCATCACCATCTTCTCCTTGATTATCAACACGGTCAGCTATTAAATATAAAAGAAAAAATCTGTTTATATCGTATGTCGCTTAGCAGAAAGGTTCGAGAGTGAGAAATTTGAATGCCAGAAATTTCTTCAGGCATCGTATAATAAGCAGTGGATGCTTTGAAATTATTTTTATTTACGCCCCTTTTTTGGTATACTTTTTATTTATTTCATGGAAATGGTCCTCATATTTTAAAAACAAACCAACGGCATGGCTCGGGCTGGATGCCAAATCCTTTAATGATGTTTCCGGAAAATTCCCCTCAGCAATTTGTCAAATTATAAAAATGTAATCCTGCTAATGTTTATCTGTTGAATTTTATATTTTCGGCTTTTCAGCAAATATTAGCGATTTTATTTTAACTATTCGTTTACCATTTAATTTTAGGCTATTGGTAAAAATAATTTTTTTTATTTTTATATTATCTATTTTATTTTTTAATAGAGAAAAGAGAATTCTGTACAATGTTAATTTGTGTTTGATAAAAAAAAAAAAAAAAAATTATTTTGAAAATTAAATTACAAGGTGGCTGATGCACCCATCAAATCTAGGTTTGTAAAGTTAACAATCTAGGTTAATAGATAAACAAAATGGAATTAAAATAACAGAATACTTACCTGCTCAGCTTTTATTCTATTCTTTAACTGTTAATTTATTTAGTATTACAATATCCAGTTTCAACTCGGCTATATTTAGTTGAAACTTGGGTAGAACAGAAGCTCCAATTTTTAGTTTTTTTTTTTTTTTTTTTTTTTTTACAATACAAATAGCAAGTATCAGCTGTTACATGAACATAGATAATAAAAAACAAAAGATTTTTCAAAATGTAATCCATCTTTATACTTATATGAGATGGTTATATACAATGGGATACATTTTTTTTTTAAATTATTTAAACTATTAAAACATAATATTAAATATACAATAAACAATATAAAACAAAAATATTAAAACATAATACAACTTACAATTTAAAGTATACCTTTGGCACTTAGTTTATAATCCCAAGTTTTAGGTTCAGCAGATAAAATGGAGTGAGGTAGTTATTCTCAGGAAATGTCAATTCTTTTATTAAGAATTATCATACCATTATTTCTACCCAAAACGTTGAATCATCAAGAAATTACTAAGAATTAATTTATTGGGCCATCAGACGAGCTACTGTTTCATTTATGATAACCATTCCTGCTTATATGCTTAAACACTTATATATAAACACTCAGACACATACCTCCGTTAGCAAATACTAATTAGCAGTTTGATGTCTTAGATCAATTAAATGTATCATACTATGGACTTCAAAATTGAATGTTCTGGGCAAATATGGATTTGGCATAATCTCGCTTTCTCCCTTGAAAGTATATTTGTGTGTATATATATACATATATATATATATATATATATATATATATATATATATATATATATATATATATATACATGATTTCTGGGAGAAATCTAGGATTATAACTCAACTTGGGAGTATAAACATAGTGCCAAAAATATACTTTAAATTGTTTAATGTATTATGTTTTTAACTGCAATAACAATTTATACAATAGCCAAACTTTGACTCCCGCCATCTTTTGTTTTTGGTGGCTTAGATTTTTTTATCTTCATTTATTCTATTTAAATTGTTTTCAATAGTCTATTGATTCACTGTTCTTCTAATTGTCACTATAAATACATACATAATAAACACACGATCCTCCCATAAGGTTACTATGGAAGGGGAAAAGTTTAGGGTTGGGTTACTTAAAAAAAATATTGAATTAATTTTTTATAGTTAATACTTTTGAGTGGCTTCTGATCTGCTCATTTTTTAGTTTCTTTAAAAAAAAATAATAATAAAAAAAAAATATAAATAAATAAAAACAGATCCTAAACTATTTTAGGGTCATTGAGGCATTATAGGAGCAATTTTTACAGATAATTTTATTTAGAATTAGCAAGTGCCATAAACTGTCACCGGCATATTTGGATTAGTAACATTAATGGAAATAAATTAATCATTTTGACGCGAATGGTTGCTTTAGCAAGGTCGATACAGTAAAATCGAGATTGAATAATTAACCACAATTTGGCTGTGGGCCTGGGGAAGGGAGCACTCATGCGCACTGTTAGCATCAACGCTTTTTAGCAGTTATTACTTATTCAGTAATTGGGCTGGTGCTCAACTTGACCCTAAACACTTTTGAAATGCTTACTGTTACAACCCTTAGCAATATTCAATTATTTACTAAAGGCTGTTTAATTTTCTCCCCTTGGATTTTTCCTATACGGCTTGTTATAGCTAATTAGACAGTATTTCAAACACCAAAACACGCGTTTAGTTCCTAGTTTTCAATTCGTTAATTAAGGTACTTTAAAACACTAATCAGAACCTACTCGTCCAATTGCTAATTAGGAATCTCTTAATTATGTGCACTGCTAATGAGTTCAAATCATGATAGGCGAAATTCATATTTTACTGCCTAAGCGTGCGAGATAAACCCCACACCAGACGAGCCCCGTATTAATTAATAAATAGGTTTAATTGCATTATGTATCCTACCACGAATCTGTTTATGTCCCTATTTAATGTATTCATTTGCACTCACGTAAGATGCTCAGACCCGTGGAGAGAAACCAAGGGCCCCAGGGATAAATTTTCGGGCCCTTGGGACAAATTTTCTCGAGCCCCTGTCAAATATTAAATTCACCACTAAAATCCAGCCTCGTCCTTTATAATGTATATAACATAACTATTATGTAACATATGTAATTTCATTACACATAGTAAATTTAGAAGGTAAATAATAAAACCTGGTCGGTCTGTCACCCGGAATCCTCTCGTCGGGCCTGAAGATGCTCATTAAAATTTATTTCATTGTTTTATTTTAATTGTTCAACCAATCAGCGATACACGTTTATATGAAATGAAAGTAAAACTCAAAATTTGAGACGAATTTAATTGGATTATTTTTGAAGATTCCAAAAACAAATCAAGGTTTAGGCCTCGCTTCTACTGAATTCGCCAATCGCTCGATCACAATTTTCCGCAAAATCACTCCTAGGAATATTTCTCTGATGGCCAAAAGTCAGTTTTCCCAAAGATAGTAGAAGTGGAAATAACGTAACTAAAACTAAAGTCGAATAGTGAGTGAGACATGAAATGGTGACACATAATGTTATTATAATGGCTTAGAATCCTGTATAAGTCACACCATTTTATGCATCCTTAAGATCGAGTTTGTGAGTCACATTTTTGTGTTAATTTTTCGTATTCGAAACTATTACTGATATTTAATAATTATGGATTATGAAAGGCCAGGTATTTAACTTTGTAATAACATGAAATAGCTTATTTAAAATAAGCTAGGGTAGGGCGAAAGGAAAGATACCTTATTTTTTATTTTTTTTTTTTGCTAATTTTTATTTTTGATTTCAATAATCGATAGAGGATTTGTTATACTTCAATTAGTTTGTTTCGAAAAATCGTCAATTTTTCAAGAAAATCTGAAAAATGAATGTGTTAATATTTATTTATTCTTTATTATTTAGAGGCAGATATAATTTATAATATTTATTATTATGTTATTTATTTATTTTTTCATGGTTTTTCATTGTAAAAAGAAAAATATAGACTATTATGATATTAGCGAGGTATCGATCCTTCAACGAATTTAACTTATGGAATCCGATTATGGAATTAAAAAAGTAGATTTTCTAATTTAAAAAGCAAAGTTTTCTTATTTATGAACGCTGCTTTTAGAATTGCATATTGATCACTTGTGTGTACAATAGATCAATAGGAAACGAAATTATAAACAATAAAACTAAAGAAATAGTTTCGGCCGGCTAGATCGACAAAATATCCCTATGTGTGTCAACATACAAAAAAAATCTACGAAAGACTAATTCGTGAGTTTTCGAATTTTAACTATTTTTTATTGCCTTCAAAAAAGGTTTCAATTCGCTTTTAGTAACTCTAAAAACATTCCATTTTCAAGCCGTAACAGACCAGTATTTTTTTCTTCTCTAAGCTGCATTTCCATAGCCTGAAAAAATAGTATCCGAAATCCGAAGACAAGAAATGTGCAAAAAAAAACAAATATATATATATATATATATATATATATATATATATATATATATATATATATATATATATTCAGCCATATACGTCAGAATCTCAGAATTTAATATAATATAATAACAGTTAGGGTGTTTTATGAGTTGCATACACATCTCAGCTTATCCTCTTAAAAATTGAGAAGTTGAGTTGGCTCTAATGATGACAATGACCTAATCAGAAAATACTGACAGTAAGCTTTAGGTGAAGGTGTTAGAGTAGGAAGAGGATGAATACGTGGATTGTGCGCAACACGGGTGGAATCATTGCCATCAGGGACGTCGTTATCGGAGCGTTAGATCATCAATTCGACGGAGACAGAACGGAAAGGTATAGAAAAGCAAATAAGTCCACGTTAAAAAAGATTCCTTTTACAAGGTTTAAATCCAAACATTTTAATACTTTGCATAAGTGTGTCGTTTACCCCAAGTTCTTTGACCCGCTTTTGCGCGCGGAACGCTGCAGTGTTTTTGACACAACAGCTAAGATATTGCATTTTAAAATATGGCAGCTACTTTTATTCTATTGTTTACAGTTTTTTTTTTTTTTTTTTTAAGATGGTTATTTATAGTGTGTTAACATTACATTATGATAACGTTGATGTTTTCTTCTGAATTATAACTGATGATTAGGGTTCGAATCTAAATTATTTTTTATTTTAAAAATAAAATATATCTATTTTTATGAAATTACTTAATATTTACTTAAAACTAGAAGTGAATTAATTATTAGTTCATGGATACAAAATATATTTGTTTTACGTATGAAAACAATAAGACAGAATATAAATTTAAAAAACACAAAATATAGGTTTAAAATTATTAGGTTGTTATGGGTAGGATTAAATGTTTAAATCCTTTAAATTAAAAAAAGAAAAGTAATCAAAATGAATTAATATTTGGTTATGATTTTAGTAAATAATATAGGATGTATAAAAAACAAAAAACATTTGATGTTTCCTACGAAATTTAAATGTTTTTTTTTTTTTATTCTGCGTTCGTCTTTAGAGGTGGCTTCTAGTGATAGGTCATTGCACCAACCGAAGCCTTAAACCTCGCTTATTGTGCGCAATCGTAGAAACATACATTTTTTATTTTTTCCTGCAGTGTTAATACGAATAAGTATATTTTAACACTATATACACCCTGGCCCATCATGTATATACTATGTTATAAGATTAGGGAATTGATTAGATTGATCCTTCTATACTATCATGCGTATGTCAACTGATTATGTTATAAGAATTATAACATAATGCTTCCGATAATCAAGTTTTTTTTTTTTATATGAACATATATTTCATATCACTCTCCATACATATTGTTTTTTATATATATATTCTCCAAGAATCTCATATGTTACTTAGTTTTTCTGTTTTTACACATATGAATTCATTTTTACATTTCTCATCTCTAAGTGAGGTTTTTTATATAGATTTCTACATTTTTTTCTTTTTATTTTTGCTACATGATTATGTGTGTATATGTTTTAAAACATTTTTATATTACAGATGTAAAAATGTGTTGTTTGGTCGTTTTTTTTTTATTTGTTTTTTTTTTGCTTATTAGATGAATTTATTTTCTTTCCTTTCTTTATATATATTTTTTTCCTCTTGATGTATACACTTATGTTTTTATTTATTATATAATGTGTCTTATTGCCAGAAATAATGATTATTTTTTTGTTCATGTTTGTTATTCTCAAGGGACTTTGCCCCAGAATAAAGTTTTTTTTTTCCAATTCTATTTTCTATTTCTTTATGGCCTTTTCCTAATCCAGCAAGCACTTCATCGTTACATCTAAATAATATATGTATACTAGGCTTAACAACAACTTTTTTATGTTAATCCGACTTTTTTTCCACTTCAGTAAATGTATTTAAATTTTCATAAACACTAATGGAGTCTGCTTAAAATGCTCACCATCAATTCAAGGTATTTAGAAAGCATTTTTAGAATTAGGTTGCATTATCATCCATTAGTTTTCCTTAAATTCTTTAATGATTTCGTCATTCCTGTTTTCTTTCGAACTGAGGTACTGGGGAAAGAAGCTGAAAAATTTATGTGTACATACCAATGCTAAAAAATGGTTTCTCAAGATTCATTTTAATTTAATCGAATTTTGTCGTAAAAATACAACTCCTCCGTAAAATATTTTTATTTGGAAATTCTAATCTATCTTCTGCATTCCCCTTAGGTTTTTCCTAAAACGGTTTAATAGTAGGAGAACGAGATTTAATTAGAAATAGAAAACTTGTCTGCACGGAATACAGAATAGATTTTTTGAAAAACAAGTTTTTGGGTTCAGAGCAGCTAAAAATGTTTTTAGCCAAATTACACCATATATCAATATATGTCTCAGGCGATTGAGGAAGAAATAAACATTTGTGAAGAAAGACAAATGAAATACATTATACCCTGAGAATGATTGCAATTTTAAGTACGATTAAGGTAGTAAGAAATACACAATTTTGTAGTAATTAAGCACTTGGATGAGTGACTGTCCGAAAAGGATAGACATTCACCCAGGTAAGCCAATTTGCCCTTAATTCTCACGATATTTACCCCTCCTCCCACCATCACGGGTAAATGAGGCCCGTCATACTGCTGGAAGAAACTCGCACCAACTGGTTATAGGATGGGTAAAAACCAATTTTTCAATTATTTTCGTTTTAACGGACTTGTTATTATGAGCTCTTTGTTGTCTGTCACTGCACTATCGAAATTAAGGTTAAGGGTGATGTATAGGTGGACACATTACTACTGCACATTATTACTTTCTTGGTAGTAATCTACCACAGCTAATAATTATGTATAAAACCTCCACATCCCAGTAAAAAGGTCTTCATTGTCTGTTGTACCCACAGAAAAAAAATATGTGTATGTTTGTATCTCATGTATGTATATTATATTTTTAATGTTTCTAATAATTGTTTTTTGATCAGTGAGTGATAGATTTTTCTGAGCCAGCCAGTACCAGAATGTTACCTGTTTGTGGGATTGTGTTTCAGAAGCTTTATATAAAATAACACCTTGAATTATTCATAAAGATTAAAGGTTACGGTTACCGTAAGTCGAAGTTGAAGTTAAAGAGGAAGAGATACATGCCTAGGAGAAAAATACGTTTCCCTGTTAACCTATAGATTTTTTTTTTTTTTTTTGAACTCTGAAATCTCGAAAAAAGACTCATTCGCCCACTCTAAATGATCAATTTCGGCTGCTAAATTCATAATTTCATAATTCATGATTAAGCTGCAAGCCAGTGCTATTACAGACTAAGAAAACAACTTGGCGGCCACATCCTCTCGCGTCAAACAAAACTACATCTGTATAGGACCGTAATCCGCCCAGTGCTAATTTCAGGCTCGGAAACGGGACTACAACCAACATTAGTGAACAAAATCTCCTTGTGTTTGGGCAGAAAATCCTTCGGAGGATATCTGAAGGAGTGCTGATAGATGAAATCTGGAGGAGACTTACGAACTGGGAGATATACGATTCATTTAAGCAGCCGAATATCGTTCAGGTCGTCAAACTGGGCTGATTGCGATGGGCGGGACGTGTGGCTTGCGTGGATAAAGAAGAGTTGTCCAGGAAGCACTTGACGGAACCACTCTACGGAACGAGAAGTAGAGGAAGACCGAGAAGTAGATGGGCGGATGGAGTTGCTGCTGACGCTTGGAACATCTAAGGCGTGCGCAACTGGATGGCGCCTGCACGACGAATTTTGCTGCTGGAGGCCCGGACTCGGCAACCGGCTGTAGCACAGAGATAGCAGTAGTAGGCTACTAAAATGAAGTCTTCACAATAAATATATATATATATATATATATATATATATATATATATATATATATATATATATATATATATATATATATAGAGAGAGAGAGAGAGAGAGAGAGAGAGATCTGTAAATCAGATGTAAAAGATCGATTGGCACATTTATATACAAATTGTTCAAAATAAAATAAAATATGATTTTATTTTCTTTGAAAATAGCACGTAATTTTCTCATAACTTAGTTTGTAAGTACAAGATTTGGAATACAACATTCTAATTAGCAATATTTACTATAATATATTTTAATAAATTAAAACCATTTTAAAAATGTAGATTTTAATGGAATTCTAACCTTATACCACTAATTCAAATGCCTGAAAACTGTTATCCACCAAGTTTTAACGGACTTCCGAACATTTACCGCCAATCAAAAAACTTTTTAAAAACATCAAAAAAGTCCTTAAAATATATTACAAAACCCTGTGAATTAAGCATACGAGACTAGATAAATGAAAAATATTTTAAGCATTAGCCTATAAGATGTTTTCCCGTTGTAATATGTTATTGTTCTGAAATTAGAAAACATCAATGAAACGGAAAAAAAGTATATTTGTGTTTTCTTGACATTTTATCTGATTTAATGAGTACTTTTTTCTAACTTCAGGAATATCATCTTCTCCTACTTCTTGTTCGTTTTAAGAAATGTTATTGAAGGCGTGGCAAATGGATGGTAACCATTACTTTCTCTGTATTTAAGAACAGAATTTAAAATAACGCAGCGAAACATACAAAAATAACAGCTGTAAAATGTCTTTAATGGACTCTAGTCCATTTAATATGATATGGATCTATCGACATGGGACCTTTTACCACCAGAGAGCTATGCAGTTTAGTCCAGGCCCTATAGAGTAAAGATAATCATTTTCTGAAATAAATTTCCACGGGACTTTCTCAACGTGTTAATTAGGAAAAAAAGTAATAGAAACAAATTGTATATGTTTTATATAAAATCGGTATGTAGCAGCATGGTGAAAAAAAATCATAATGATGCCGAAATTTGTTTTTTTTTTTACGTTCAAGGTGCAAACAAAAATTTGTTTAAGAAAAAAAAAAATAATTCTTAATAACGTTTTAAAATACTGAAAAAATGAGTTTTAAACAATTGAAGTCGGTCTACAACTTTTCGCAAAAAAAAAAAAAAAAAAAAAAAAAATAGAAACCGCGAAAAATGGCCATTTACGGGCATTTTATTACAGCTTGTAATTATCGCAGGGACTTGCTTTGGGACTTAAATTGTGGCTTTTGTTAATGCCTATCTATGATAAAAATTGTATGCAAAATAAATAATAACTTTTCCCGAAAATTGAGAAAATATAAAAGCATGTGTTCTCGAAAAAATATTTGAACAAGGGCCAAAATGGTCCTTTTGCATAAAAGGATATAATACAATTTATTTTTCATAACAGTCCTAAAACAAGTTCCTGCGATAATTACAAGCCCGGTATTTCCAAAAATGCCCATATTTCGCGGTTTTTATTTTTTTTTGGAAAAAGTTGTCGAGCAACTTCAATTATTTAAAACTCCATCTTTTCGTCTCTTTAAACGCTATTATGTGATATATTTTATTTTTCTAAAACAAATTTTGTTCACATCTTAAATTTGAAAAAACTCTTTTCGACACCTTTACGATTTTTTTTTCACCATGTTGCTACCTAGAGATTTTAGGTAATTTAAATTTAATTTAAACATATACAATTTGTTTCTACTATTTTTCTCCTGCTAATCACGTTGAGAAAGTCCAGTGGTAATTTATAAAAAAAAATATATATATATCGCGCCTGGACTAGTCCGTGACTTCAAGGTTTACCTCTTAAAAGAGTATGTAAAATTACATAAAGATCGGTACAAAACTTCACATTTTCAAGAAAAAGCGGAAACTCCATCTTTCACTTCTGTTTGTGTATATATATATATATACATATTATTAAATAAAAATACATTATTCTTAGATTTAACTAGTTTATTTTTGTACTGACCATTTAAAATATGTAATATGATTTGTATGGTTCAGTTAAAGTAACCTTTTGTTTGGTTTTAAAATATTTTAAACTTTGTTCATTATTAATTTTTGGGAAACATATCACCGTCTTAAAAACTGATTTTTTTAATTGCATAGTTCTCTTTGTTAATAAATTACATTTAGATTGGTATATTTTCCGTTTTTGCAGTTGATATCAGTGTGGCTCATAGGCAGATTGGAACGAAAACGTTTTGAAAAACTTTATCAACTTAAACCTTTTTTGTCTATATAATCGTTGCTTTTTATTATTGTATTTTTGCTTCGAATTATAACTGCTCCTATGTTTTCTTACGTTTTATATTTTCATTATTAGCTGGGGATATCCTGTTTCCCTGTCACAACCCAACGGTTATTACAAATGAGCCTTTTGTGTATAGGAGTGTCTTTTACCCCAAGTTCTTTGACCCGCTTGTATACCCGGAGCGCTTCAGTGTTTGCACTCATATAATATGTTTCCACATATTATTGCATTGTAAAATAAGTTCATTACTTTTATTGCTTAGTTTATAGTTTTCTTAAGATGTTTATTTATAGTGCGTTAATATTTATTATATTATGATAGCTTTTATGTTTCTATTATGAATCATAACTGATGATAAAGGACCCCAATTTATTTATTACTTACACTTACCTATACATAAAATATATAATAAAGGAAAGTATTGCGGTAGTGGAAAATTTTGAATCCGAGTTTTAACAGAAATACACGCTTTAAGGTCCCATGAGTCCAAATAATCAAGTCTTTCCAAATGGTGTTTATATATGTGTGTATGTGGTAAGTCCAGCTCAAAAACGAAAAGCTGTACGAAAGGATTAAAGATAGGTAAAGGCCTGGGATGTTATAGCAACTTTTTCGTTAAAATCGACTTACCGGTCACTTTAGGTCATTGATTTTACACATTTTACAATTTTCTCGATAAAGGCACTAATTATTTTGACCAGACTCAATGCACAATTAAATTGTCTTTAATATCAGCTATGTCTTATCCTCATTGAAATAGTCTGATAGGACTTAATTGTTGAATTTTCAAAATGGCTTCCTCTAAATTAGTTACTTTTAATTTTTTTTTTTTTTTTTATTTGAAATAATAAATCGTCTCTCATTGTCAGTAGTAATGATTAATGGGTAAATACAAACTTTGAAAGAAGTCGCCTATTAACTTAATTAGAAAAAAGGGAGAAATATTTTCCCAGGCTGAAAACAAATTTCCGAAAATAAGAGTAGTAATATATATGCATAATATCGTTGGAAAGCTAAAGATTAAAAACAATTAATATCTAACATTTGAAGTACTGGATGTCAATGGAGAGAGACAAAAAACGCATGTACTTGAATGATTTTTGTAGTTAATAATTTCTACTTTTATATTATTTAATGGAAATTAAATAGGTACTTTTAAAATTAATTTCAATTAGGGAGGTAAGTGAAAGTTGTGTGAAGCGAAAAATTTTCAAAAAAAAAATAAGATATTAATTTAAATTACGTAACTTAAATACGTAATATCTATTTAGAAATGAGAAGTACTCGTATATTAGATCAGTAAATAGAAAGTAAAAAGGCCATTCGGTCACCAAATTTTTTTATTTTATTTTACACCATATCGACGTTCGGCCATCTTGGGCCATTCTCAAGTCTGAAAGAACACTTTTGTTTAGTCAATTTTCACTAACATTATATATGTATATATATATATATTTTTTTTTTTGGTATAGCCTTTTTACTTTCTATTTACTGATCTAATAAAATGACACCGAAAATTACTAAAACGACTAGAAGAAGTATACTAGCTGTTACCTCATGGTCGGAAAATATGTATATATGCCCCTAAAGGCATTCTCTAACAGGGTTTCAATTCACATACAAATTTTCAATCCTCTAACTCAATTTGAAGGGGCTGTAGAGGTGAACAAAACTTCAAATATCTGATAAACCGCGAAGAAAATTTAATCATGCTGAAATGTTGACTGAAATATAACTTCACTTCTATGGATTTGCCTAGAAAACGACCTACATTGTTTCAGCTCATTTGATCCAAAGTGGACTGCTGGAAGTGCCCAAATGTAGCGGGGGGGGGGGGGGAGGGGGAGGGAGAAATATATATATTTTATTTATTTATTTATTTTCTGTTGATACTATAGACTATGCAGACCTTTGGCCGCGCGATATGGTCTTCTTACAGACATTTTGTCACTTGCGGGAACACAGACAGTCTGGAGGGGTTGCCCGACCTCACGTTGCTGCGAACCTCCATGGTGTAGTGGCAGACTACCCATAGCGTCATAACCAGTCCCTTTGGGGCCAATTCGGCTGTGTCCTTCCTACCGACTTACTCGGGTTCAAGGACAGTGACAAGTCGGTCTAGATTCACGGATTATGGCTGCTCGGGGTCAGCAGGCACACTACGTTAGACCGTCCATGATCTAAACCTCCGCACGGTTATTTGACGTCCTGGAAAACCAAAACGCGATTCACGATTTAGGTACATAGGGTAGGGTCATCACTCCTACACCCTATACGTATACATATATATATATATATATATATATATATATATATATATATATCAGATATCCTCAAAATCCCTAAAACCGTGTTCTAGGGATTACGGATTTTAAATTCGCCCCACCCTCCTCCAATGACATTCGATTCAGTGCAAAAGTCTATTATTTTGGGGAAAATACGACTAAAAACTAATGAAATTAGTATCACTTGTTATTATAAAATTGAGTGTATGATACTTGAATTTTATAATATATTATTATAATTTGTTTTTCTTTGTTTCAGGTAAGTCTTGTCTAACAATGTACCTTAATATACGTGAGTATTAATTGTTTCCTTGAATGCGAGAGAAAACATATATAAATAATTTAATGATTTATAACTTTTAGTTTTAAACGATAGCCTATTTTTTTAAACTTATATTGTGAATGCTCATATACTTTAAACGGATAAGTATTTAAAATGAGTAATTCTTCTTTTTGCCTGTCAGAATAGAGTTGGAGGGCTGTCCGACGTTGTGAAGTTCGCTTCTCGTGACGTCATACTGAATTATTACTAAGTACTGTGCTTCATATTTCAGCAATAGTCTATTCTCGTAGTACTTGCTATTATGAAAACGTTTTAGCCTGGTATCAATAATTCATCATTTTTTCTCCCCGCCCTTCTGACTTTTTGGGTATAAAGAAATTTTCAACCTTTATGATTAGAATCATGGTAATGTATTAAATCAAATTTGTATAACTATATCTAATGCCTCTGGCTCATTAATCATAAACAGGTTTAAATAAACTGTAATTCTTTTCTTATTTTTTTTTTTAATTTTTATTTCTTCCACATTCCTTTGCCAACCAGTTTATTTCACCTTTTCTGTTTTATACTCCCCTAACGGTATGTGGAAAATATATTGATTTTTCTCTAGGTAATTTCCACAGCTACTATGATACTTTTGATTACACAATTCCTTAGGTCAACAAGAAATAATAAATATAAAACATTAGAATTAAATTACGAAGTATTTTTTGAATAAACAAGCTAGAAAAAAAATTGACTTATAGGGAACCCTGCGAACTTTATAACGACTTAATTTTTATTTTATTTTTAGAATTTTATTTATGTACTTATATTAAGGAGCTTATAAACAGATAAAATTCATAACAGAAATTGTTAAGATTGATTTTAAGTAAAGCTAATACTTACAATGTAAGCACAAATGACAGTTATGATTCTTGAATACCATCAAAATTTCGAACTAATTAATTCATTTATTAATTTGAAATTATTTTAGAAGTTTTTATCAAGTTTTTTTTTATATCTTCAAGTACCTATTGTAATATTAGCTACAGCTAATTTTATAAATAATAAGTAAATAAAACACATGTGGTATCTGGCAGATAATTTAAGTATGATTAAATTTTAAAATAAAAAGGTATTTTGATATTTTTAGTTTAAAATGTCTACAACTATCGCTTATAAATAAGCAAGTCATTAACGAAAAATACAAATACAAATACAGATAAAAAATACAAATACATACAAATACAAATTAACGAAAAAATACTTTTGTAATTGAAACATTTTTTCAATTACAAAAGTCTATAAGGCCTATTAAAGTCTGTTAATATATTTTTTTATTTCTTTAACTCCTGTTTCAGTTAGTCCAATTATCATTTTTTTTTAAAATAAATAAAACGATTTTGTTTTGTAGTACAACTTATGAGAAAAACTTTCAATCACAATTCCTAATGTGATTTTTTCTTAATATTTTACCTTACAAGGTAAATTCAGATATATTGCATACGGCATAAGTCCTTTCATGAGCGAATTTCAAAATTTCATTTTATACAGTTAAAATTGTTAACATGTAGCATGTGTTTGGGGGTGGGTGTGTGTGTGTAAAGGATATGTAGTACGACCATCTTCTGTTCATCCGGTTGTTGCATTATTGGCATGATGATGTATAATGGAAAAAGTGTAAATAAATAAATCGTTGTTTTTTCAATATGGAATAAACGAATAACGAATAAAAATATATTTGCTATTGATTAAATTTTTATTCACATAATGTTCAAGTCTGCCACATACATATAATTGTGTCCTTTTAGCCTAATGAGTTAGTTATAACTCAAATTAAGCGAAGACGCCAAAGAAAAGTGGCATGTAAAGTTTAGATTTTATGTTCTTCGACCTAAAAGGCATTCCTCGTAAAGAGAGAGGAATCCTTGCTTCGGATCTGAACCGTCAGGTCCACAACAGCGAGTTTCTCTTTTTATGTCTTGATCTTGAAAAAAGAAAAATTCAAAGGGAAAATGCTAGTGCATCCTCCTCGATCATGTCGAAAAAGAAAACTGATGAACGTTCTTGGTCAAGAATAAATCTATAAATTAACTTAACTAAAGATTAAATTTCTTTATAAATCACTTATACTTGTAAATATAATATAAATTGCTTATAATTCATGTAAAACGGAACCGTTTCAATAGTAATTGAAATTCATTTTCTCAATAATTTCATATTTTAAAATGATTTATATATACAGGGCAAGGTGTCCGAAAACCGCCCTGTCGCCTAAATTCGTCCTTCTGGTTATCTTTGCTATTATTGACGTTGATATTGCGGCTTACAACTGAAAAAAACTCTTGAAATACTTCAGTACTACCCAGTTGACTATTTATAGTGTAATTTTTGTGGTGGTTTGTGGTTTTGGCTCAGTATTTTTCAACTATAGAATGAAAAGAAGCTGGTTATAGTTTTTGTTTAACTTCTGAACGCTATTCTGGTGCATCAAGGAAAGATATTTTTGATTTTATCGTTACTATTTGTAAACCAGAGTATTTTTTTCATTACATCTTGTCCAAGACCCGTACTTTTACTCGTAAAGGTAAAGCTGCCATTGTTCTTATACGTCAAGGCCTAAATTCGTCCCCATCAAGGTTTTTCAACTCGTCCCGGAAAGTCGGGAGATCTCGGATTTACGATTCTGAAAATCGCCCCCCCCCCTTTTTAATGTTATTTTTTCCCCTCTTATTTTCAATTAAAAATTAAATTCTAATCTGCAATGAATTTTCACATTTTTTTAATCAAATAATCTATAACTAAATTTTTCAAGTATTTAAATGTAAATAAATTTTGTTTTGGGAAATTATTTGCTTTTATTTTAGTCTCTTACTTCAAATAAATAGTAAATTGTGAATTTAATTCGAGAAAAAAATTAGGGCCACTCTAGCACTTAGTGAAGTATTATTTTTGTTTACTCAGAGAAATAAGTATCGATTTTTGGGAACCTTCATATATATATTTTTTTTTTGGTTTATATATTTACCTATCTAAATAATAAAAAAAAGTTCAATTATTAATAATATAAAAATGGTTTAGAGTAAGAAAGAAATAAGAGTAAGAAAAGACACTTTTTTTTATGATATTGTAACATTTTCTGGGCAGATTTGAAATTTGTATCAGACATAGTTAATGGTCATTTTTTTAATAAATTAATTAGTGGTTTGTTCTATTTTCCTCCAGTAACTCAAGAGTTATTGAGAAAACATTAGGGCTTTCACCACCTTATAAATTATTGTTTTTTTGATTTGTATTCAATTGTATTTACAGAGTTACTTATTATGCAGAGTTGTTGGCTTATACGATGGATGTTATTTTATTTTCATCTATTAAACATCAAAATTAGATTATCCGATAATCCGATAATCCGACATCTAAGACTATTAGGAGCGCAATTGTTGAGCTCGGCGGAAGAGATGTTATGTGAGGTTTTAGGAAGAATAGGGATTTCGGAAGAATATGGTTTAATTTTTCTAAACCTTAAATTGTGGTAGTTTTTAGAAGTCGAAAATTGAGTAATCCAGTTTAAAATAGGATTAAAAAGTTATTAAATTCAATTTTTCCTGATTCAAATTTTTGTACATGTTCTTTCACTTAGCTCTTTAATTGTCTATTGCTTCGCCATGGTAAGACACTGAGCCTACGACTTCATTTCTAATGGCTCAATTAAAACTACCCTTGTTATACAATACTAAAGATTCACCAACCCACTCCCTATTTTTTATGAAATAAAATATACAGGGTATCAAATATGAATCGGCTCAAATGTTTCTCACGGCCAAATGAGTGATCTAATCTAAAAATGCCTGGGGAAAAAATCGTAGATCTACTTCTATAGTTTCACCAACCGCTATTGCTTCATAACTGTGACGAGATACGTGCGGCTAACACGCGGTGAAAAATTGGGATTCTAAGCATTAATACGCTTATTTATAGTCATTAAAGTTCCCAACGTCATTACTATTTTTCAGGCGCCTCATCAAGTGGGATCTTGGAGACATAATACGTATTTTTAATGTATTTTTTCATTGTTTTTCTATTAAAAATATAGCCAAGGGTGTAGGTGTAGTATTTTTTCTGAAAAAAAAGAAGTCAAAAAATGATTTTTCCACATCTATGAAAGGTAAATTTATTACATGTAATCAAATTGTTTATTAATTTGACAATAGAAACGATTTCTCACATTTCAGTCATTATAGTTTCCATTGTTTCATTTTTTTTTCGTTGTACAGTTTTCCTCAATACTGATTTGTGGGAGCCTCCTTATTTTAACAATAATATTAACATGTTTAATATTACATGAAGCATGTTAAGTATACCCTGTTTTTTATATTTACATTTTTTCAATTTCGGAAAGCTTTGATAGTCCCTATATTGTTAAAAATATGAACAAAAAACAGAATAATGGTGTATGCAACAGGTTGTATGCCTAAATCTAAAAACAACTGACTGAGCTTCCGTTTGGTATTAGTACATTAACAGTTTAAGCAATGATTTTTATCATGCAGCATGTGTTATTTAATCAAGTAACGTTTTATAACGATAATATTGTATGTAATTATGAAGTTTCAAAATGATCTATTCCATAACTTCTTCCAGAACACTTCCAGGCAGCCAAAGCTGGAGGAGATGAAGATGCTAGCTACTGAGACCTCTCCCTCCCTCTACAGTTGCCGCACCTTCCCTTTCACGCTTTCTCCCATCGCCCTCTTTCGCTTTTCCTTTGGCTGAGTTTTTTATTCCCTTCGATTTCGGTATCATTATAAAAGGGATTGGGCATCGTTGTACTGGCTGCTTGTGCCTGGTTAAAATGTTGGAGGCCAAATCGAGCCGTATCCTTTCAAGGAAAAAATCTTTAGATGTTCCCGCGTCCTGCTCTCCGCCCATTACCTGGCTACAAGAGAAGGTTTCTCTGTCTGCAATATCAAACAATTTACCATTTCCATCAAAGGAATGCCTAGTTACTCGCTTCTCTTCCTCTGACTTACATCGAGTCCGATTGACATCGTTCCAGTCTTTTATTACTGCGAATATCATTTTTAGCATGTGATTATATTTCAAACTATTCATGAAACAGTTTCTCTAGTTGTCTTATAGAGGTTGTCCCGTAAGTCATGGGCAATATTTGAAGAGGTGACAGCAGATCTCACGACCACAGAATAATTTAGATGGACCATGGTCCGATTCCGTACAGAAAAAAACGAAAATTAAAGTTTTTTTTTTAAAGTAATTCACGTATTTTGTTGATACGGAAGCGATCGCCCAAAACTATTTAAGGTAATTAAGTTCCGATTGTTTCATCGTAAAGTAGACAAAATCCTGTTTAAGAAATATAGTTTGGCTTAACTAAATTCACTTTAAGGGAGCTTTCGAGGTAACCAATTGTGAAAATTTTATTATTTTTTAAAAATCACTCTTGGCTTCTGAATGTTTTTCTCAACCCCCGGCTGGGTTATAGATACTCTAACTCTAGGAAAACTTCTACTATTATTAAGCTTAAATTCGTACGAATGAATTCATGGTTTCTTTTGGGATTGGAAATATCCCTATTGAATTAAATTTTTAAAAAGAGGAATCTTTACGCACTTGCTCTCTTTAATGCATTGCCTTATTCTCTTGCTAATGATATTTTTATTTTAAGTCTATTTTTTTAATTCTTTTTATAGTGCTGTAGTAAAATTATTATCTTTTTAAAACATTTAAGCATTATTCATTCTAATTTGTCAATTTTTTTTATTTTAATTTTCAGTTTCATTTCATATTTGATTCCAGAATTCTTTTATTTCATAAGGAAGCCTTTTAATCTGTATTTCCGTGTTATTTTGTTGACTAGAAACTAAGTGAATTTAATAAATTTCATTCTCAAAACACTTTAGTGTTGAAGAAACCTAATTGCACATTGCACTTTTTGGTAAATCAGGAGCCAATTCTAGGCCTATCCCGAAAGAGGCCTCAACTTCAATTAAACGAAATTAAAGTTCAATAAAGTTGATGCTTTTCTAGAAGTATGTAATCTGTAGCCTGGCAGAGGGCAATGAAGACCATTCACAGGTAAAGAGAAATTTAAAAATAAATAAATAAATAACTTTTCTCTCTTGGCTCCCTCGAAAGCCCCCTTACAATGAATTTATTAAAGCCAAGCAGTGGTGTACGCAGGGGGGAGGGGGATCAGGTTGATCTCCGAAATGTACGAACAAATATAATTTTCATGCCCTCCAACATTATATATTTCTAGTATTTTGAGTAATATTTTTGGTACTTTTAATAATAATTTCTGATCCAATTTTCATGTCTATCCTTAATTTGGCGATTATAGGCATTTAGGTGATTGTGTGCCTTCTTACTAACTCCCACCCCCCGAAAAAAAATTTAAATCCTCCTCCCCAAAAAAATTCTGCGTACGCCCCTGAAGCCAAACTATATTGCTTACAGGGAATTTTGTCTACTTTACGATGGTAGGATTGGAACTTAATTACCTTGACTATTTTTTGAGTGATCGCTTCCTATTCAGCAAAAAACGTAATTACTTAAAGAAACACAAATCTTAAATTCCCTGCTATCTTTATATTTCCTGTGACTTACTTAACACCCTCTGTACCTTACATTATATTTATATGAAATGGTAGGATTTCATTGTTCAGAATGACAAAAAAATTAACATTTGCACTTTAATAATGTGTTATTATGCCTATAATTACGAATAACGTTATCCTCACCTCCAAGCCAGTTAAAAAATTTCTATTTTTAAATTTACCAGATATGATTGTGTGAAACAGTGGTTCCGCGAAACTCGTCAGAGATTAAAGTATTACCTACCATTACTGAACTAAGCTAGGATCCGATAAGGAACTCTGTAGTCAAGTTATAAACGCATTCTATATTTATTAGGTGGCACTATAGTCAAGTTATTTCCTTATATTAGTAAACATTTTACGTTTTACATAAATCGACGGCGGAAGCAAATACAACGTGCATTAACGCGATCATTGTTCAAATGTCGTGCATTTGAATATGAACCAGATAAAGAATATAAATAAATTATTATTGGCGGGATGGATAATTAATGTGAATATCGCCATGCATTTAAATTTAAAAATGAAAGAGCTGGAATGTGTTGCGCAGAAGGAAAAGTATTGCTTACACTGAATGCACCACACGGTCCATTGAAAACTTTGATATCTGGTTAGATCTATTTATTCATAGCGTATTTTGAATGAAATCATTATTGTGATCGTGGAAGGATGTCCCTTTCAACCAACACTTCTAAATACTCTTAACTATACCAAAAATATTAATGATCATTAAAAATATAAACAGGACTATTTTGATGATTCAAAAATTTATTGAAATACAAAATTCATTTTCCTAAAAATTATAAATTAAATTATACTAATATATTAATTAATATATTATATTAAATTATAAATTAAATTAAAAAATGCAAGTTTAGTTAGAAAATTGCTATCAATTAATGGAATTTACGTTAAGACCATTTTATCCCGGGCGAAGTCGGGAAGGGACAGCTAGTATATATATATATATATATATATATGTTTGATTTGAATAAATTATACAATAAACTTATCTTTCTTTGGAGTTACTATAGGGTAAATATATTTAAAAAATATTTATATATATACACATATGCCTGGTTAGATAAGGCAAATGTTAATTACTGTTAGTGTTAATGTAGGATGTTAGCGGTAATCGAATGCTCTAGGATAACTAGCTCTGTATCTGAGGCAGCCTAATTATGGCTTCCAATCAGTGAGATCCCTCTAAGGAGTATCCCTTCTCCCCTCCCCCCTCCCCCCAAGAGCTCCCCTTTGAATATACAGATCTAATACCCAGATGACATTTAATTAAGCTAGAAAGAAAATAGTAGAGAAGAAAACAAGAAGAGAAGAAAACTTGAAGATGGGGAGACTATGAGATAATGGATGATGGATGGTGGAGTAAATTGTATGCCATATTTTTAAAACATTATTTTTTTTTTGCTTTGAGGGTATTACCTCCTGGCAAATGACATTTATAAAATTGTAATGCATAATTGTTACATCATTAGCTGGGCAATACTATTAACTTAAATTAGTAGTTAAACCTATATTTTGAAGTATTTGTTACTATTATTGGATAAAAATTTGCTATTTCTGGCGTTACGGATTTATATTTGTTTTTTAGGTATACGTAAATTATAATTAGAAAAATCCGTTCGTAAAATTTTGAGATATCTTTTATTCTTTATTAATCGAAAAAAATTAGGAAAAGTCAAGCAGTCTCCAGGTAAAGAAATTAAAATGTATAATGCTTATTTTAAACATTTTTATTTCGAAGTTTTAACCTAAATTATGGTTTTGACTGAAATATTTTTAATTTATACTTGAAAAAAATCTTAATTTAGGTCGTAATATATAAGATTGTGACAAGGATTTCACATTTTTTTTTTTATTTTAAACCTGGAGTTTTATTTTTATAATAGGTAGATTGATGGTAATGTTAATTTGTCTTTGAAATTTTTTTAAAAATAATCTCGAAGTAAATTTTATTTATAAAACTTATTTTAAATTAAAATAAGTGCACATAAGTATAATTAGTTGTTTTAAGTAACTCCTTCTGTTATTTGACCCATTACGTTGTTGAAAATATAATATAAATAAAATATATTACGTGAAACTGTTTAATACAATATATAAAAATTTGTTCAACACCAAGTTTTGGATAATTGTATTTTCTCAATAGGAGACTATTTTTATTTTTGATTATATCAGGGCATGGAGCTTAGAGATGTGGGGCAGTCGGCTCATGCCAGTGAAGAAAGGTCAGCGTTGTATTCATGTCTTCCTGGTGTAGGTTTCAAATGCTATTATTTCTTGGTATGAGACTGTAATGATAATAAAAGCTATATAGATCAACAATTATATTACTGCAAAGTACTTATTTATTATTGTAGAACGTCTATTTTCTATTTGTTTTTCTTGTCTTCTCCCTACCTGGTAGAAAGGGACCTTCCATAAGCCTAAAATGTAAAATAGAATAGAAATAAAATTTATTCTGGGACAAATTCTCTTGAGAATAACAAATTTGTACAAAAAATATAGATTATTTCTTGCCATAAGACCTATTAGATAATAAATAAAAAAATATTAAGTAAATTCATAGTTGTCGAAAAAATATGTAAAAAACAAAATTAAAAATAGTGAAACAATATATATTCCCTATTAAAAATAAAACCAAGAGTTAAAAAAAAAATCATCTAATAAGCGAAAAAAAATTGACCATATAAAACACAAAGAAATATTGAAAAAAAATCACATAATCATGTAAAAAAACAAAGAAAAGAAAGATATAAATCTATATAAAATCTCGTAGATCGGAAATAAACATTATAAAGGTTACATTATAGCTTTTGAAGATAATAAAATCGTAGATGAAAAAATAAAGTAACAAAAAAAAAAAAAGAAGGAATTTTTGTCATATACATATACATACCAAAAAAATAAAACAATATGTATGAAAAGTGAAATGAAATACATGTTTATAAACATAAAAACGTGATTAATGGTACCAAATCCTTATTAAATAATATATATATGATTAACCAGCGTCTAACTGAATTTTGAAGAGGAACTGGTATATGAGTGTTTCGAATGTAAAAGAATGTGCATGCGGGATTTTAAGAGTGAGGGAATTCTTGATAATTCATATAATTATAAAATATATATAATCATAAAATATTTCAACTGCAGAAAGATTTATATTTTAGTACTGACAATAATGAAACAACTGTAAAATTAGATAACATGAGCATAAAATTGTAATTGTAAAACGTTATGCAAATAAGTATTTAGGGAGTGGTTACTAATGAAAATTTTTGTTTGTTTATTCTTAATCACTTTTCATATTATAACTTTCAATTCATTTTCTTTCTTTTTTTTTTTTTAAATTGTAATAATTTTCATATGTGTTCTCAATTTGTCTATATTCTTATGCTCCGTTTTTCTTTTACTTTCTATAATCGCTTATAAAAATATTATAATTTACTATAATTTCTCTCATTTCTTCTTTGGTGTTCTTCCAGGAAGTATCTTAGACCCCTTCTTCTATAATATTCATGCAACCGTTATCCCAGTTCACACTGACTAATGATAGTGAATAATGGTTCTGTTAGTGCAACCCGAATTCTCCGGTTACCTATCACTTCAGGTTCAAAAATTAGTATATTAAGATAATATCAAGCAAACCAACTTAACGTTGAAAACCTACTGTACCCAGCCCTCCCGTTTTATGTTTATTGCTCGCCACTAAATTCTCTAAAACAGATCCGTTTTCTTTTTCTTATTTCATCTCGACAAGAGACTCAGGTGAAACCCTCATACAAGACCCAAAGACAAGATACTCGTACTTCCCGTCAGTTCCGAGTGTTCCAACACTTCAAATTTCCTAATCTTCCAATAACGAAAAAAAGCATATTTATACCACTATTATTAGGCCTTTTCGAACTTGAAGAATTGAACCTTTGGGGCTTAACCAAATTATCGAACTCTTCTAGTATGCAATCCCTCTTATCTGAAATCCTCAATCCTCCTTACTATATCTTAAATAAAATTATCCATGTATACCTCAATATCCAATGTTTTGCATATTTTGCACATTTTAAATCCCATACCCACAAAAAACCATAATTTCGATCCTTGTTTCCCAATCGATTCCAGATTATCTTCTGAGTTCGAAAAGAAAATGACTCCGTGATCTTTTAACTAATGGGTACAGCAATTAACTTGATACATAGCGTCATGTACATAGTACTTCAAAAATAATAAAAAATATCTTTTGCTCCATGCACACTGTACGTCGCACATAAGAGTACTCAAGCCTTAAAACCGGACAAAAGTCCGAATCAGTAAGTTTATAAAAAAATCCATAAAACCAACCATTCTTCAAGCTTGGTAGCTGGCTTATCAAACTGTAATCAAATCAATTTCAATCACTCTTGCTACTTCTTGTTATGTCAATCGAAACTCAGACATTGTCAGAATTTTAAGTCTCGTAGTTACCAGTGGTTTTATCGGTGGTATTTGTTTCCAACTGAATAACTTTAGGTTTGTAAAATATGCACAGTTCCCTAACATAATTCCTCTTTCAATTTCTGGCATAATTATATTTTCATTATTTACCGCCGAGCCAAGATATGTGAAGTTCGTGACGCTTTTAAAATTAAAATTGCTAAGAGAGAGATCACAGGAAGCTCTTCTGTTTGAATCCGACGACATTCTCATATACTTCCTAATTTATCAATCACTAATTAGATTGATCCTTCTATACCATCATGCGGATGTCAACTCATGTACTTCCTTTTATCTTAACTGATTACAAGCCCTTCCTTGATATATTTTTTGGCCCCTCCTTTAACGAAGTCTCATTTCTTGAAATAATTACTAGATCATCGGCGTACGCATATAGTTGCCACATCTTGCTTACAATGGAACCAGTTTTGACTGCATCTTTAACCACTTCGTGAAGAACGATATCAAACAAGTTGGCATACAATGCGTCACCTTGGCGGACGCCGTAGCGGACGCTAAATTCTTCACCGGCATTCCTTCCTTCCATAACCTTGGAGCTTGCATTATTTAATATCATTTGTATCAGTCTTATTATCTTATGTGGGACTTTATTTTTATTTAATATACTAATTAAAGCGTTTTTGTTTCTGCTATCAAACCCTTGTTTGCAAACAACGAAGAAAAGGTGCAGGTCTATATCCAAATCTAAAATTCTTAGGCCCGTAGTTACCTATGGCGCAGAGACTTGGTGCATCTGCTGCTGATAGCAATAAACTAAAGATTTTCGAAAGGAAAATAGTGAGGAGAATATACTGTGCAAATTTCGTTGATGGAATTTGGAGAATCAAAAGCAATGATGAAATCCAGATCATCCTAAAAATGAAGACATAGTAAATTGCATAAAAGCGAGTACACTAAGATGGGCTGGACACGTTATACGTATGAACTAGGATATAGAACAACGGAAAATCCTAGAAGTAGTAATTGATGCTAAAAGAAGAAGAGGGAGACCACGAAGCCGTTGGGAGGACGAAGTGAGAAAGGATGCCAGCAGAGTGCTTGGAGTAAGAAACTGGAAAGAGGCGGCCTAGGATAGAGGAAGATGGGCCACTTCGACTTGTAGCGCCGTCGAGTAAGTAAGTTTAGTTTTCCATACTACATATTGTGTTTATTTACGTACTTTATTTTAAAATGACAATTTTATTGATTTGCTGATTACATTGCTCTTTTACGAATAATGTTTATTATGAATGTTTGGATAATTCTTTATGTTTACTTAATGTTATAGGGTAAAGGTGTTTTTGTTTGTGTGTCGTGTCTTGTTGGTTCCAATGCTGATTATAAACATAAAATTCATTGCAATATAACTACATTATGCAAAAAAAAATCTTCCGCTCTCTTCCACCATTTTGTTTTTTATTATTTCAAGTATAATATCTAAAAAAAGAATAATTATTTAAGCGTAGTAATTTTTCTTAGATTCCATTGAAAACGTTCAGAATTTTACCAGGAGAGAATGTATGACATCCTAAACGACTTCAGAGGGATGATAGGTTGAAGAATGATGGGTTTATTGGAGTTTTTCACGAACTTCCTGATTCGGACTTTTGTCTGGTTTTAAGGCTCGAATCTATGTACTGCTGTATGGAAGTAAAAAAAGCATCAAATAATTTTGTCCTATTTTGAGGCTCGGATAATCCCTACGTGCTTCGGTTAGCTTTATTGACAGAAAAAAGTTTATTACTATACAATGATTGATAGTTCTAGTAAAAAAAATAAGCATTAGTCAGAAACTTTTTACAACAATGAAATATTTTTATGGCTTGACGGTAATAAAAAATTTATCGTTAAGAAAGGATAATATCTGTTAGCTGCTAAGGATGAGGACTGCCTGGGGAGCGGGGAGAAGGTCGCTCTCGAAACTGATTCAGCCACAAAAAGTGACAGAGGCTGGGAGGGCGGTGACCCCGATACCTCTCCCCTATGGCTCACTTCATCCACAGTATTTCCACGTATTCGTCAACAAAAACAGTGGGTTGAAACTATTTTATTTTTAAGTCCTAATCTATTATTTACTAAAGTTTACAGTTTCAACTAACAAGATCATTATTTACTGATGAAATGCGCAGAAGCTGTCTAATTAGGATATATCTGTCACAACAGGGATCCAGGAGATAATTATCTCAGAACCTTGGCGGACAGTGACTGATCAGCAGGGGAGAAAAGGGGAAAATTCCCCTCTCGAAAATAACACCAGAAAAATTATAAAATATATATATATTTTTTTTTCTGTTGGCACTATAGACCATGCAGATCTGTGGCTGCGCGATATGGCCTACCTACAGACATTATCGCTTGCAGGAGCTCAGACAGCCTGGAGGGGGTCACCCAACCTCACGTTGCTGAGAACCATGGTTTCCATGGTGCAGCGGCAGGCTGTCCATTGCACCATGGCCAGTCCCTTTGGGACCAATTCGGCAGTGTCCTTCCCACCGACTATCTCGGGTTCAGGTACAGTGACAAATCGGTCTAGATCCACGGATTATGGCTGTTCAGGGTCGGCAGCCGCACGAGAACCTATATTTCTTTATCCATGGGCCAAAACTCCGGGCGGCTATTTGACATCCTGGAAGACCACAACGCGATTCACTATATCTATATTCACTATTTCCACACACGGATGTGTGAGTTGCCTCCAGTAGACTGACGGGCCTCACACCCGGGGAGGGGGGAGGTATAGTCGCGGGCTGCGAGATTCGGCAGTGTCCTTCCCACCGACTATCTCGGGTTCAGGTACAGTGACAAATCGGTCTAGATCCACGGATTATGGCTGTTCAGGGTCGGCAGCCGCACGAGAACCTATATTTCTTTATCCATGGGCCAAAACTCCGGGCGGCTATTTGACATCCTGGAAGACCACAACGCGATTCACTATATCTATATTCACTATTTCCACACACGGATGTGTGAGTTGCCTCCAGTAGACTGACGGGCCTCACACCCGGGGAGGGGGGAGGTATAGTCGCGGGCTGCGTGTATTTCCCTGGTAGGCGGTCACCCAAATCTGGACGGTCACCCATCCAAGTACTTACCACGTTCGACGTTGCTTAATTTTGATTACCTATTGTAAGCGCCTTAGCCCGCTCGGCCACCACGGCCCCCCCTATATATATATATATATATATATATATATATATATATATATATATAGATATACACATACCTACTAATATTAATACTTTTAAATGGCTGTGTTAAATGATCTCTCATTAGGTAGTGAGAAATCAATCGTTGTTTATAAATCCAATAATCTAAAACAAAAAAAAACAAAAATCCGTCCGTCTACAATCCGTGTCTTTTCTTCGAAACTACTAGAACTACTTTTCTTTTTTTTTCAGTCAAAGCCACAGGTCGCCCCAAGATGATCCTCGGAACTCGACATTACCATCAGCTCTTTTATTCAAAATGGCGGCCGATTAGAGCTGTAATAGACTAAAAAAAATTCAGGCTTCGTTTAATGATTCTGAAACACTTATAATAATTTTATTAATAGTTAATAATAAATTTATCAAATAAATAATAATAATAAATAAAAAAACATCAAAGATTTAGCAGCGTTCTTTTGGTTATCACTACTATATATTATTACGGTAGTATAGATCCCTTTTCCGGCTCTCAGGAACGATGGATTTTGACGAGTGAGGTATCAAAAGAAAGAGAATTTCACGGAGATGTGACGAATTCCAATTTCGTTTCTTAAAATCTTACAAGGGCTTAAATAAAAGTGATGAAAAAACTGGAAGGTTTCAAAACTTTGAGAGTCGGCGGATCGAGACGGGATTAGTTGGGCATCAAGATCACATACGCTCCTGCGGAGCGTATTGGTCCAGTGTTATAAAGCTCTAAAACCTACCGTTTTCGAGATAACGCACGATATAGGCCAGCACGGCCCTCATGCCATCTTGTGAACTTGCCGTTGTCATGGCAACTTTATATCAATTTCAGTCTGTTTACAAAAACTTTTAATGAGTGAGAAATTGTATATTGTTTCTCATGTCCAATCCTAACTGTTAAATATGACTACTACACACAGAAAACGGTGTAGCTGAATCTTATCGTCTTACTGTTAAACTTAAAAGATGTTTTCCAGTGGGGTAAGCTAATTACTAATAAAGTATGATCAAAGTCATTACAAACTATGTAGCTTTACCAAATGTGTGTGCTAAATAAACTTTTTTAGTTTAGCATGGGAACGATGAAATCAAATATGTTATAAAATGACAAACCGAAAACTTTTTTAAACGATAGGACTGGCATTGATATATTTTATGTGAATGAATGAATAAATATCATGTTCGGTTCATCATATTTTAATTTAATTCAAGGAAAAAATATTTTTGGATCAATGTTAATTATAATAATAATAATTACATATATTTATATATTTATATATATATATATATATATATATATATATATATATATATAGAGAGAGAGAGAGAGAGAGAGAGAGATAATAAACGTTTTCCAAGAAAATTAAATTGAATTTTTATTGAATGGTCCTTGATTTTCCTCCCTAAAGAATTGAAAATGCATAAGGTAATAAATGTTAATGATCATTAATTTAAACAGCGTTGACATATATATCTCAATTATTTGCAGTAATTTATTTATAATCGTATTAATTAGTTATAAAATTAATTATATGAACAAAGCGTTGCCATTGATTTTAAATATCATCACATTTTATACTTTAATTAAGATGCATTAAAATATCCTAATAATTTAGTTCGGGAAAAAGTATGTACGTAATAGACGATTTTTTTATTTAAAAAAATGAGGTACATAGAATTTTCATATCACTACTATATATTATTACGGTAGTATAGATCCCTTTTCCGGCTCTCAGGAGCGATGGATTTTGACGAATGAGGTATCAAAAGAATGTTAATTTCACGGAGAAGTGACGAATTCCAATTTTGTTTCTTAAAATCTTACAAGGGCTTAAATAAAAGTGGTGAAAAAACTGGGAGGTTTCACAAATTTGACGACTGAGAGTCAGCGGATCGAGACGGGATTGGTTGGGTTTTAAAGATTTTGACGCGGGCATCAAAATCATGTATGATCCTTTGGATCATACTGGTCCAGCATTTTAAAGCCTTAAAACCTACCGTTTTCGAGATAATGCACGATATAGGTCCGCACGGGCCCTATGCCATCTTGCGTACGTGCCGTTGTCATGGCAACTTTATACCTTTTAAAGCCAGTTGAGACTGTTAACAAAAACGTATTAATAACTGTGAAAACGTTTTGTAAATAAAATATTATTTTTATGTTTCCATGAATGATAGAATACTACAAACAGAAAATGGTATAGCTGAGTCTTATTGCTTAAATGTTAAACTGAGGAGGTACTTTCCAGGAGGGCAAGTTAATTACTTAGTAAGTATTAACTATTACTTGAACATAATCATTATAAACTATTATAAAGCTTCACCAAATGTGTGTGTTAAATAAACTTTCTTGATAATATTATATTATTAATCGCTTATACTTCGATTTCATTAAGGATTCATTAAGATATGTAATGCGAGAGTTCTCGCTCGGGTATACTAGTCAATCATTTATAGCTATGAAATTATTAATTTCTTTCGAAAATATGTGATATTTTCCTCTTGGAAAATTGAATTTCTTTATTAAATTTTTCACTATAAATATTATTAAATGTTTATTGATCTATCAATTTATTATAAAGTGTACATGATTGTAGGTGTAATAAATGAATTCCCTTTGTTTTTAAATATTTAAAAATATAAATACTTAAATATCGTTATCAATACTATAAGTAATAATATTATGACTAAATAAAGTAAGGCCCTTTAAAATCATATGATCATATGCAGTTTATGAATCTAGAATCATATCATTATTTTATTTATGTTCCTGTCATTCTTAATATCCTTAAGACGGCTATCAGTGTGTTAATAAAATATAATATTTATTTTGTTAACACATGTCGCTGCGATGGTTGCAACCAATAAGCTAGAAATCCTGTCATCTATTGCTCTCAAAATGAAGTTAAAATTTTATGTTTATGGCATAATTATGTAGTCTATAGCAACATATAGAAATACAATCAATTGTATATATATTTATTTCTTGAATATCGTAGCCTTATATAAAGGGGTCGATTCTTGCACGCACTGTACTTAGTAACAAACTAACTATTACAAACTTTACATTACATTTTAGCTATTAATTTTTTTTAAAAGTAATATTACCCATAAAACCTTACTTGGGAAAATGATCATAAAACTAAAAATAACACTAAACAGAAGATACTAATATTCTACTGAGCATTTCTAAAAATTAAAACTGTAGCATACGAAAATAAAAATTGTCCTCTTTTTTTTTGCTTCGAGCTGCCATTCATGTACATTTCTTTAAGAAAAAATTCAGATTTTTGTTTTAATATTTACCGCAATAACAACTTATTTTAGTTTTGTATGATAAACGCTTCTCCAGTAAAACTCCACTTTTTCGTATTGGCAGTCTTCTTCCAAGCCAAAGGTATATTTAATCGTACTCAAACAGAAAAAAAACATCCACTACAGAAGCAACTAATAAATAGCAATAGTTAAATATTAAGGTATGTATATGTGAGATTTTTTTTATCACATTTTATTTATTATTTATTCTTTTGTTCATTTTTTATCACTAGCCTTTCTTCTAAAATCTCACTGCACTTGGGAACTGACAAAACAATGTAATATATGAAAAACAAATTAACAAATTAAAATATGCCATTGTTGTTTTAAAAAAAATCATTTGATATAATTTTTTTTTTCAGAAGGGTAAATATTTTTAGAGCCAATTTTTTTATTAGATTTCGTTCTTAAAAAGAAAAAAAATACTCCAGCTCCTAAAATTTCTTAGTTTTTTTTCACAAATAACATTTAAAAAATCGTAAATTCTTAAGAGGGGTAAAATACCTGAAAAAAATTAATTTTTGTCGTCGAATCCTCCATAAAAGAAAATAAATAAAAAATTCTACAAACGCTTTATCGTACTGACTACTCTTTTAAAAACAATACAAATTGACAGCTCCTGTTTAGACTTTTTTTTTTTTAATTTATAATGAATACCCTTTACAATAAGATTCATACCCCTGTCAATATTTTGTATAAAGTGATTGCTATTATATTCCTGGAATAAAGAGATGTATGTCGAAAGGACATCTATATTAAACTTTTTGTATTCCTGAATAAACGGAAATATTTTCTTTTCTTCTCTCTCTTTTTTTTAAATGAATGTATTTCATTATGAGCTGAAATGTTTTTTTTGTCTATCCTACATATTGGCCATAATATATATATATATATATATATATATATATATATATATATATATATATATATATATATATATTTTATGCATATTATTTAAATATTAAATATGCATTCAAACATATAAAGTATTAATAACCTTTTAATTTAATTAATTCTCTTCTTTTTTTTTTCAGGTTAGTACTGAAGAATACTTCCTTTATAAATTATCAATTAAGGTTAGTTTGTCGATTTTTTTTTTCTTATTTAAATTTTGTTTAAACATTTGCTTTAACTATAACGGAAGATTATGGACGATTTCATAACCAAGTAAATTTATAGACAAGATGCATGGCACTTACCACAGAATTATTTTATTATGAAAATATTGAAATAAGTAAATAAAAAAGATTTTTTTTGTATTATTTTATTTTTTGTTTACCAGTTATTATTATACTGTTATTTCCTTCTTGAATTTTTGATCTGCTATTCAAGTTCAAAAATAACAGTAATAAAAACAGCAAGTAACTTCTGTACAATTTTTTTTTTTTTTTTTTAATACAAACTTATTCTTTGAGAGAAGTCCCTTCTCCTTTATATTAAAATATGAATCCATAACATGAGCGAAAAATACCAACTTATTATTAAGTAAAAGTAACTGTTACTATTAACTATAAGTTAATAATAATCACTGTTTAATAATGTTTAAATAACAGTTTTAAATGCTAATTAAAATTAACAGTTTTGCGTGTCTCTATTTTTCAACTATCGTAATTATTTTTACTTTCATTTACCCATATATGAAATAAATAGTTAGAGCAAAAATTCCGATCGTGAACAATTTCGAATCCGAGTTTTCAACGGAAATACACATTTTAATGTCCTCTGGGTCCAAATAACGAAGTCTCGCAAAACGGTCTGTGTACGTATGTGTTTAGTCTGGATTAAAAACGAAAATTTGTACAAACTAGCCGTCTCTCATGGTTTGTAGTATTAAAAAATGGATAAATATAATGTATGAAAGAATTCAATAATTAACTAAAGGAGAAATATTTTCTCAGGTTGAAAACGAAATTAGATGCATAATATGCCGTTGGAAAGCTAAAGAGTTTAGAAAAATTAATATTTGAATTATGAAGTTGTAGAAGGTAATGGAGAGTTACGAAAATGAATAAATGATTGTTGTAGTTAATAGTTTATACTATTATATTATTTAATGGAAAATAAATGGTTCCATGGAAACATTTACAATTTATTTTCAGCTTTACAGTTCAAAATATATATATAGTCCAAGGAATTGTAGTACTACAATTGTTTAAAAAACTATTTCATTGCACTTTTGCGAGAGAAAGCATGAAGAAGTTCACGCTGTTGAAAATATTTCAAGTAGTGCTTATTTGAATTCCTTAAAATTATTTAATAAAATGGAATTATTTTAAAGTTGAGTTTTTTTATTAAAACGTTACGACTTTGCTAGTTTCGAAATCCTGAAACTAATGCTATAAATCTGCCATTTAAACTTTAATTAATTGTTAACAGTAGCAATAACGTAAACAAGAAAGTAAACAAACCAGGAGCTGATCAACAAGCCTATTAAGATTAATGGTTTGAATCTGTTATTCTAGAGATTAGATATTTCCTTCGCCTGGTGCAATGACTTGTTTCGTTTTCCGAAAAGTTGAATATCTCAGAAAAAAAAAAAAAAAATCTTATGGTTGATCCCGTCTCTTTGTAATAAAAATATAGTTAAAAATTTATGTGAGAAATATCAACTGTTGATCAAAATTAGCCTAACATTTTAACTATCAATGAAATTATTAACCAGTCATGAATGCTCAAAATGAAGGTGTAGACGGAAATCTCGGGGCGGCCAGAATTGACTTCAGAACTTTGTTTAGACTAATTTAGAAGTAAGCATGCAAAGAGTTTCCGGTTCTAGGAGCAGAAGCAAAGAGTTGGGGAGGGGAGGGAAGATTGCGTTTTTCGTTTTTTTATTTATATCTCGAAATCGGTTGGTCGTAGCTCAAAACATGCCCAGTAAACAATTGAAGAGCATTAAATTTCCAACAAGAATGCCCCTATTATATTTTTTTTTGTATGTGATATAGCTAAAGAAATAAGGAGAAGAAAAAAGAAAATGATACTCGCTCTTCAAAGTAACAAATGTTTTTACTCATTTTTTATTCCATTCTATCTATAAGGAGTCGAAAATTTGTAGAAAAATTGAAAAGCGTATAATTTTTACTTAGTATTTATTATATCCGTTTATCTTTCTTAAGCATGCTCCTTTTTTGTCCTTCAGTTAATTATCGAATTCTTTCATAGTTTATATTTACTCATTGTTTATTACTACTGGCAATGAGAGACAGTTAATTATTTTGAATAAACCAAATTAAAGGTACTTTAGTGGAAGAAAATTCGGCATTCAAGCCTATCAGACTATTCAATGAGGAAATAACGATTTTTATCAACATCGTTAGATCCTTTTTCGAGAAAATTGTAAACATGTGTAAAAGCTATAATATAAAGTGGCACTTCTGTTGAGTCGATTTAGGCAAAAAAGTTGCTGTAACATCCCAGGGATACAACTATCTTAAATTTGTAATTTCAGTTTCGAAAACACTCGAATTCGAAATTTTTCAGCAATTATTTCCTTTCTATATATTTCGTATATTGGAAAGTGAAAGTTCATTGGTATTTTAAAATTTAAATACTGTATTTAAAAAGTATTTACAGATCCAAAGATGAAATTAAAGTAAATAAATATACGTATGTATTTTGCCATTTATTACTATGCACTTAATTAATTTATTATTTCGATTTTTTGTTCGCATATATTCGATAAATCGAAATAAACTTTAATTGCTCATAGATAAATTTTATAATGGCTATTTGTTGTATGGTAGTTTGTGGGATAGTGTCAGGAAGGGAAAAGCTTTGGATGTTAGCTCCTACTCTTTCCTGATCGCCTGGTAGTTGAGCGGCTCTTGCCATCGACGTATATACGAACCGAGTGGAGGGGAGAGTCATGGTCTGAGGGGTGGGGATGAAACGGATCTGATTCGTTTATTTATCAATAGACTTAATTATCATCATTTGTTTTATTATTTTTAATTTCTTTGAATTATTTACGACGTCATAAATTCGAAAAAAACAAACGTCTGTAACTGATTTATTGATGAAATACAAAATTTAGTTCCTCACTCATTGACAGAGCAGCTTTCTATATACTGGCATTCAAGATAAGAAAACTATTCTAGATTGCGAAAGTTGACAACAGAAATCGCCCGAAAATGGTTATTAACATTTCTGGGTAGGAGAGAATGACCCTTATATTCATTCTGTTTCAAATAATGTCCTATAAAATACATGTCTTTTGATATGCAGAAATAAAGTTCTCCTTCTCCTTGTCTGATAAAATATTACGTTCATTGAATATCTCTTATAATTATAAATTATTTTATATAAGAATATTAATAATCATAATTATTATTTAATATATTTTTATTTTCACTTACTTATATATGAAATATATAGTAAGGTAAAGCTTTGTGATCATGAAAAATCAACCAAGTATCTCAAAATGTGTGCGTGTGTGTGTGTGTGTGAGTGTTAAATCTAGCTCAAAAAAGAAAAGTTGTATGAAACTGAAATTACTTACGTATTATAGGTAATGGTAGGTATATGCCTGGGATGTTACAACAACTTTTTCGCCAAAATCGACTTGCCTGAAGTGCCACTTTGTATTATCGATTTTACAGATTTTTACAATTTTCACGAAAAAGGCTCCAACGATTTTGATCAAACTCGTTATATCAATGTACAATTAAATGGTCTTTAATACAGGGGCGGATCAAGGCATGTGGGTGGCCTAAGCGGTAAAAATTTCGCCGTCCCACAAAAAAAAAAAAATAAAGTTCCTAGAAAACACCTTTTATGTTATAAAAAAACGGATCAAAAATTCGATACCATGACACATTTATTAAAAAACATACATTTTACAAGAATTTCCGTCTAGCTTTATTTCTTACAAATTCATCGATTGTTTTGGCATGGTCAATTCCATTAAACATTTCCTGCCCTATTTAAAGGAATTCTGTATTGTAATAGAATAGTACTATTATTTAATCTTTTTTCTCCCATAGTACTCCTTAAATAATTTTTTACAAGCTCAAAAACTGAAAATGATCTTTCTCCTGACGCATTAGACATGGAACTGTTATGAAAAAACAAAAATAAAAAAAAAATTCAGCTGTTCCGTAAATGTCTGGTGTGTTTTTTATTGTTTCTTCGTTTTCTTTTAGAAATATTTAAAAATTACCGAATTCATCTTCAATAGTACAAACATCAATGTCATTTTTGTAAATATACGTTGACATATTCATTGCCATATTTTTTCTTCTTTTGATATATTCAAAACAAAAAATATTCGAAAAGCCTTCATACGCCTGAGAGATGCTTCGATATTGAGATCGAGAAAATAGATTATATAACTTTTATTAAACGATGTTAACAGATGCTATTATCGATCATATTCTTAATAACAAACCAATAAATATCGGAAATAAAGGAAATTTAAAATCAGTGTATGGATGAAGTGTATTACACAGGACGTTCTTCTGATCCTTTCTGCAGAAAGAGATCAAATGGAATTTCGGAAAAGAGAAATTAGCTGGTATTTTCAGAAACGAGCAAAAGGCGTCTATCCCTACCCTTGAAAACTATTTTCAAAATTAAAATCTAAATTAATAACTGGTTTACAGAATTGGGAATCGATTGATGTTATTTCATCGGCCCACCAAGTTTCAAAAGAACACATTTCAGCTACGTATGCTATGTATAAAAGATTGACAAAATTCAATAGGATTGATACTCGGCAATCAGAGGGAAATGAAAAAGAAGAATGTTATTGTAGAGAATTGCTGAAAAGAATTGTTTCAACAATAACAATAAGTATATCTGCGTCAAATTTCGAGCTTCAAGATATTATATTTCCGAAGACCCAGATACCCGAAAACCCGTTTTCAATCATTTTTCATGCGGATTTTTTCGCTTGGTGGGGCGGAAGGTCACCGCGTTCCAAGATGTCTTCTTTATATTAAAAACTAGCTGACCCGGCAATGCTTCGCTATTGTTCGATCTGAGTATATAAAAAGTATATATAAAATGGACACAATTGAAAGTTTGATAAAAATCATTGTATGTATAAATCTAGTATTAAAAAATCGAATTAATTGAAGTTCAAAATAGAATTAGTTCATCCGTTCAAGAGATAATCGCGACAAAGACGGATCAATACAGAAATAAAGAAATCCCCGAAACAAATAAACATATCTATCAACAATGCTTAGCAAAACCGTGGGGGGGGGGAGGGGGTTGAAGAAGATATCAACAACAATATTTGCCCATCCGGCCCAATTATTTTAAGCAATAATTTATTTTCGACAGCTTAAGGAATTTTTCTTCCCTTGGGCTATTTTACACGATTGGTAACCAAAATACCCGAAGCTCTAATGGTCGAGAACATTGGCTTCCAAACTTCCCGGTTTCGAGCGATGTGGGTTCGATTCCCACCTGGCTCATTTTTCTTGGAAATTGATTGTTTAATTACACTTTCATTCAATAATATAATTTGAGAGCAAATTTTTCATCTAAGGTTGACGAAACATTTACTTTTTTTTTACTGAACTTTCATTTGATAGATCGAGCACTTCGGAATCTTCCTAAAATAAGTCAATGAATTAATTTAAAATATCCTGATTCACATTCCATGCAGACGCTTCAAAGGATTCTAGAAATTTAAGAAGAAAGGTCATGTTTGGACATATTTGTGTGTTTATAGATTTTAGAGCCAAATTTTTATAACATTTTGTTCCAATAAAGACAATACTGCATTTTTTAACTTTTTTTTCTCAAAAATAAAAGTACGGTGCATTTTTATCTCGTTTAAAAAAAAAATTCGTTTCAAAATATTAGCGGTCACTTAAAATTTCGATGATCATAAAGGCATGTGTAGGATTGTTGCATTTTCCACCTTCCACTCAATCATTGTGCGGTCGGCCTCGATTGAAATCTTCTGGTAATTCATCAACTGCGCCCGATGAAGTATTTCGGAAAAATGTTTTCAACCACGAGCCTATTTCTCTTTCCGATGAATGCCCTCCAGGACAATCAGAAAGATTGAATCCTCCAATGGCCGATTGTGCCAAGCGCAAAAAAATCAATCCGGTATGGAGGCCAGTGCATTCCTCAACGGAATAGTGAATTCAAAATTTATTTTATGTATTTCTCATGGAATAAATAACCGGTTGATTTTTTTTTTTATTGTATGTTTGTATGTATTTGTTTGTATATTTTGTTTTCTATGTATGGAGTATGTGACTGAATCCTGATTATTTATTTCATGATATACATCACATCCGATCATCAAAGATCAATAATTTGTTTCTCCTTCATTGTAAAAAATTCAATTTTCAATATTAAAATTCACTGATAACACAGGGCAACAGTCATTTTGCGGTACATGGTTTCAGAGTCAAATTATCTGGATTATTCCATTTGAAGGGGGGGAAATTATTTAAACTAAAAGACTATTATTATTTTTTTATTTAGAGAAGAGCAGAGCTCTGTCACTAAGATGGTATTTTTACAAAAATAAAAAATTGAAAATATTAAAATAGCGAGGGCGGGGGAAAAAAATTTATAACCCCAAAAGATACTTCTCAAACTCAATTCATATACATATATTTAACCCTTTAACTCAAACTGGAGGGGCAGTAGAGGCGCAAAACTTTTAACCGCAAACAATAGGATATATATATATAAATATATATATATATATATATATATATATATATATATATATATATATATATATATATATATATATATCTGACATCCCAGAAATGCCGTCGTGTTCTAGGGGTTATGGAACGGATTTAAAATGTACCCCACCCCACTGCGATGACCCTCGATACAGTTCAAAAGGTTAATTCAAAATAAGGTTAAAAATTTAAGTTGGTAAGCTCAAAATTTGTTATTTAATAATTAAAATATACAAGCATATTCATTTTACAATAGGAACAGAATTATTAATGACAATTAAATATAATTAGACTGACTGCAGTGTTAATGGGAGGAAAATTAACTAAGAAATTTTATTGGCACTCACGGATGGCTTACTTCCGACGTAATAACAACATATACAAAACAGATAAACAAGATGCTCTAAGAATTATTATATCTGAATAAACATGACATGAGACTTAGACAACCGAAAACATTTTTTATTTTCGATAGATCGGTTTAGAATGGAACTTAGTTTTTTATTAAAAACACTAAATAAATAAAATAGAGTAAATTTTAACGAAGTTACTACGCATGCTTCGCGTACCTTGGTGGATTAATGTATCTAAATTCACTCCAATATCTATGCCGGAAAAAAAAAAAAATATATTTTTTCGTTCGAAAGTGTAATCTTACAAACTTTCTTTTGTTTATTAATATTCTTAATAAATTATAACGAAACATTCTTACTAGCTATTTAGTTTTAGGTTACAATTAAATGGTTAAAGTTGTATAAAAACAAATATAGTTTAATACATCACCCGTATAACAATTATGCCGTTATTAGAGAATTTTTAGAAGATTCAAATTAAAAGCCTTGATCCTATCCAGTCAAAGTTCATTGAAAATTAGCCAACTTTCGCCATCTTCAGGCATCCCTAAAACTTATTAATCGCTCACATTCTTGAGTTAAGTATTTTCTGCTTGGTAAGTTTTGCACTCCATCTAATTAATAATAATTTCACAGTAAAACTTTAAAACCAATTTTAATTATAAATTAAGTTTAATTTAAAATCAGTATAATATTAAAGATAAAAATGTAAGATATAATTTATAAAAAATTATAAAAGGCCACCTGTATCCAAGTCAATTGTAACATTTTCCATATCAATTGTCACCTTTTCCATTTCAATTGTAACTTTTTTCCATTCCAATTGAAACCCAGCCGGACTTAAATTAATTCATAAATATTATGTTTTATTTTTATTTATTTTCTTTTGAAAAATAATTTTTATTTCAATAATGACTTTTAAAATAATTTCGGGATATTCTTCCGACATTTTTTTTAGTTTATTAGATATTTGACGTTAATTGCTAATTTCAATTGTAACCTTTTCCATTTCAATTGTAACTCTTTCCAATTCAAATGTAACTTTTTCCATTTCAATTGTAACCTTTTCCATTTCAATTGTAACTTTTTTCCATTCCAATTGAAACCCAGCCGGACTTAAATTAATTCATAATAATTATTATGTTTTATTTTTATTTATTTTCTTTTGAAAAATAATTTTTATTTCAATAATGACTTTTGAAATAATTTCGGGATATAATAATTCTAAAATTCTTTCGACATTTTAGTTTATTAGATAATTGATGTTATTTGCTAATTTCAACTAGTTGTAATTTTTTTTTAATGTTATTTATTTATTATTTTTTTGATGGATGTGGATTTCATCGATTTGGTTCGTTCATTAGGGTTTCGAAATTTCTATCTTCGAATTTATTTATTTTAAAATTGTATTAATTATTTTGATAAGGTTAGTTATTAATTTATAATTTAACACGATTTCAGTATTTTACTTTCACTTACTTACATATGAAATATACAGTAAGGGAAAGTATTGCGATCGCGAAAAATTTCGAATCCTAGCTTTCAGCGGACATGTTTTAACTTCCCCTGGGTCGAAGTTTACCAAGTCTCGCAAAATTATCTCTCTCGTGTGTGTGTGAGTGTGTGTGTGTGTGTGTATGTGTGTGTGAGTGAGCGCGCGCGCGTGCGAGGGTGCGTGCGTGTGATAAGTCTATCTCCAAATCAAAAAGTTTTACAAAACTGGAATTACGTACTTAATGTAGATATGAGCCAGTAATGTTACAACAACTTTTTCGCCAAAACAGACTCACCATAAGTGCCACTCGATTTTACCCAATTTTCTCGAAAAAGGCTCCAACTATTTTGATCAAACTTGTTATATCAATGTATGATTAAATGTTCTTTAAAATCAGCTAGGTCAAATATCTTCATTGATAGTCTGACAGGGCCTAAATGCCGAATTTTCATAATGGCTTCAAATTAACCATCTCTCAATGTTTTATAAAAAATGGATGCTCATGAACTTTGTAAGAATTTGACAATTAGCCAAAGGAGAAATATTTTCCCAGGTGGAATAGAAACTTGTGGAAATAAGAGTAGTAATATAGATGTATAAATATACTGTTATTATAAGAAAGTTAAACATTTTAGAAAAAAATATGTCTAACATATAAAGCCGTAAAAGTTATGTAGGGTGACGAAAAACGCCTAAATTTAAGTGATTGTTAGAGTTAATAATTTCTACTCCATGGAAACTAAACAGTAAACAGTTTTTTTTAAGAAGCATTGTAAGTAAAAGTTGTACGATGCTCGCACTGTACCAGAATTTTTTCCCCTTCTAAAACATATTTAAATGTTCATTTCATTTTTTTTTTAAAGAAATATTACTCTAAATATAATATTAAGATAATGTATATATGATATGTATATTGATATGTATATAATGATATGTATTTTGATGCTATTACAACAAAAATTAATAATAATGTTTTAATTTGAATTAAAATTGATGGGATAATTAATATATTATTTAATTATTAAATTTGTTTTCTATATAAATAGGAATGGTAATTCTTTATTATCATTGTTCACAGAGTGTAATTTATCTGAACATAAGAAAACAGGCACCCGGAACCTTTAAATATGTTTCAGAAAAAAAATTTAAAAGAAGAAAAAAAAAAGAAGGAAATCCTGAGATATTATTAGTCATAAGTAATAATATCCTTATTAATAAATCAACCGCGAATTTCAATGTGTTGTTTTTCTAATGATTTGTTTAGTAGAATTTTGTTTTACCAATTACGAGATATCAACTGATAGTAAGTTTCGTTCCTGAGGATGCCTTGAGTTAGCTTTAGAATTGTGTTCGTTTTAATTGGAGAGGCTTGTGGTTAATTGGAACCTTCCAAAATAATTATAATTCTTGGTCTGTATCCAATTTATATAACAATAATATCGTTAAGAAGCTTTAAAATGATCCTCTCCTAGGTTTAGCAATAGCATTTTTATGAGCAATTATAATTTGGTTTATAATCTTAAACAAATTCTTCTTGCAACTTTCCCCCTTCAGTATGTACTTTAAAGGATACAATGTGCACATTGAAGTGGAATGTAATATGTAAAAAAAAAAAATAAAACGAAATAATAATAATGAAATAAAATAATGTGTTATATCACACAATACATTATTAAATAATTGTTACATGCGTTTTATAATTGGATCTGCGGATTTTTAAATTTTTTTTTTTATATATATTTTCATGGAATTATCATTAAATGTAAAAAGTACATATTCATTTAGTAATGTTTAATTCTGATTGGACGAACTCTCTGAAGTTAGTTATAAACTCTCCATGAGAAGTTCCAGGAATCGATGTTCAAGCAAATGGATCTGTTGGATGTGGCCGACTCAGGAACTCCAGATGTTGGATGGGGCAATGTCCTTTTACTTAATCCTTTACCGCGCATACGAATGAAAGTATACTGTTTGGATGAATACACATCAACGACATTTTCATAGAAGAGAAAGTGGTGCTATTTTTCGCAGTACAATCCAGAACAGTTTTTGTTTGCAAGTAGAAGTTGGAAAAAAAAAAGTACGAGAGATGGTATACGTACTTTAAAGAAAAAATCGAGAAATCGTTTAAAGTAAGCTCCTAATATATCTATGTTTATTCTTCGTTGCTTTTATGGTTATAACTTGTATTACTTAACCCTGATGAAGGCCTACAACTTAGGTCGGAACGTCAACACATATTAAAAGAAGTTTTGAATTTGCTTAGTATTGTCTCTTTTCACCGGATTCCCTATCATCTTCTCCTTGATTACATCCATGGTTAACAATATCTCTACCATTCTTAATGTTTTAACTATTTATTTTTTGTTTTATCTGTTATTGAATTATATCCTGTATTTAAAACTGTATTAATTTATTTATTTTTTCCAATAAAGGCAGACTTAAATAAAAACCCTGTATAAATTGTGTTAAACATCAAGAAATGCACAATTTCTTTTAAAAATTTCTACCTGTGACACCACACCACTTCGAAAAACTGAAAAAAAAAATAATTCGTCCTGTTAAACAACCTGTAGAGTTATAGTCGTTTTTCTCGAAATTATCATACAATTTTTTTAGTTTTCCCCGGAAGACAGCAATATAATGCGGTGTACTAAATGTTGGATCGTGACCCAAAGATTCCTGTTGATAATCCATGAGGTCCAGGAATGCTTATGATAAAATTGAAAAAAATACAGCAATTCAACATACAAAATACATTTACATTAACATACATTTACATTAACATACATATACATTAACATACAAAATACAAAAAACATACAATTCAAAATACAGCTACTTGGGTTAATTATGGGACCCAGGAGGACACTAGAGATCGGAATTTTTTTTTTCTCTCCCTCCAAATTTATTTATTAATTACAAAATACATTACATAAGATTAAATATATAAACTATGTACACTATTTCTTTTTACCTTATATTAGCTAGTGGTATTTTAAGGTAATGTTCTTTGTCCGCTGTTTGCGGTTATTTTATGTGGCATTTTTGCCTTGTTAGTTTTGACGGAATGGGGAGGGACCATTCTGCTTGTCTAGAGATCGGAAACTTTGGTGATAGAAATTTATTTTAATGGTGTACATATCGTCGGTCCCATGCTAAACTTACGAATGTGAAAAATTAGATTTTTCGTAAGTACTTCGGTTGATATAGCCTGTAGTAAAGTTACGTATCTATTACGGCATTGGAAAGTGCTGAAATCGGAATTGCATTTTTACGGAAAACGTCTGGAAGTGTGAAGCTTTCATGTTAAAGTAACGAATATGCGTATTATTATAAAGGTAAAACAATAAATACACATGAAACTATGAGATAAAAGGAAAACAACACCAAATAAAAAATTTGAAATAATCGAAAATGACTGAATATTATTTTTTGACTTGACATTTTTTTGACACTGAGAATTAGTGATTTTCACACTCTGATATGATTTATTAATAATATTCATTATAATTTCTGTTTTATTTATTTTATATTTGTATCATTAAAATGGATGTGACCTGCCATTACTTGAAAGGGCTTTAAAAGATGTGCTCGTTATGCAATGCTAGAAAGATTTTATTCATAATCTTTCGTATTAATATTCTCATTTGGTGGCTTGATTTTAAAATATTAAAATTGCCCACAGCAATAACTGATGCTGATAACTAACTTCCATTTATACCATAGATACATAATGAAATAAAAAATAAAAATAATGTTGTTTTTTTAATAAAAGAAAGATAAAATATGAGATAGAAATTTATTATTTCTATAACATACAATTTTTTTTTAATGATTTTAATGATTATAGACAATTGATTTTATTGCATTAGGTTATGCTTCTTTTGATTGATTTTTTTCTTACAACTATCTGCTTTGTTTCGATTTTAATCATGGATAGTTTCGCAGATTTATTGAACCTGTCCTTAATAGGTAACAGGAAATTTTCTTGAAGAAGAATTCTTTCCTATATTTGGAAGCAGGGGAAGGGGGAGGGTCATTAAACATCGATTATCAGCTCATCATTATCAGTTCATGGTTACGTCACCCGGCCGTAGATTTGAGGCTTCACGTCTAATAGGAAGCCTTGCGTGACTCCCATCCAAACCTCCGTTAATCTAACAATACAACGCGAATATATATCTACATATAACTTTATTAAATTTAATATAACAATATTTATAATATTCAATAATTTTTTAGTATAATATTATTATACTAATAATATTATATTATATTATAATATTATATTATTAATATCAATAAATTAATATTAAATTATTAATATCAATAAATTATTATTAATTATTAATATTATAATATTATAATAATTATCATATTATATTATAATATTATTAGTTTATAATATTCAATTCATTTTTTATTAATTATTTTTTAATCATAATTTATTATAAAAATAAAATAAAAGCACTAATTAATAATAAATTAATTACTGTTTTTTTTCGGTTAAAATGAAAAATAATTAGGTCTTATTCATGCATATTATTTTTATTCCTTCGTTTGAAAACAAATTAAAAACGGTATTTTTAAAATATATATGTTTACAATTAATATTACCTTATTTCAACTTATTTGTTGAACTGTATGGATATCGTGGATAGTTAATTGGATCTGGTTGTAGATTGAGTCCATTGGGATTCGGTTGTAACTTGAATCATTGGGTTTTACTTGAATCCGAGACAAAAAGGTTTTTAGATTGGTAAGTATAGTTAAACACATTTTCTAAGTATTTAACATTGTTCTATTTTTAAATTACTAATATTTGAAGTAAGGTGATAGAAATCTGACTTTTATATAATTTATTTTCTGAAAGATTTTGTATTATTTAATAAAAAAAATACAAGTTCTATATGTGCAGTTTATATATACATGGAACCATTTTTCCTTTTTGAACTTGACAACTTGCATATTAACTGATCTAAGATTGCTGAAAATATCTGAATTATTTTTAAAAATAACGGAAATGAAAAAAATTACTATGAAATGAAAATAAAAAATTACTTGAAGTATTAAAACGTAACAACAGTTGAGCTTAAAATTCTGAAGAAAGGAATGAGATATCAGAAAAAAAAATTCAAAATACTAATCCAACATAAATGTGAAAAACTTCCACAATTTAGTACTTGATTTGACGTTTTCTGATGTAAACTATTCGAAATAAAATAAAAATGTGTCTGCCACACTACCCACGGGGTCTTAAAGGCGTAGAATGTGTCTGCCACACTACCCACGGGGTCTTAAAGGCGTAGAATGTGTCTGCCACACTACCCAAGGGGTCTTAAAGGCGTAGAATTACTTAGAGTGCAATTAATGAGAATCGCAGAGAAGAATATATAATTATAAAATTGCAATCTTGTACATGAAGATCCAGTCATGTGTTGCAAATTATATTGTTGTGAGCGATGGCTTTGATGGCCCATCATTCAAAATCGGTCAGCTTATTCGCTTACTCTACTTCCGCCTTAAGCCCAAATATAAAAATTCTTTATTATAAAAAAATTAATAAATTATATTATAAATTATACCAATTCTTGATTTCTAGCGTTTATTTAAATATGATACCAAAAGCCTCTTAAAATGTTTCTGTCCAGATGGAGGAGCGTAATTCTACGTCAAAAAAAATGATTTTGGTGTGTTATTATTTTTATTATCTAGAAGAAATATATTTGTTCCAACTAATATAAATCGTGACAATTGAAAATGTATTTAGATTTTCCTAATTTATTATTTGTGTCTACCGTGTTTAGAGTATTTTTAAATACAGAGGTTTTCAAAGTTAATGAACATAGAGACACAGGTTAAAAGAAAAAAAAATTGTATTTCATGGAATCCAAGCAGGCCTCAGGGCAAAAAAGGGCTTGTGAAATGAGGATAAAAAAAAACCTTCATTGCTAGATGTTTTGCTGTATCGATTGATACTAAATAAATCTGCCATCCCTAAATAAAGCAAACGACCGAATAATAAAACAAAAGAGTCAAGGTAATTGCCGAAAAGCCATTTTTTTATGGAACTTCTCAAGTTTTCCTAGCGAATACCCAAACCTGTAAATGCTTTCTATTCTTGGGTTCGGTTATTGATTTAAAATTTAACTATTAGTGAATTCCACTTACTTCGAAACCGTCGATTCATCTACGACCTTATGGGCAGGAGCGTTGCTACAATAATTTATCGGGAGGGGCAAAATCCAAATTTTCCCGACAATTCTGACCGGGCTTCCCAACTATATTTATTATTTTAAAAACGAAATGGGAGAAATAGTTAATCATTACACCTACATACGAGTAATAAACATAATGAATATATAATGAAATAACTAGGTAATAATTATAATCAAAATAGTAAATATTCAAACAATAAAAATAATAAATAAAATATTGCTAAGTATGTCAAGAAAGTGGGGACATGGGTCAGTTAATACCAGGATAGAAGGAGTGACATATAAAATATGGTAATGATACAAAAATACTAACTAATAATACTAACTAATTAATAACAATAATAATAAAAATAATCTTTTTACAGATGAATTGACAAAAAATATATAATTTAAATTTTAAAAAAAGGGCGTAAAATGAATAGTTGACAAATAAACTTCTATAGTTTAGGATAGAAAAAATTAATGAGAGTAATTATGATAACTCTCCAAATAGAAAACAAAAAAATATAATACATAAAAACTTTAAGTACTAATAATATTAAAAATTTAATAGTTTAATGAACAAAAGAAGTTTATGTAATTTTTCATAACACGTCATAGTTATTAAAACATTTAATAATCAATGTATATAATATAGTAACAAAAAGATGTTAATGAATAAATAGTTAGGGGATAAGATTGAGGTAAAACATTTATTAACACATGTATGGAGGTGACAACAACATTCATGAAAGCATTAAATAACGACATTAGAAGTATAAAGGTGTAGTAATTAAAAAACTTACAAACGAATATAAAATTGAAACATTTTCATTTTCCCAACTATATTATGATATATTTTCATGTTTTCAACTCTCTTTAATTTGAACTTTTCACTTACCTGTTACGAATGTTGACAACAATTTTCTTTTTTCTATTAAAACACAGTATCGAGAAAATCCCAATCCCTTAACTTTAAAGCATTAGTATTGGTTTTAAATTTTAATAATTCTTGGAGTAAAATGTTTAACTACAATTTTCGAAGTTTGAAGTTGGTTATCAAATATCACAACTTTTTGGGTTTTCAAATTATACTCCTCCCGTGACGGCGTCCCTGTTTATGGGGTAGCTAACAATCCAGGGACCATTTGGATTCAAAAGCAGTTCTAAAATCCTCACCATCGTAAAAAAGGGTAGCGAAAACTCATGGAGGTTATGGAGCCAGTGTTATTAAGTCTGTCGTAAGAAGAGTTTCTCCTGAATACTCAACACCTGTCACCAGATCTAGGTTGGGACTGTTAACCAGAGCGAAACTTGTGCCCGAGGAAGTAACCAACTTAGCTTTCACCCCCACAGTGCGTCACCTAGTGCACTTGTTATTCCTTATTAAACCCGGGTCTCATGAAACGCTTTTAGGGCCCCAAATTTTTTTTCCACTCTACTTCGCATTAATGAATAGGAAGCTGAAACTTGGCACTTGCTTTTGGGTGCTTACAATGAATCTCGCCTTGAAATTTGGTTTTCTTTTTGCCAAATTTTGAAAAATAAATATTTTTCATGTTTTTTTCTTCTTAGGCTCCTTGATAAAAATAATTAATTTGTTTTTCTTATAATTCGAATATCCAATATTTTTTTAATCCAACTACTAGTAAACAAAGTGGGCATGGATATAAAAAGTAAATATGAATTTACCAAAACATTTTATTTAAAAATGAAATAGATAATTTTATTTCTCGAAAAATAGAACCAAATAAAATAACCACTTGAACTTCACGCACATTATTATTTTTTTAGACCTGTGCATCTTACACAAAAAGTTTTTGCAATTATTGCAAAAAATGTTATTTTTTGCAAGAAACATTTCAATAAATTAATTAGCCATTTTTACTCATAGATACTGGTAATAAATCGTTTAATTGTGGTTATGGATTTTTTTATGATAATATAAAATTAAATAATTAATAATAACGTTATAATTTTGAACAATTGATGTAATATCGCCCAGGTGTACTTTTTTTTTTTTTATTAGTTCTAGTTATTAGTAAAAAATTATTGTGAGAAACATACTTCATATAAGAAATTATTTTCAAATTTATTATGAAGTATTTTATAAATAAATAAACAAAAAAAAGCTCACGTCTTATACCAGCCACGTTTTTGAAGAGAAAATAATTCGTATATATTCGAAAAGGCCCTGCAATGTTTTCGGTTCCGTTTCTAAATATTCCAGATAGTTTCAAGCTAAAATTCATAGAACTTGACTGGTGTCAAAAGATTTCTTCAAATGTTATTTCAAAAATTAGAAATATGTGGAGTCCTAAGAAGAGGGGAGGGTAGCATCGATAAGAAAAAACATTATATTATTAGGAACAATTGGTCATTTGTATTTTTTTCAAAAGTGCCAAGTTCTTTTAGAAATAGTGGCACCAAGAAAGTAGATACTGAGAAAGTTTTCAAGTACAATGTTTCATATACAACTCTAAAACATACAGAATGTTTGTCATGCCTTTTTCCAAACAGAGTAGAATATTAATTTCCTCATTTGAAGTGTGTTTTTTTAGAGCCATGTCGCTGATTGTAATTAAACAAATACTTAAGAGAAATTAAAGCTAAATATTATCTCAATAAACCGAAAAAGATGTTAACAGCAGTTTAAACGAACCGAGCGTTCTCTGCAGAGTTTTAATTAGAAACGCTCTTAGATGATAAATAACAAACGTATACATATGTCATATATAAAGATACTGCTAATTAGAAGTCATTTATAAACACATGTATATAGATGATTAATCTATTCATGTTTTTAAATCGAAATGTGTTATTTTGAAAATTTAAAAAAATAAATATTTACAAAACAATTTTATTCTGTATTATAATTTTTACTGCATTACATATTAATTAAAAAGTGTGTGCTTTCATTGTATAATTTATTAAGTTAAAAATTACCCCAATAATTCTTTTTTGTTTTTAATTTTTTTTTAATTAAAAAATTAAAATAATAATCAAAAACAAATAATCTACATGAGCCAAATAAAATAGGTAAACTATAACCAATTAATAAAATTGAAAAAGTCGAATGTCTAGGCTAAGACCTAGAATTACAATTAAGTTTGAATCGAATTCTGTAAGTCTAGATCAACCCGTTGTTTGTTACTTCGTTTTAAAAGTAAACCATTCCAAGAAGAAATAGGGCCTGGATGGGCTAGTAGAGTGGGCAGTAAGCTCATCCCAACGGCTTCAGTTCACTACTGATGCTTACTGAGACTTAGGGAGGGAGGCGGTGTGAGGGGAGCGATCGGCGCCTCTCGCCCCTCCCAATCAAAATGAGTCTGCGCCTATGCTCTCATGACAGTTCTTTGGTAGACCTTCCCCATACCATCTTCTCTTCGGGTCATTAAGTTTTGAAAACTATGGATGTCATTTACAACATAATAAGAATTTTAAGGAGTCCAAACGCTCTACTCTGTATGTTAAATGATTATAGTCATGTAAATGAGCTTTTTGTAATTATTTGGAAGTTTCGAGTTTTTTCTGAATTTTGATGTAGTCGGAAATGATATAACGTAGTTGTTTGCCCTGATGTAGTCCTATGTTGCAGATCTATTCAACAGGCTAGAAAAAACTAAATTACAAGAAATATAAAAATATGAAAACACATAAAGCGAGAAAATAATATAATAAAGTAATGAAATAAAATAACATTCATAGTTCTCCGCAAATTTTAACGCTTCAATGCTCCTAATTTGAATGGCGTAATTCTGATGTTAGATACATTTTTATTTATCTTCGACTTGATGCCCTTCTTTGAAAAAAAAAAAAATTGTATTTAAAACATATGTTCATGTTACTTAAATATTATGTAACGACTGGGATGTGGGTTATGATTCATTGGAAGATTGTTTTTCATCACTCGGGTGTGTGACTCACTATGAGCTCTCTAATCGGATTCCTTTCCCTGCCTCAGCGCACGACCCAGGGTTCCTCTGACCCTGAAGCTCATACTATTTATTCACCCTTTCCGGTGTAGCCCTAGCATCCAGAAAGGCCGTCCCTCGTATCGATCTGTTTGAAACTCGATACTCGTTTCCGATGTCCCATCGATGGCCCTAATTGTTGCCTACTTACGTTTGCATTGTTTGTCATAACGAGGAAAATGTCAAGGTTTTGACGTTACTAAACCGTTAGCACTAGTCCCTAACTCCTTTTTTGGTCTTCCTCTACCCTTGGAGGCTGGCAGCAAGCGACAAGGAGCCCCACGGCCCTGACATGACTCCCGTAATTATGCTGTCTTTCCCGGCTTAGGCCATAAACTCTGAGGCACCCAAGCTGACCCCTCTACTTCCTGTTTCATTTCCATACCGAGCATACCCTAAGAGGATAATGTAAATCCGCATATGTTTCCTTCCTTAAAGTCCTTTTATAGTGACTCTCTGCAACTTTGTAGATTTTTTTTGGTTAAATCATATACACGCTGCTTGTTTATGTAGTAGCTCTAGGGAGAAAGAAAAATGGATGCAAATTAGAGCTTTCCTCAATGTTTTTATTGAAAGAGTCAGTTGTTTTTGGCCATAAGATTTATTAATTTATTTTTATTGAGCAAATTTTTAGCGATAACCGATTGGCTATAATACAAATAATAAAATATTACAGGATCAGGTTCTAAAGTGTCTGTAGCCAATTCAGTGCTACCTTCAAGTTTATTGAACCTGGATCTAAACGCCATTCCCCAAGCCAAACTTTTATGATTTGATCGACGGCCTGTTATTGTTTAGGAGTCAGCATTTTGTCAGCTTCGTGCCGTATCTCGCGTCATTCGGAATTTTCGGCTAATGCAGATTCATGTTTCGACGCACTATGGGCCAAAAATCAAATCTTGAGGAAAAATAATATTTTTTATGCAGAATATATTCTATTTGGGATTTCAGTGCTAAATATAAATTTGAATTGACATTTTTCACACATTATGAGTACATGAATTATATTTCAGTATTTTAAATATTTGCGCTCTTTCTGAGTATTATATTCTAATTTTATAGTAACTAATATATAAAATGAATGCTTAACGGACAGTACCTTTTCATAGAACTCTCGTCTCTTGGCAATCAAAAGCTTCTCGGGTGTTACGTATGCAAATAAATATTTATTTCCAAAAAAAGGGGGGGGAATGGGCAAAGGATCTAAAATGCAAATAAAAGTATGCAATTAGGGCTACAAGAGAGCACCAGAAAGAACAACTGATTTGCAATAATTTTTTAAAAAGTTTATTCGAATTTTAATAAAATTAAAGTCGCTATTACTTTTGCATACATTTTAATAAGCTTTTTATAATGAAGGGAAGAGTTGCGAGTTAGTAATTCTAAATATCAAACATGATAACACTTATTGCTACGATTTTACACTAGTATGAAGCTCCTCCTGTACCGAGTAATTCTAACATCCCAGACGTTTTTATCTCCCCACGAGAGGATTGAAATGAAAACAGAGACTGAAAAACCTGCACTTGTGCTAGAAAAAGTAAACATTAACCTGAAATATTCAGTCAACTTACGATTCCGACTTTTTTCCAGCTAGATTTGAATTATGGTCCATATTGCAACGGTTGTTAAACTCATACCTTTGTTAAATTCAGGAAACTAAAATAAGATAATCAAAAAAAACCTTGGCAGCAGAACTCTGTCACTAAGTGCGCTGCTATAGTTATTATAAACTAACATTTCCCCTTGATTCTGCCTATGATAGTAATCTATGGTAGACACAGAGATATTACATGTATTTATACTGTGAGTTAAATTTTAGGATTTGACATACGTATTTTTGAACCTTATTTTTTCCTCCCTAAAATATTTTTGTCCTTTATTTTTTTGTCGCACATCAAATGCTACAGAATCGCTGAAACTCTCGCTCTGTGCAAAATCCCAGTTGTCCCGTTGGTAAATCGGGGCCCTATCGGACTAAATGTTATCTTTCCAAAATACAATTGCTACCTCTCTGGCGATAAACCGCCTTTTCAGTATTCATTGCCTGCTTCCTGATTTGTTCGTTTTCCAGCCCGTCAACTTTGCGCGCCCGTTTAATTCTATGAGACTATATAAATTAATTCTATTATCCGGGTATAGGCAAGGAAGTTGAGCATAATAGTCTCCATTTGGAAACTGATTATTCTTTATTTAGATTTACCTAATATTTTGAGCAGTACATTATTCTCGAAAAGCTGAAGATGTTTTCTATGGTGGCTGCATCTTTCATCAATGAAGGAGGTATTAGACTTCTATCCCATGATCCAAAACGGGAATTGGTATGAGGAAAAAATATTTATTAGCTGCCTGAAGTTCATTATTTTTTTTAAAACCATGCACTGCTTAATTTGGATATTATTGATGTAATAAATTGATTATGATCAACGAAAAGCTTAATTTATCATATTATTACTTTCATTTATCTATATATAAAATGTATAGCAAGAGAAAGTATTGGGACCGTGAACATTTTTTAACTCGAGTTTTGAACGAAAATACACGTTTTAAGGTGTAAACAATAACCATGTCTAGCAAAATGGTCTGTGTGTGTGTGTGTGTGTGTGAAAAAACGAAAAGTTGTACGAATCTGAAATTACGTATTTAAGGTCGGTAAATGACTGGGATGCTACAGCAACTTTTCTACCCAAATCGACTTACCGGAAGTGCCACTTTATATTGTCGATTTTACAATTTTCACGAAAAAGGCTCCAATTATTTTTATCGATGTACAATGCTATGGTCTTTTATATCAGCTTAGTCTAACAGGGCTTACATACCGAATTTTCAAAATGCCATCTAAATGGCTCTAATTCGTCTTTAATTTTGCTTATTTCGAACAATCAACCGTCTCTCATTGTTAGTAATAATAAAAAGTGGATAAATATAAACTATGAAAAAATTGGATTATTAAATGAAGGTGAAAAAAAGATAAATATTTCCCCAGGTTGAAAAAAATACCGTTAGAAAGCTAAATATTTTAGAAAAATTAATATGTAACACATAAAGTCGACGAAGGTAATGGGGCAATGATAAAAACGTACAAACTTAAGTGATTATTGTATTTAATAATTTTTACTTTTATATCATTTAATGGAAACTTTTAAAATTTACTTCAAGTATGGTGGTAAGTGAAAATTTTGTGATGCGCGCACCGCACCAGATTTTATTTTTAGTGAAACCAGAAAATTTCCATACCAATGCTTTGTTATCACATCTATTCTTTTCTTAACTTGCGTTTGCAGTATTCCTCCTTCCTGAGGATATTTTCTTCTTAAAACAATCTTATTTTTTTCCTCTATCTAATCGTTATATGTTGTCTCCTATGTCTTTCAGTATCCATATAATTTTGGCAGCTGCTAATCGTTTTCTAATTCCCGCAGACATATCATTAGAGGCTGTGAGGGGGGATCCGAGGTAGGTGAACTCCGTCACCTTCGAGAAGGGCCGACACTAAACACGGGATCCCCTCCAAAACCTGTGCACATATATTTAGTCTTCGCCTTATTGATGATGAACCCAATGGATGAAGTCGACCTCATAAGGTTGAGGAAGGCATCCTCCAGCGCTGGTCGAGGCCTCGCCGATATTCATCGAGAGATCCCACGATAATTCGCTCTCTCTAGCTCGTCCCATTTTTTGTGCAAAGGGCATATTGCAGCTTAACTTAAAAATTTGCACACGAGTAGCTATGGCTAAAAAAAAAAAAAGTTTTGTATTACAATCAGTTTTTGTTACAATTATTATTAATAGTTTTGTTCGTTACTATTTTTTAAACGTTATTAATATCGGTAAATATTAACATTTATAATGGTATCATAGAATGTTTTAATGCCAGGCAGTTACCCCAGGGTACACCTTGACATTTTCATACAAACCTCTGATCCGGAACATATTGCCACCAAAGATATGCCTATAATTCATAGCTCTTCTCCGCTCAATAAAAGAGAATTTTTCAATTGCTCAATTTTTTTTTTACTAATAATTACAATAAAATTAAGCTTAACAAATCAGGAGATTCAACCTTCGCCCACACAATTTCTACCGACCAAAACCCTAACAAACATTGTCGGACTTTTTTTTTTTGTCTGGAAGTTATCCTTCCATAAACATCTTTGCTATTCTCTTGGGCCCCTGCACTTGGATTCAGCGTTGATTATATTTTTAATGATGTTTCTATTGTCTTTATACTCGTTTTTTAAAAAAACCTTTAGCCTATCCAAAAGGACAGTATAAGATTCTAGTAAAATCTTCTTACTTTCAAATTTCTGAACAGCAGTGGTGAATCGAATATATTTATGGCACAAAAGTAACTAGGATTTCCAACTTGTTTTCCCTAACAAAAAAAAAAAAAACCTGTAAATTATTACACAATAAGTTATTGTTTCCAAATATTTGTATATCTAACAAAACAAAAATATTCGGTTTGTTTAATCATTTTTTTAAATTTTTGTTAGGCTTTTCTATAATGATACCAAAACACTTTAAATGTTTCCTATATTTTCATAAATTACCGAGAAATGGGGCTATGAAAACTCTAATCGGCCGCTGTTTTGAAACAAAAAGGCGGATCGTAATGACGAATTCCGAGGATCATATTGGGGTGACTTGTGACTTTGGTGCCAAATTTAAAAAAAAAAAAAATCAGTCCTGTAGTCTCCGAGAAAATCCGCGTACGGTGGAATGATTTGTTTTTGTTTTAGGATTCTACGTATCTTGAAACGTGAAAACTCATATTTTTCCGGGGGTTAATTTTTTTTTTTTTTATGGTCTATTACAGAAGTTCATTATTGAAAATAACAACAAAAAATAACATAAATCTATAAAAATATAACTCATGGCATTTAATTTACGATTCAAAGGCTGCTTTAGTATTTTACTACTACATTTTTGATACAGATATTACAGATTTGATACACAAATACGTGGACCTGAATTCTGTGGATGAAAAGGAATCACCGTATTTTTATTTCACTATTATAAAATAATTTTACGATTTATTTTACTTTTTCAATTTTAGTTGCTCCATATTATGTCACTATCAACACCCTACACACAATGGCCTCAGTATATTTTTCGTCTTCGAGCTCTTTAGAAAAAAATTCTTTAAAAAAATCATTTTCAGGATTATGTGGAGCCAATGTATTTTACTCTAAACTGGATATAACAATCCTTGATGGTTACAGGCGTTTTTATTTCTTCTTCATGGATTTTATTTTTTCACCATCTAATAATTGTTTTTTAAGAATGTATTTTCTCATTAATTCTTCTACTTTCAAACCGAAAAGCAAGTCTTTCCTCTCTCAATAATTTGAAAACCCAAATAGTTGTGAAATTTTTGATTTGAGAACCTACTTCAAACTGCGAAAAATGTGGTAAAACATTTTACTCCAAGAGTATCTAAAATTTAAAAGCAATACCAATACCTTTTTAGATAAGAAATTGGATATTTTATTGATAACTGTATCAATAAAATCCCAATTTATTAGGTTTGTTTGAATAGAAAAGAATATGATCGTTGAGATAGCAATCGCTACGTATAAGTGAAAAGTTCAAATCCAAAAAAGATGGGAACATTACCCAATATTTCATAATATAGTTGGGAAAATTAAAATATTTTATATAGTTGGGAAATCAAGTCAAAATTTTAAGGCTAATTTTCTTTGCGATTAGTCCAAAAAGTAAGCATCAACTATTCATTTGAAAAAGTTTTTTGAAACATAAGTAATTTACAAATCAATATAATTTTATTTGATTTTTTTCTTTTATAAAATTTATTAATAAAAATTCAAGAAAAATGATGTTGCGATATTTATAAAAAATTAGAATATTATAGCTAGTTAAGAAATAAAGTAATTAGCTGTTTTATTGCAAAGAGTTTTTTAACGTGAATAGAATGAGTCACGCAAATTGTATGAAGATTATAAATATATCTATATACATATATCTATTGTAATGTATAAACGGTCTAGTACCATGGGTTTTGTGGCTTAATTATGTAGGTTAAAGGAAACTCAACCGAACATAACGAAGGTTTAATGAGGTATATATATATATATGTTGATGATCCTGGGCCGATGTTGTCTTGCTCAACTCCTGAGAAGTACTAATGAGCAATTAAGTAAGTAGTTTGTAAGCTCTTCGGCAAACTGAGGGCAATTAGGTAAGAATCTCTGTCCGTTGGTGGCTCCGCTATTTGTGCCAAAATCCACCGATGTTAGTAAAAATCCTGCTGCAAGAATCCGAAATGGGTAAAATTTTGTATACGGCACCTTAAGCATGCAAAAATCATCTTTTTTGTTTAATTTATAATATGGAAGAACATGGAAAGCTTAACTAACCTTGAATTAGAGGTACAGTCTCCGAATTATTGTATAATTACGTGTAACGTGAGAAAAAAACTTAATTTTGTTACAACAATAAATCACGATTAACCTAAATCTAGATGAAAGAGAAACTTAATCTATACATTTAGCAATATTTTTAATTAGGAAAAAATAATTTAATTCATTTAAAAGCAATAAATATTTATATACATATCTAGATAGATAATATTGAAAATTTGGTTCAAACATTCAATTTTATGCTATTAAAATCGAAATCATCAAATTTATAATTCACTTCTGATTCAAGCGAAACGACTTTAATACTGTTTTCTAATATGTCAGGTCTTATATTATTTTAACTTATCTTAAATTTTCCTTATTTTGGCTTTTACTTATTGTGTTACTATTCAGTCTGTCTTACCTATTTGATTTCGTTGTTATGTGCATATTTTCAAATTATTTTTATCTTTATATACATACTTTTTGTTTATGCTTTCATTTATTTTAATTTGTTTATTTTTATTTTATTATTTTTTTGTTATTATAATTTTTGTTTTACTTGTATTTATATTATGAATGGAAACTTAGAGCCCTAATACTTATTGGCCATGAGGGTGGCAGATTGTATAGTATCGTCATTCAATAAAGTCATATATTAAAAAAAAATAAAAAAATATGTCAGGTAGAAAAAACATGATTTCTTATTACTCATCTCCACTGGAAGTAGGTATGTTATTGCCCTTTAATCCGAAAGAAGAGATAAGCATAGAAAACCTTGACCTTATATGTCTACATTCTACTGTCAGCAGTCATCCCTAATTTGAATCCTGACACTATCTTCAATAGCTTTGAGATAGCTGACACTGTCCCCTACATCAGGGTGTTTGTAGAGCCCTTTCAGCCAAATGAAATAATACACCGAAACTTCAAACCGACGGAGATTACTAAATGGGGAGCCATCTTAATTTTTTGATCCATTGTGATAAACCACCTCCACTCCTTAAAAATGAGAAAGTATAAAAACCATTCAAAACGAAAAACTCCGTGTTTGCTGTAGTATCCCACTTCAGAAAAAAAATATGGGGAAAAAACCGAGGTACGAGATACCGAAACAAGGACATTAAAAATACTAGGTACTCGTATTTTTGTAGGTATCTAATGTTTTTTTGGCATCCCTACCCCAATGTATCTTCGCAAAGTTGGGTATAATGATGAAAAGTTGATTAAATGAAGCAAATTTCTTTTAATTCCACGAGGTCGTAGCTCAAAAATCCATTGCGTATGATTCTACCGAGTATTTATGAAAATTATTCGTTTTTACTTATTTACTTCGCTTTGGCTATTATGGTCGCATGACGGAGCAACATTTTTCTATGAATTGGTTGATATATTATAGGAAATTCATCGTAGATTCCAAAAATGGAGACAAAACTTGAGAAGTGTTCAGTTTCAACAGAGAAATTTGAACTTTTATTGGTAAAAATGTGGTCTTAAAGGAAAAATCTTTAAAAAATCATATCTCGAAAACGTATTGAGATTCTGAGGTGCGGTTTGCGGCACGGAACTAAATTTTCGGCTACCCCTCTCTCAATTATAAATAAATTTTGCTTCTGGAACACCCTGTATATTTGTAATTAATAGAAGCTACAGACAAAAAGGGATGAGAATCCCAATAGAAGACGGCACAAATGACAAAATATTTGTTTTTGGAAGTAGTTGAGTCCAATGAAACGGTTCATAAATATTTTACGCCATATTTAATAAGTGTAAACGCGTTTTTCCGTTTTATTGCCAACTGACTATGATCTTTTTTTATTTAATGTGGCTTGTTTTGTTCGTACACATATATACGCACGCACGCACATAGGTCGCACATAGGACGCACGTAAATACTCTGTATGGCCCGTGCATGATTGAAGTCCATTCGGGTTACAGATTACAAAATTAATCAATACATATATAATACCGTTAATAAGTTTGTGCAATTATTTATGCTCTCTGTAATAATATTTGTGATTTGTACATATGACAACCCTTAGGATTTTAAATTACCTTTGCGGTATAACAATGCAACAGTATTTCTCGGTAGGTGCCGATTGAATTATTCATCTCAACAAACCTGGGAGGTCTACCTCATCCGGCGTGACCTCTATGCACACATATATATATATATATATATATAAAACTATTTTGTTTAAAAAACCAGTAGATATAAAATGAAAAACATGGCATAGCTCTGCCATTTGGAATTAGTTCAAAATACGAAATTTCATCTAACTTAAAACATGATTTTTATTTTAAATAATCGTAACTATTGGAGCGTTTTGGGCAGTGTGCTGTCATATTTTGATGTAACATCCTTTCATCTTTCGCTTTACGTATTTCTTTGATTGGCGCCTTGTTAGCATATTTTTTGTTTCCGGTAATGTTTTTAAAAGTGCTGGGATAACTTGCGATGTAATGAAATAGATGCATTTATTTAATGAGAATTCACCTTTTTTTTTTTTATAGAAAATGCAGACTAGAATTGATTTTCCTTCAACCAGTCTCGTCACAAAGCGAATAAATTTATTTACTCTTAAAAAAGAGTTTTTTACCTTTTTTGGTTCAATAGTGGGGCAAAAAGAATGAATGAATTTACACACACAGAGATGAGTATATGTGTATATATATATATATATATATATATATATATATATATATATATATATAATACTGTATGTAATAATAATTTTTATAATAATAAATAAAGTGCCAATGCATAAGACGTTTGTCATATTCTCTCATAGCGAAATATTGTGATTTGAGGGGATTCTGTAGGACAGGATATTCTACATTTACCTCAAAATTTCATAATTAAATTTTCATTATGTATTGTTATTATTTTTGTAGCTTAGAATTTTTTTCATTATCAGATATTCTCGTTGTTTTTTATTTATCGCTTTTTCTCTTTCTTATATGGTTTACTTTTATTTCCTTTTAATTTATTGTGTTTATAAATATAAATCAGCATAAATAAATGTAAATCATGAGTTTTTCACGCATGATACTGGATTTCCATAACCCCAGAATTTTAACTACGGATTTACTGAAAATACTTAACTTAGAACTTAAATTTATCAATTTAGATTGATAGTAATTCTCTATTAAATTGTTTTTTCCCGGTTTCATATATATATATTCATAGCTACTATTAGAAAATTTGCTAATACTTTCATTTAGTTAACCTTTGTTCACAGAAGGAGTTGTTCTAGCACCATCGATACCAACGATAAAGCAATCGATTTAAGGAGATAGCTACAGCTTAAGAAGTTTTCCCAACATAACAAAAATTATTTAAAATTGCAAAATATTCTTGATTTTTTTTTTCTGCGCGGAAATGTTAGAATAAAATTATTGAAAATATATAAACTTGTATACAAATATCCAAACTCACATTAACCAACAGTAAATTAAAATAAAGAAAATGACCGGAGAGGTTTTTAGAGCAAAACTAACATTTTCCCTACTTTTGGTCATTCTCATCCCCTCCACCATTCTCACTCCGGTTGACGGTAGTTGGAAAAAGTGAACAACTATTTTCTGTTCGATATAATTTGATTCATCAATAATTTTTAATAAAGAAGCCGATATCAATACCTGAGACGAGAGAAACTTTTCATCAAAACAAGTTTCCGACAAATTGAGAAGTTAAGCCGCATAATATTGTTTTATTTTTATCTTGGCTGTACAATATATTTGTGCAAATCGTTGTAATTTTCATTTAATTCTTCGTTTTAACAAATAATAATAATGATAAATAAAGTATTCAAATGATTAATATCTGCCCAATTTACTTTGCTTTCTAAACACTCAATATTTTTACTTACAGCCTCCGAAACCTTTTCGAATGTGACCCCAATACAATCTACCCATCGGGGCATTTCCTTGTTTTTCTTGTCTTCCAGTCTCAGATCAATTCCCACAAAGAATAACACAACGAACGGGAAACTCTGTTTGCTGTGATAGTCCCTTTGTATTGTAGCTGCTTTATGCCTCAATTCACAATTTTCATTATTTCAACTAAAATGTTGATCTTCTCAGAGAAAACCTTCGCTTATTGCATTCGAGCAAAAAAAATCCTTGTGATTGTCTATGAACCATAAACCGTTATTTTACTTGATCGGCTCATAGCATTTAAGTCGTACTACATATTAATTTTTTTAGTAGAGGACGTGAATTTTACCCAATCCTTCTCTAATCAAATAGATATGCTAGTAAAAGAAATAGCATACATATCTAGTAATTTTTTATGTATTATGGAAAAATACAACCTTAAGAGCAATATAATATATGTTTATATATTTTTATTTTTATATATTTTTTATTTTTATATATTTATTTTTATTTTTATATATGTTTATATATTTATATATATATATATATATATATATATATATATATATATATATATATATATATATATATATATATATATATATAATATAAAGCAATATAAAATAATATGTCTTTCCAAAATATTATAATTAATTAGGATCCCCAATCATAGTTGGGAATCATGATGTTCTTCAGGACGTTGAGGTATGGTTCTCGGGCGATCTGCCTCGCGGATGAAAATAGAGGACATAATCTGTGGATCTAGTGTTATTTGGTAATCCATTAACTCTTTGACCTTGTTTGGATCTTTTGTGAGTTGGCTACCTAGATGTCCGATATATGTGCATGGATTTCTGAATAAGACAACAACATTAACCATAGTGAAAATTAATTATTTTTTATAACATAGAATTTTTAGTTTAATTATTTAATATTAATATAAACAAAAAATACATCAATAATTTGGCTGATGTCGGGTACTCAACAAAACAAACGATTAGTTTGTCAACAACAAACAACAATCAATAACTAAAGGAGATATTTTATTCGAGACCAAGTGTTGAAACACTCTACAACCTTGTTATATGTGTTGCATGAGCGACGGAATCGTCCTAAAATTCGCTCCCAATTTAGTTTAGAATCCCTCTTGCTTCCAAGGGACCTATAATGCTCTATCATAACTTTATCCAGGTAAACTTGCAACAGAGCTTCAATTATGAGGTTCAAACCAAACTTTGAGGTCACTGGTTTTGAGGTAACCCGTGTTTCGTGATGTTACAAGCTTGGAGAATACTTAACCTCAATTCAAATCTGTTCATCACACTTACTTAAGAGAGCCAATTATTATTTGAGTAATGAGAAAGATAACAATTATGAATCACGAAATTATAATAAAAATTATGATTATAAATTGAGAATTTGTGTCCAGTCTATAAATATGCCATTATGCATTTTTTTTTTTTTTTTTGTGCGTGCTTTAACGATTTCTTAACATAGGCAAAATATTGTTTAATCTTTGGAAGATTAGGTAAGTTCTCTTAACTCCTGGGACTAGGTTCGAGTTTAGCTGAGGTAGAAATTTTATTTTCTGTTGTATCAGACATGGATTGAAACTAACTAAGGTCGGAAGATCCTGCTGGGGCACATCCGGTCTCTTTAAGTTGGGTTTCTGATCCTCCCAAGACTTTTCATGGGTTGTAGTGCTCCAGGCTTTATATATATGTATATTTTATTCCTTTCTTCCTATCGTATTCTGGAGCCACACCTATATCCCGGAAAAACAATCAAGGGAATGCAGACGATTTTACTTATTTAAAAATTGTCTGACAATCCTGCACGTATCCATCAGAACTGCCTTCTGGGCTATTTTTAATTTTTCTAGATCCAGGCAAAGGTCTTCCGTACCCTCTCTTGTGATTTTGAGTATCAGCTCATTCGAGGAAAGACTGACTATTGGAGTCACCACCTCTTTTTCTAGATGATAAAGAAATTTAAGCTCTAAGGGCAATTCTTGATACTTCCTAATTTTTTCCGCCCTAGTGGTCAATAGGTTGGAATCACTTGGAACTGCTACATCTGTGATTATGGCCATTTTGTTTACTTTGTGTGTAACCAAAATGCCCGGACGGTTATGCAGTACTCTGTGGTCCGTGATTATTTGCGCATCCCAATAGACTTTTACATTACCATTTTCTAAAAGTTTTTTTGGGGTGTATCGATAATAGGGCACCTCTTCATTGCCCAGAAGCCCTAATGTTCTGAATATATTTTTGTGATATATTTTGGCTACATTATTATGCCTAATCAAGTAGTCCGTCCCAGCCAAAGTCTCGCATCCATTTGTCACATGCTGAATTGACTCATGTGTCCTGGAGCAAAGGCGACATTTATCCGTCTCTAAATTCTCCTTTAGAATATGTCGTATAGGAGTTGTAAAGAACTCCTGCCCATTACTCTCCCTTTAGTAATATTAACTTTTCGCAACCAAAAGACATACTAATTTTATTACTAAACGTAGACACAAGTTCCATCATTGCAGTTTTGTAACTGATCCCTATTTTTTGCATATAACTTCAGTTCGTCCATTTATAGACAATGGCTGGCAATGTAAGCAAAATCATAGAGACTGAGTGAATCTCCTTGGTAAATTTCCCAACAAATTTTTAAAGCGAGCGCCCTCTGCCTACTATCATTTTAGTACTCCACGATTCCATGAGTTTGCTTAGGAGGTTTAATACGTCTGAGTGAATTTTATATAATTCAAGGACTTGAACTGACCAACTGTGTGGTACAGTATCATATGTTTTTTTATAGTCAATCCAAACCAACTACAAATTTCGCTATGTTTTGCAAACTTGATTGGCATTAAATGTGTCCATCACTAATAGCACCTTTCTTGCACCCCAATTGCTCTGACCGTTAGAATTCATTATTCGTCAAATGATTATTTATTTTTAAAGCAATGATCGATGTCATAAGCTTAAATGTAGTATTTAGACATTTAATAGGTCTAAAGTCCTAGATTAGATCCTTCCTCCTTGGGTATCATATAAGTTATTGCCGTTGCAAACTCGTTAGATATTTCTGCCGGTACGTCCGTTATTGATTGGAAGTGTTCTCATGAAGACTGGTACAGCCGGTAGCAAGTAAGTTATCATTGCCTGGACATTTCCAGTTATGAATTTTCTTAGTGGCTGCAGTTACATCCACCTTTGGGATCACCAATGGCACCATCAAGGGTGTTCTTTCAAGTTCATGCTTTATTTCGGGCAACCAGGTGGTATTTGCATGATGATATGCTGGTTGTTCCCCCAGTTCTTTCCATAACGATTCCTTACCTTTAAATCTTGGGGAATCAGCGTTGTTTTAGCTATTATATAGGCCCAGTGCTTGAAATAAGATATGGTTCTAATAAGTTGAACATATTTTTCAAGTACCTTGTCAATGACTTTGACTGTTCCAACTTAGTGCTTTATAAGGAACTCGGGGTAGCGAAGGCCTTTCTTCCATGGGAATTCCGTTCCATTTCATGTGTTCCGCCATTAGTTCATCTACCAAGTTTGCTTTAACTTCAATATCCCGATTTGACTCAACGTGGCGTGGACTAGCCATAGATGCCGACTCATTTTGAGCTGTCACGGATGAGAATCTCCTGACGATTCTCTGGTAATACGCGTTGAAACTTCATCTTTAATTATTTGAAGGTCTGTAGGGCCAAGGAATTGCCCCTTCATAATCACCCTCATCTGGTCGGCTAATCTTTGCGCTGTTATATTAATTTCTGGGTATTTTTCTAGCCAATAACCTAAGATATCCTGTTCGATTTTCTTCCAAATCGAAGTCGCCAAGTAGTAAGCTCGGATGACCACTTTGTTTATATAAGGCGTCCACTTCATCCTTGTAAGGGCTACATGGCCTCTGTTGCTGAACACGAGCGGGAAGAGCACTCTCTTCCAAGCGCAAGTTGAATGTAGTCTTGTGGTCCGTTGCGACAGGGCTTCTCCAGTACCTGAAGGAGAATGTCGAATATATCTGCCTGATGCAACCTCAGGCTTGTCCGAGGCAACAACTGTATTATATGACTCCATATTGGTTATGGGGATTGCATTTTATACCTTCTGCCAGGTTTTTCTGCAGGAGTCCTTAACATGGGAACAGACCCTGACCAGGAAGCAGCCCTTTATGGGATCTTTCGAGTCTGGGTTTGGTACTAGCTTTGGTCCGCCCCGGGTATTTTATTCCCCGGTACCTGCCATATCTGGTGAGCATTCCTCGATCCGCCTCCTGGATAGGCGCCCGATGGAAGACTAGAAATTCCACACGGGATATATTATTATTATTATTATTTATTAATTGCTTTTCATTGTAGTTGTATTTATTTTTCTTAAACTATATGTCACCTTTTTTGAATATTTATCCAATGCTGGTTTAGAGTATGGTTTTATTAAATTTTACTATTGGAGTATTAAAAAGTATCTTTTATATTGGCAATATGATTTTATTGTTTATTCCTTGTATTACATTATTATTATTAGTTTTAATACTATTATATTTATTAGTTTAATAATATTTAGTAACGTATTAGATGTATAATATTATTAAATCTTTATGTGTTCATCATTAGTGTCCTGATTGCTAATTTATAATTCTTTTCCGTATTATTATTATGAATTGATATATTTGTTATGCTATTATTTTATTGTTGAATGTTAACCAGTATTATAATTGATGATAAACAACAACATACTTATTGTATAATGGTACGTGTATGTTATATACATAATTGTATGAAACCTGCTGAAAATAAACTACCTGCTCACTGGGTTACTGTTCGTAAATTATCTCTTCACAAGAATAGCACCTATCTAAAATTTAATATACGTTTCGAATAAAGGTATCGATAATGATCTTGCGATATTTACCTGCTGTCGCATTCGATAAGGTTATCTCAGAATGTGCACCAACACAACAAAATAACTTTCCAATAGGGTTCTTTTTTCCCACCGGCTCAAACCATATAGGTAAAATAAATTATATAAGAAGGTAAACAAAAAAAAAAAATCTTTTAAAATAATACCAGATGAAAACTGGTAAAGATTCCAATTCTTTATAAGTATTCATAAATTTCATGTTTTCATTTCGTAAAAGTTATGGAAAAAGAATGTGAACCGAGGAAATATAATTTCAGAAGAACTTAGAAAGCTGGATAAATAATAAATTTTAATATGTCTAGCATTCCCAAGGCTTTATGAATAATAAAAATAACACGCATTTTTGTATTCCCGATTTTCTCTGTAATGGGTTTTTAGTTCATTATTTTTTTTTTTATCTGAATGAATAATGTCAATGGATCAAGAATAAATTAAACAAAAAAAAGTATTACGCTTATCAGTTTCGCTCCCGACTGGAAAATGTGTTGGAGACCATGACTTCGATTCCAAGTTAATTATTTTATGTACTTTGTGCTCTCCCTTCTTATTGTGATAAATAAAAGGTCACCTTTCTATTTTTCGACATTAATTAAGGTGGCACACCCGGCGCCAATTTCGGGCAAAGAGATCAACAGGCGTGACCTTCACTTTCAACAAATGGCCTGAAAATAGGAATTTATCCCCTAAACACTCATTGTACCAAATTCTATTGAAATCAGCCCTTTCATGATTGTGGGCCTATTGTGATTTATGGGCTTAGATCCTGTAATATACTCTTATTATAGTTTATGTGAATCTACACAAATTTCCGATTGAACAAGGATGGTCACCGGGCCATCTACTTTTCATGTGCTTTGGATTATTGTAACCAAATGGACTGGAGTGTAAAGGATCTTTGAAGAAGGTTTTTTTTCCTGAATGTTCATAAATTAGCTAGTTCTGATAGTGTTGTGATAGTTTTGAAAATTTCGAATATACTGTTATGGATAATTTGAAGTATTGGTTCTCATAATTTCCAATTGAAAGGTTTCAATACGTTAAAATTTCATTTTCCCTCAAATTTGAAATTCATATGTAGATCCAGATAGGTTTCAAAACGATTAATGGGAGTTTTTTATTTATTGAAAGGTAAGAAGTGCTGTTTTATAAATATTTGGACCAAACGTTGGTTGAGCTCTTATTGGCTTGTTTTGGTACTTACGTATTAATCGGTCGATGATATGTTCTATTGGTTTCGGTTATGACCTACACTGTAATCTTTGTTATCAGTTCTGTGTTTTATTCATTATTATAATTTGTGTATTAATAAGTTATGTGCTTTGTGATATTTGTCTCCTTTGTTTTTTTACGAAAAATGATAAAGATTTGGGAATTAGTTTTTATGGAAGAAACTTCAGTAAAGTATTTTCAAAGCTTTAGGATTATTCCATCGAAGAAAGTCCGTGAGGATGGGCATGATATTGCCATTATATAAATAACTAAATTTAAGTTACGGTAAGTCCCCTACTTCAACTGAAAAGGATCCGTTAGGGGTTTGTTTATCTCTTGTTTATTTATACAGAAATCGTAATGTGTCAAATATTGGTAACATTATATTATTTAGCAATAGTGATCGAAAGGGTATTCGGTGAAGGAGAAACTTCATTTGATCGTATTTCGTCATCGACTTTCATCCGCTACTAGAAAATGTGTCTTTGGATGTTCAAAAATATTGTTTGGGGATTAATTGAGATGATTATATGGCTGCATTAAATGACGGATGATCCCAGAAAGCCATCTGTGGCAGTAAATCAATAAACAAACGGTGGAATAAATGTTGAGAACAGGACCCATGTTGCTACCTCGTAAAACACCCATCTGGCTCAAAACACTGTCGGAACCTAGGGGGAATCGAACTCATCTCTGGAGTCAAGTTATTGATACAGTAAATAAACCTAATATTTAATTAGTGAACATTAAATAGTCTCATTGACAATAATTACAAGTTTTTTATGGGTTTGCTTTTCCGTATTGAGGGGAGGTAACCGTTTCGGTTCCTAATTATCTCATAGCATAGACAATTTTTTTTTGATGTAAGGCATTATACTGTAACTTTCAAAATGTTGTATTAAAGTATTTAATCTTATTTTATTATTTTCAATGATGAAACTTTGTAATCGACCAAGAAAATAAAATAACCCCTCCCCTATCAAAATTTGAGGTTTCATTTTTCAAGATACGCCTAACCGAGAAACTGGGCCATTCTTTTTTTAATATGGCACTAAAATCACAGAGCACCCCAGGATGATCCTCGGAACTCGACATTACCATCAGCCGTTTTTTCCCGAAATGGCGGCCGATTAGAGTTTTCATACCTCCATGTCTCAGCCGTTTATATAGATATAGGAAAAATTTTAATTGTTTTAAAAACATTATAGCAAAGCAAAACATAAAATAAAATAAATTTAAAAATATTTAATTCAAATAATCATTCAATTTTTTTAAAATATAATTATTTGGAAATTATAAACTATAGAGTAATAATTTGTAGCGTGTTTTTCTTTCATATCATACTTCTAAATTATTATATAAACGCTAATAGACGAACGCTCCAAGCTTCTAAATTATAATTACACAAGGCTCATATACATGACTGTAATAAAGACTATCTGACCATACAGAGTTGAGCTTTTGGACTCCATTAAACCATCGAATTCCACGCGTATAATCAATCCTCAATGCACCTTAATATGTCAAACATAAAATAATACGTAATGGCATTAATGTTACAGATTTGGTCCAAAATCCTTCCAGATAAACTCTATACCCAATCAAACCCTCTAGTTTCTAACCATACGTCTCATTTGATTGCCTAATAGCCCTCCGAGGCTTCTGCAAAGAAGATGGCATCGGGACCTTCTATTGGAGGCTTACCGATGGGTAGTTTTTTCACCAGTTACTGTCTTGTTTTAATGATCAGATAGTAATCTTGTTGTAAATTTTTCTATGTATAAAAAAAAAAAGTATTTCATTACTTTAACTACGAAGTTTGAATATAGCGTTGCTAACTTGTGTTTGAGCGAACATTGATGCCTTTTACGCTTTTAATGTCAATTGCTCCAGATCTTACTTGGATATTTCCTTTACGAGGAGACCTCGGTGTACACAAGACAAGGTGATCGGTCCTTCATGGCGAGGGCACCAGCCGGCCTTCAGCTACCCCGCTACTGTCGCAAATACCCGGGAAATTCTTCAGCAATATATATTGCCGCTGGATCAATATATACTCTTATCTGGGAGGGGTTGGTGCATTGCAGGAAAAAAAAATTGTGCTGCCATATGGAAGAAAAAAAATATATTTTTAAATGCGTTAATCTTTAAGCACATCTGTATGGAACAGATGGATAACAGCATCAAATTGAGGATTTTTAGAAGATATTGATATAATAAATGTTCTTGTATCTAACAGTTGATTATTTATTATTTTGGCTTCTCAGTATTTAGAACACCACTTCCTTTCCTCTGCATACGTAGAACTGTCAAGTAAAAACGCTATAGGTAATCAATAGTACTATCGGTGTACCGATAAAAGCTAAACAGTCTTATGGTTGATAGTTAATAAAATTCGTCACTTTGCTCATAAAATTAAAAAATAATTATCACTATTTAATTAAGGTTTATTAAACTGCTGTTTGATTGTTCTCTATTAACTTGAATTTCATGTAAAATTATATACATTTTTTGTTTGTTTTTTCTTAATATTTGTATTTTTATGATTTATATATTTTTTATTGAAGTTAATTTCCATTTTTTTTATGTTCAGTTAATTACTGAATCCTAGGTTTTCATTGACGTTTATATATATGTGTGTGTGTGTATATATATATATATATATATATATATATATATATATATATATATAAATTTATTTATTTATCGCGACAAAGGCCAGCTAAGGACCACGCGTATATCATTTCATTTAATGGCTTTCATTTTTCTCTCAGCCCACACCTTCCTCATCTTTTCCCCCATTTCCCTTCTACGCTCCTATATATATTTATAATCTAAGTCCAAAACGTCACCCTAGATGAAGATGTAATTGAGGAGTTTTCTATTAAAAGTTAATATATCCAAAAACAAAGATTTTTTTGAAGAACTAATATTCTACATCCAAAAATTATTCAGCTAATTTCAAATATAAATTTTCCACTGTCAAATAGGTGTTACACATCAATATTTTCAATAATAATTTGCCTTATCTCCATGAGACACCCCCTAATAATTTTTTGGAATAATTTTCCAATAGTGGATACATTCTTTTCATAGAAAACTCTTCAATTATTAAAAACTTCCATAAGAATATTAAGCTGAAGTACAGTATTGAATTTCAACTTATGATAATTTATCAACATCATAACTCATTAATTATATATCGCTCATATATAAATTAATGGAAAAATAAATTAAACCTAATCTCTTTGACCCAAAGGGCATTTAATATATATATATATATATGGGGCTTTGAACGATGGGTAGTAGATATGGGATTATAAATACAAATCTCATTCGGTTTGGTAGGTACTGTAAAGTTAATTAAGTTGATGTTTAAATGTTTATGAAGAAGAATCTTTGTTAAAGAGATATAGAAACGTCCATGTTTCATAATCATTGTTAGCAGTTCAGTGTTTTGGAAAGGTTTTGAAGATGCTACGTTCCGCCTGTTTTCATGACAGGTGAAGGTGTAGTCATCCATTTTCCTTGAAGGAAAACTCCGCTCCTTTTCCTCATCCGTCCATATTACCCCTGACGGGTTGGGGTCTCTTCAGTCCTACTTCTTCTTCCGAAAAATTCTCGGAATATTGTATTTTTTTTTTTTTTTTTTTAAGTTTTCCTTATTATTCTATTTCTAGAGAAATCAATAGAAAACAGGAGGAGGAACCAACTGATCATGTTTTAAATATTTTCTTTTATTTTCAAATTGAAATCTTAAAATTGTTTAAAGACAATATGAAACGTATTTTGTATAATTAGTGTGACCAAATTATTGTATTTTTTAGTTATTTGCGTTAGGAATAAATATAAAAACGAGTTTAGATGTGTTAATTTCGTAAGTGGATAAATATTGAAAAAGTTCAATCGATCAAACAGATACGGAATTACTTTATTAACCAGATGCATTATAAATTCTTCCTAAGCTTTATTTTTTTAAATTGTATTTACTATATTCTTTCGCTACAACGATGATCATTTAAAAAATACTAAACTAAATGAATTATTTATTTTTACATAGACATAGTTATTTATTAATATTTTATAAGTATGAATTATTCATTCGCTGTCGACATCTGTGGTTTTTGTTGGACATGGATATCAACCATATGCGGAGACAGAGGTCGGTAACCTTTTCAGAACAGAGCTACATGGGGGCTAATAAAATTAAGTAAAAAAGTCGAAATTCAGTCGAACGTTGGAAGATCTTCGTGTGTCAGTTTTGTAATTGTACATTGAATATTGAAAATATGGATTTCCTGTTCGAAATAATTTAAAATGTAACTTTAAAATTATTTCTGGTTAGTTGATGTACGCATGATAGTATAGAAGGATCATTCTAATTTGGGATTGATGAATTATCTGCCACTTCTATAATTTTGTTATTATTGAAAACTAGTTTCAAATTTTATACATTCATCTTCAGTTCTAAAAACACGCAAAATTCAAAAAATAAGCAATTCAAAATACAATTTGGTATTATTATACATATTAAATTAAATGTAATATAAATAGAACTGAAGATGAATGTATAACATTTGAAACTAGTTTTCAATAAAAACAAAACTGTAGAAGTGGCAAATAATTTATCGATCCCTAATTATTTGTGGTTGTTCTGGTATAAATTTTTAATTTGGTTTTATATTAATAAAGTAAAATAATAAAATAGAGCTTGATTACTTCAATTTAAATGGAATTTCTGAGCCGCTTGCATTTTTTTTTTTTTTTTTTTAACATCAACTATGATTTTATTACTTCAGCAAAGCTGCAACTCACGTTTCCTTTTTGAAACCTGAGCATTTTTACTGGAAACCTCTTAATTTATTGAATTTTTGTGTTTGATATTTTTTTAATACATTACGCATTAATTAACAGAGACATTTGAGGTTCGTTTATTTCCAGGAAGGCTTAGCTATAGTTTTCTTTATTATACGAAACCATATAGTTATAGGTAGCTTAATGTGGCAAACGATCTTCTAAGCATATCATTATTACATTTTTTTATTTTTGGCTTGTTTCTAATCAATTTTTCAAATCGTATATCTGCTGTATCAGTGGTACATTTTTTATTTCTTTGTTTTTCCCTGCGTTAAGATTTTCTCAACATAAAACCAAGAATGGTCTTAAATTCTTAACGGCCTCTTAGGACCCTTCCTCATAAACCCCTTTTATGTCTTTTGTTAACGCTCTTTTGACTCATATTGAATATTTAGGGGAGATAAGATTTTTTTTTTTTTTTAACTTATTTATTTTCTCAGGACCATAAATGTTTGTCGGTTAAAAAAATTAACTCCGACTTGGACCGCTGGTTACTCGGGATCTCATGTAAAGCCAACAGGGTAAGGGGGCCTTGGACAAACAGCATAAAAGTTTGTTGGTAGAGCGTTTTCTCCATTCGTCGGCCGATTTAATCAACCCGGGTTTACGAGCTTCTATTACAGGAAAAATAAGCCCAAAACGGCCAAATAAACAACAAAATTTGTTCATTCATAAAACTTTGGTCATAACTTCGTCTTGTTATTAGGAATCGAATCAGCAGAGTCCGCCCAAATTTTGGGGGGAGGGGAGGGGGGAACCTCCTTGAAGGAGTCGAAATGGGAGGGGGATATTCTCAAAATAGTTAGCACAAATCAAGTCAAGTAAGATATCGTTTCTTATAGTTTTTCTGTTTCTGAATAAAAAAGGAGAATGCTCCCATGACGATACAGTTAATAGTTTAGAAGTTATTAAAAGTTTAAGTTAAAAGCGCAGAAAAACAACGTTTTGCGGCTGAACTATATTCAGGATGCCCCGTAAGTGGCGGTAAAAATTTAAAGATGTGATTGCAGACCTCAAGAGCAACAATAATTTTTTATATGGACCCATGGTACGATTCCAAAACGAAAAACAGGACATTCAAGTGTTGTGTTTTTTTTTTGTTTTTTTATGGAAGTCACGTTTTTTACTGATTAAGAAGCGATCACTCAAAAACTGTTCAAGGTAATTAAATTCCAATTGCACCATCGTAAAGTAGACAAAATTCCCTTTGAGAAATATAGCTTGGTTTAATTAATTCAATTGCGAGAGGCCTTTCGGAAGACCGATAACGAAAAGTTTTATTTTATTTTTTAAATCACTTTTTATTTGTAAATGTTTTTCTCAGCCCCCTGTTGGGCTACAGATACCCCACTTCTTGGTAAACTTCTACTTCTATAAAGCTTTAATTTCATATAAATGAAGTCGGGGTTTCTTTCGGGGATTGGTCCTAGAATTGGCTCCTGATTTGCCAAAAAGTGTTGTGTGGAATTAGGTTCCACCTGCAAAGAAGTGTTTTGAGAATGAAATTTATTAAATTCAATTGGTTTCAAGTCATTAAGATAACATGGAAATACAGAATAAAAAGCTTCTTGGGGAATTTTGTCTACTTTACGATGGTGCTATGGGAACTTAATTACCTTGAACAGTTTTTGAGTGATCACTTCTTATTCAACAAAAACCGTGAATTACTTAAAAACAGAAAATTTCAAATTAAACTCCCCCTCCCCGAAATTTGGGCGTACTCTGCAGATTTCTGTAAATTCTTGCTACCAAGACGAAGTTATGACCTAAGTTTCATTAATGTACAAATGTTTTTATTTCGTCTGTTTTTCCTGTACTATTCATGGTTGGCTCGCCAAGTAAAAACTAATTAGGATCCTTTCCTCAAATGGTACATGTGCCGAAAGTCATCACTTTCTGTAAATTATAATGTCGATCAGAATCATTATTGTTATTTTTTATCTTTCATATTCATTTATTTGTTATTACATATTTCGTCATTTCATTTCAGTGGTTTCAACAAGTCGTAAACGTGTTCTTGCTTATCACGCAAGTACATTATCAGCCCCCATTATTATGACTCCTTACTCATTCCGGTAGTGCATTGTAGTCTTAAAATGTTTTCATAATTGATAGATTATGACTAATCTATCCTAAAGAAGATGACATTCAAGCAAATCATCATTACTCTTCATCAGAAAGCAATCCAACACATCTATTAATTCCATATATTAGACCAGGCGTGTTACTTAAGATTTTATTTTAATATGTAGATTATCCCAAGGGATTCGTGAACGATCGAGAACTTCATTATTCAAAATGAAAAATCCATTTAAAAATAATAATAATATGAATAAATCGGTCATAATTATAGTCATGTTAATTAAAATGGTGTTATTATTCATTGGACGGACTAGTTGTGCAAACTTAATAAAATGTTTGCAACTTCCTCCGATCCAAAAATATAAAATCCAAAAATCACAATTATCTTTCATGAGTATTTTTCTCAGGTATACAAAGAAAATTCTGTGATCTCTCTTTTAAAAATCATTTCGTTTGTCTAGTTATTAAAGGACATCTCTGAACTCCCAGGTCCTACCCATTCTTTGAGATCTTGTCTGATATTTTTTTAAAATTATTTTTTACTTGCTTGAAGTCGCCAGGTTTTCCTGTTTGATACGACTGACTGTCACACAGTATATTCTTCTGCTGACAACACGATAAATAACATACGTGATCTTCTTACGCTTCTTCCGTGTATTGGATGTTTCTGTCAGTAACTTCTTTGGTATCATACCATCTCTCATACTCACTACATGGCCTGCACTTTTGAGCCTACCAAATTTCATGATCGTTACTACACCTTTTTCTTCGAGCAAATTATGTACCCCCTCGGTGCTTCTCCTTTACCATCCGTCTGTAGAAGAAATAGATTGCGTCAACGTGAAGAGGTCCCTTTCCTTTGGCATGGTTACTTTCCAGGATTCCAATACAGAAAAGTTTAATACTCAAGTTTAATAAAAGTTTAATGTACAAACCAATCTTGTTTCACCAAGATGCAATACTGCTAAAATCATGCTGTTTTAACGCAAACCAGCTGCAGTTGGCCTACATCATTATCCATTCCGATTCCACAGTTGTTTTTTTTTTTCACACCTGTGTCCAAGAAACCTAAATTCCGTTACTGTTAATAGGTACGAACGATAAGTCACATGCGTTTCAGGGAATTCGGATTCTTGTTTGCCAATCACATGCCATTTCTTATTTTCATACAGGATACATCCCAGTTGTCCAGCAACTCCCTCTAGAGCCTGAATATATTCCGACGCATTCCACATTATGCTTCTTACCTGTCTACCATTAATGAAAATGTCGTCAATCTGGCTAATGTCCCTGCCGTCAGGCGAAATTCAAGTGACGTCATTGTGAGGAAATCGGATGATTCCAACAAGACGTCCTTCGATACTCTGAGATCACGATGTATTGATCATTATTATTATAGCTAAATCTGGGCAGCCTATGATGTTGATGATCGGAATTCCTTGCCTGCATGTCTTCAGCAATATTCTCATGTCCATGTACATGAGTCTAATGCTATCTTCTGCATCTTCAATGGGAGCATCTTCACTTAGTGCACTTAAGATACTAAGCTATTTGATTTAACGGGAACTCTAATAATGGTGTAAAGCATGCCTTATAACAAATCCTGCTCCAAAGGAATGTTGCCTTTTTCTGCAGTCCAATTTTGACGCGCAGTTGTTGTGAAACAAAAAAAAAATGTTTCACCAAGATAATGCGTCCCGTAAAACAAAAATTATACTCCACAAAACACTGATTAGGGCTGTAGTGACGAACGCCTGTGAGTTTTGGATCCTAAACAAAAATGATTCACAGTTGGTGGAAAGGTTCGAAAGACACATACTCAGGCGAATCATAGGGCCAGTCAAGAAAAATGGCGTATGGTAAAAAAGAAAAAATGCTGAATTATACGACCTTTATGGTGATATAAGCATCTCTTCTTTTGCCAGGATACAGAGATTGAAGTTGAAGTTGAAGAATGGCAAGAAGGGTGTACGAAAATTGTCCTGATGGAGTTAGGCCTAGAGGAAGGCCAAAAGGCAGATGGAGAGATAATGCCCTGAAAGATCTCAGGAAACTACGAATAAGCATTACGCATACAAAGGACCGAAACAGATGGGACTTAGAGATTGAGCAGGCCAAGGATCGCTTCAGGCATCTGTTGCGCCATTAAAAGAAGAAGAATAAGAAGATAATGCGTCATCTCGCACCTCAGCTGTTACTATGGCGAAAATCTACGAATTATGGTAAAACTGCTTGACCACTCCCCTTAATCACCAGATCGAGCCCCAGGTGACTTTTTTTTCTCTCTTAATCTAATAGTTTGGAGGACCAAGTTTTTCTTCGAATGAGCAGGCCATCACCTTTGTAAACAACTATTTTGCAGACAATGATGCCAAATGCTATACGAACGGGTTAATAATATGTTGTAGCATCAGTGGGAGAATATACGAATATAGACTTAGATGGAGACTTTGCAGAAAAATAAAAATAAACTTGAAAAAAAAGGTTTTCTTTATTAGCTCGACAACTTTTTCAGAAAACCACCAGACACACACACACACACACACACACACACATATATATATATATATATATATATATATATATATATATATATATATATATATATATATATATATATATATACATATACACATATATACATCTTTTTTTAATGTTTATACATGTGTGTGTTTCTTATTGTTCGCATCTAGTTCATCTAGTCTGCATAGCCATATTAAACTATTAGTTATTTATAAATTATATCCTATTATTAGGATTAATTTTAAAAAATATATCAATTTCTTGTGTGATAAATCTAAATGTCTGGTCTTCATCGGTATACTTGGGTTAATTCTACATGGATTCTGCAAACGTGCAAAGGCACCTCTGCTGTAAACTTCAAGGTTGCCCGAAACGACGAAGTGGATTCTTGTCCCCTTCAAAGTTCATTCATTTCCCAATTAAATTTCTCATTAAAAATTTCGTTATTTACTAATTAAAAAAAATTACTCTAGCTATAAGCAGTGTTATATTAAGTTTTAATGATATAATATTAATACCTTCTTCTAAAGACTTTCAATAGACCTCATTTTTACATTCAACTACTAAAGAATCCCTTCAAAATCGAACATTTTTATGGTTCAGTCAACTTACTTCATGCATTTTATATATATATATATATATATATATATATATATATATATATATATATATATATATATATATATATATATTCATATTGTTTTATTACTATTATGATTAATATTATTACAGGACTAGATCTTATAAATAAAGTTCGCAGCGACTATAGAATTATTTCATATAGAACAACTTTGACATCAAAAAGTTATTTATTACCAACTTAGGAAAAGTTGGTTACAATAATATATATATATATATATAAATATATATATATATATATATATATATATATATATATATATATATATATATATATAGATATATATATATATATATGTATATTTAAAATCATGCTATCAATCATGACTCAAAGAAAAGTCCATATGTAAACATATAAATATATTTTCAATTTATAAATTGTTTTAAGTATTTAAAACGTAAAAGCATTTTTTATAAATCCCACCCACAAAATTTTAATAAAATACTGAGAAAGTACGGTTTGGAAAATTAGGCAAAAGATACGAATGACATAAATAATTATTTAACACTATTTAATTGTTATGGCTAGTTCAATATTTAACGAAGGGAAAATATATATGTATATATTTTTATAAAAATATATATATTTTTCACAATCTTGGTTAATTTTGTGATAAAATAACTTGAAAGAATTGTTTATCAAGTAGAAAGGTGAACATAAATATTTTTTCTTTTTTCTTAATTCTCTTTTAAATATTAGATTTAAAAATTCGTGATTTTTATTGTAATTGCTTGTAATATTTCGGTAATACTAATTAAGGTTTCGACGTATTCAGTAATATTCTATTCGTTATTTGGAAACAGATGCAAATAATTATTCAATATAATAGTAGTTAAAATATTTTGGATTTTCATGAATAGTAGTTTATGATTATTAATAATTTGGTTAACTATTGATCTATCTAGATTATTATTGACAAAATTTGTTGATTTTGAACTTTATAGTTATTACTTTTAGTTTATTAAAATATTTAATGTGATTTTATAATAATTTTGTTGTTTGTTTTTGTTCCAGGTGGGTTGTGAAAACTAATCTGAACATATGCAGTAAGTGATTTGACATATATTTACTAAGAGCATTTTTCTTTTTTTTTTTAATCCTGTCATATTCAGCTAGCATTTGATTTGCAGAATATCAATCAATGTCACTTCGGTGGACTTATTTCGTATATGTTTTTACTTCCTTGTACGAAGTAAAGGAAGTATTGTAATCGCGAAAATTTTCGGTTTTCAGATTTCGACGGAAATATCCATTTTGATCATCCCTGAATCCATTTTTACTAGTTTCGTCGTGGCGTCTGTACGTACGTACGTTCGTACGTTCGTATCTCGCATAACTCAAAAACGATTTGCGTAGAAAGTTGTAATTTTTTATTTAGGATTGTTGTAAAATCTAGTTGTGAACCTCCCTTTTTGGTCACTGCTTGATTACCGGAAGTGGTACTTTACTTGAAGGTCATAATTGATTTCCATCAAAAATTATATTAAAATACTATACAAAACATCTCAAATTTAGTATTTATAATTTTTATATTGATTTATAAAACATATTAGATTTTGGTCTAAATTGGATGACCGGAAGCGGTACTTTACTTGAAGGTCATATTAGACTTTCATCAAAAATTATATTAAAATATAATGTAAATTATCTAAAATTTGGTAAACAGGACTTTTATATCGATATGAATGTATTTACTATATTTTGGTTAAAATTGGTGAGCCGAAAAGGGTACTTGAATGTCATAATAAGCTTACATCAAAAACTATATTTAAATTAAATACGTAAATCATATGTTTCGGTTATAAAGGTTACAAATGCAATTGGTTTCCACTCCAATTAAACATTCTTATTATTTGTTTTAAGTGTTAAAATTGAGTGTAAAATACTGGTTTTCCTTGCCATTTGTGAGAAGAACAAGACAGCAGCAGGAGAGGTACAAGTTATGTGGGTTCTTCCGCCTAAAATGTCGAAACTTTCGATTTCCAATGCTTTATCTAGTGACATTGGCAGTTTTTACTTTTTACGTACTGAAAGAAAACGTAATATAATAATGGAATGAGACCTCCAGAAACAAGAACTTGTGTGTTGATCCAGCGATGCCGAGTGTCGTTGTTGAGATACTGCAATCTTCGGAAACTAGAAATCGAATTCAGGATCACTTTTTGAGCCACCGATTTATAATTTAATAGGCGTACAAGGAAGTCATGTATTATATTTACATAAATATATACCAGTTGAATCTTCAAGATTTCTTCCTGCTTCCTTCAATTATCTTGCATTATTTCGGTTTTGTGTTGTGTAATGCAGATGGTTCTTGCACTTTATTGCCAGCTTATTTCGGTTGGGCTGGGAGGGTGGTGGGATCGGGTTCCTATGTATCTGACAGCGCAGGGGATGACCACAGGCATTGCTCAATACACGCCCCCTCCCCCCTTATCTAATGAAGGAAATCGTGAAACTATAGGACAGCTTGAGAGGATAAAAATCGGGGAAATAAGTTATTGAAAGGCGATATTCCTTATGACAAGTATACAAAAAAAAGACATGCATTATACCCCTTAACTCTCCCCATTAGTAAAAATAAAAATCTAGAACCATCCGAAATTGCATTTACCAGTGATGTGTCAATGTGGGAGTAATGTTAAAGCCATAGAAAAGTTTAATATAAACCAGAAATTTTCGGCTTAACAAAAACAATTTTGTATCTTTTGTGTTCATAAAAATCTGATACTAAATTTAACGAGGGAGAGAAACTGGGCTGCTTTATACACAGCCAATTCTATCAATATTTTATGGTCATAATATAAATACATTTGTTTTTCTCTTCGATTCTACTACTCACTAATATATATTATTATTATTATTAAATTAAATTATTTCCTGTTTTTTTTTTAACGTCTCTATTGCATTTTTTATTATTTTTAATTCGCTTTTTCAGTTAACCCTTCATAGTTTCACAACATAATAATAATATTTAAGTCGAAAATTCAAATTTTACAAGTTACCACACGCTTTAGGGCATAAATAATTACTATTAAATTATTGTTGAACCACAAAGAAATAACTACATCACTACATAAGGTTTACTTACATAATAAAATATAATTTTTATGCATGTTGGGAGCATTAATTAAAAATGTCAATCTTTTATAGGTATAATATAAATTCTTTGTTTTCCTTTTTAATTAAACTATTCACCAATATACATTATTATAATTTAATTATATTCCCTGCTTTATTTGTTTAACGTCTCTGTTGCATTTTTATTTATTTTTAATTTGCTTTTTCAGTTAGTCCTTCATAATTTTACAATATAATACAATTTTAGTCAAAATTCAAAAAAGGAATCAAATGTTCAAATTTTACGTTTTATCGCAAGCTTTCTTAGTTTCTTAAGTGTAAACTCGATTCATTATTTGTTCCATTATGGATGGACTTGAATGCTCCCATTATATTTTGTTTACTTTTCCTGTTTTTATTCTCCCTTGTTTTTCAATCGGAAAACTTTTCAACGATGAACTTTTTTTTTTAGAATTTTCCCTTGACCATCTTTCCGCTTTTCCCTCTTATTTTTCATTTCTTAAGTTCATCTTCGGCCCATTTTAAATTTTTCTTTCTTATCTTATACTTCTTTAAATTCGAAAACGAAACACTTTGTAACACATTGAAACCCTTTATATTATAACCTGTACTGTAATATATATATATATATATATATATATATATATATATATATATATATATATATATATTACTATACAAAGTGTATACGTAAATTATATTTATATATAAATTATTATTTTAGAAAGCTTCAATTCCGAAAATGAAACAAGGTCGAGACAACTTTTATCATAATACCATTCACCAACAGGATGACGAGAATGATAAGAAGAGAATCCTTGGTTACATTAAAAACACATAATTGCGTAAATATCTTTTTGTCTTCGATTGATAGAACAAAAATTGGTTTTTTCCTAACAAAGAAGAGGGGATAAAGACAAAAAATACAAAAGGAGACCTCTTGTGTATCCACTCCACAATTTTCCTTACCGTATTGGGTGCAAAGTCCAATAAAAAAGTATTTGCTGTATCTTCGCTAATACCTATAGGTCCGATTAATTTTTTTTTTTTTATGTTTAGCTTTATAGACAATTCAATTATTATTTAAATGAGCATCTTGATTGTTCCAGGAGGTGTATTTTTTGCGAGTTATTTGAAAATAAAAAATAACAAAAAAATGAACAGGTTTCTATAGGCTAATACGCAGAATACTTTAAAATCTGGTGCGCGCATCACACAGCTATGACTTACAACGCTAATTAATTTTTTTTTTAAATTTAGTTTCCGTGGAAACATTTATTTTGCATTTAATAATAAAAAAATAAAAATTATTAACTACAACAATCACTTAAATTTATGCGTTTTTCGTCACTCTCCATTACATTCTACGAATTCATATGTTAGATATTAGTTTTTCTGAAATCTTTAGCTTTCCAACGGTATATTATGCGTCTATATTGCTACTCTTATTTCCGAAAATTTGTTTTCAACGTGGAAAAATATTTCTTCTTTTTTCTCCTCTCGTTAATTATCACATTCCTTCATAGCTTATATTTATCCATTTTTTATTACTACTAGCAATGAGAGACAGTTAATTATTTCAAATAAACAAAATTAAAGGTCCTTTAGAGGAAGCCATTTTGAAAATTCGGCAATTAAGCCGTGTCAGATTATTTCAATGCAAGACCTAGCTGATATTAAAGAGCATCGAATCGTAAACTGATATAACGAGTTTCATCAAAATCCTTTTGAGCCTTTTTCGAGAATATTGTAAAAATGTTTAAAATCGATAATATAAAGTGGCACTTCTGGTAAGTCGATTTTGACGAGAAAGTTGCTGTAACATCACAGGCTAATACCTAAATTAAATACGCAATTTCAGTTCCGTATTACTTTTCGTTTTGGAGATAGACTTAACACATACCATTTTGCTAGAGTTGGTTATTTGGACTCACGGGACCTTAAACGTATATTTCCGTTGAAAACTCGAATTCGAATTTTTTTCTGATCGCAATACTTTACAATATATTTCATATATAGGTAAGTGAAAGTAAAAAAAGCATCGGTACTAAGTCCAAACGTCTATTTTGTATGTTTAGCTTTGTAGATAATTAAATCATCTTTCAAATAAGCATCTGAAATGTTCCAGGAGATATAAAAAAGTGTTTTAGGCAAACACTACAGAACAAAACAAAAATCGTGTTCAAGAGATAATCGTTGCACAGACACACAGACTAATGACCAGAGTTAGGGCCATTTTGGCGCTGGAACCGCGCAAAGGGTGGCCGGTTTAGTACGCCGGCATCGGGGGACAAAACCCTACAAAAGAAAACAAAAACCAACAAAGTCGGTCGGATAATCTTGGCACGGGCACACTGACCAATATCGAAAATGCCTTTTTTTAGACTCAAGGTGTTCTGAGATGTATAGATCCATTGTAAACTCATCAAAAATCTGTCCCAATTATAATAAATTTCTTACGTATATAGTGAGGGAAGTAATAGAAAAAAGTATTCATATAAAACTATATTAAAATTAGTTAAAACTTCAAGAACGCTCCTCAAGAGGAAAATTCGTTTAGTTTGGATACCGTTATTTTTCCAAGAAAATCCATTATCTTTCTTCATTCATTAGCTACTGCAAGGATTCTCTGTGCTTTCATGGGAGCTATATTTAGCGATGTTTCCTCGATTCCGAGATATGTTTTACCATGAAATTACTTATTCTACCTGTTCAAAATTTCTGTGTATTTGCTATTATTATTTTTTAGTATCTTTATTTATTTATTAACTAAAATTACGATATGCCACGCCAGGGGTAATAAATCATAGTAATCAATGTTCACATTCATGCCCTTTTAACAATTAATAAAAAATTATGTTAAAAAGCTTGTCTTAAAAAATCGAAAAGAAATATATGTGCTTGATTTTATATCAATCTTTCATTAAAATTTAGAGCCCTACCAATCTTCTTAATTTGTTACTTTAGTTTGTAGCATAGAATCTAGCTGACTAGAAAATCCTTGCTGTGTTATTTAAATGATTATGATTTATTGTTTTAGTTTGTATTTCGGATCAATTTTTAACAGTAATTCCTTACCAATTAATTACTATTAATAATGCTAAATATAAATTCAAAGGGATTAATTCAAAATAATATGGCAAGGAATCTACTAGATTTGCAGATTGTTACTAAAAACAAAAAAGTTTCATTGGCATCTTCTTTGTTATATTGATATACATTATTAATTGAAAATATCGCGTAAATATTATCGTCGAAGAATTCGCAGCAGCGTGAATGTTATTACGATTGTAAAATACAAATTGTTCTTATTTTCTATTTTTTAAATTGTAATTCAGCGCAGGAATAAATAAATTTTCAATTCTGTATTTTTTATTTTGTCAATCGGTTTTATTTGAATATATTACAATTGTGGACAATGAATGATATTGCTAACTGATTCATACTTGTTCCGCAATTTTAAGAAGAATAAATTATGAAAAAATAAATAGCAACTCTTAATACAGTATTTACTTTTAGGGTACGAACTCCCTCGGATCTAACCCTTCCGCCACCTATTTGTGGTGAAGCTAATAAGCCCAAAGCCTTCACGCAAGCCGCGTCTCTGGTATTGAAAGTCAGTGGGGGCTGAGGAAGGTCGTAGTAGCCACAGGCGCTGAATTCAAGAGAGAAGAATTTGGCCACTACCAGGTCTGCTACAGTGATTTCACGAAATGTCTCGATCCAATGCCATTTTAATCGTCGAGGAGTATATCATAGATGAGTGGGATAATTATTAATTTAAAATTGGTGTGAGTTCAGTTGGCCTTAGATGTAATATTAAGAAGAAGTTGGTTGTGGGGTGCAGTGTAAGCGTAACTTATTTTATTGTGTGCCAACGTATCGGTTTAAGTTTTAGGCCTTCAACACGGCTGAGAGGCGTACAGCTGAGTGTCCATTAACCGAGTTAGTTGGCGCTCGGTTGTACGTTGATACACAACAAAATAAGTTACACTTATTTGTTTGTTCTACATTGACAGCAACCCCCCCCCCCCCCCCCGGCCAACTTCCTCTTAAAATTAATTTAAAATGTTGATGTGATTCAAGCGCTCGTTCGTCTTTAAATAAATAACGCAGTGAATTTTAAAATTCGGTTGATTAATTTTAATAGTGGTCGATTACATTTAATTGATTTAAAAAGAATGGATTGTTGAAAAGCTCAACAGAAATAAAGATTTTTGTCACAGTTCCAACTACAATTCGCGGATACACGCTACTTATTGCGGTTCCATTAACGGTACCCCGAATGGTTTCTCGGTGCGTTTAATTCTGTGACGCTTCAATGGTTACAGTTATAACTTAAAAAAGTATACTTTGCGTTTGTTATAAGATAGAGGATTCTCACGTTGGGTGTGTCCTAGATCACAGAACTATTGGCCCTTAGATTAGTACTCCAACACCTCGATCAAGTATATCATATTAAAAAAGCTAGAGACACCCCCCTTTTAACAACAAGACAACACCCCAAAACCTCTTTCGCGTTTGATCCAGACGAAGTTCGCGGAAATGGTGGAGTCAGCTTGACTCAGTCTCCTCGTAGCCCTGACGTCGCGCCATCTGGCCATGGTCTTTTCCGGTCAATGCCATATATTATGAGAGGACGGCACTCAGATAATTATACGTAACCGAAGGCGTGGTATTATGAACAACTTTTTTTTTATGTGAATAATATTTTAATTTTTTTATATATTGAATTCGTATTATATATAATATACTATAAGAGCAGTAACTATATCAACGCATCCACACCATATATATATATATATATATATATATATATATATATATATATATATATATATATATATATATATATGGGGTCGGGGTGGCCGAGCGGGTTTAGCGCGCTTGCAAAAGTGCACCTACTCACAAACCCAAAGGTTGTGAGTTCGAATCCCGGCACCGGCACTACTTTAATTTAATTAAAGTAATAATTCAAGAAATCTATCACCCCTCCCCCCGTGTATGTGAGGCCCGTCAGCCTACTAGAGGCTACTCACACAGACCGGGCGTAGGAGTGATGACCCTACCCCGTGTACCTTAATTGTGAATCGCGTTGTGGTTTCCCAGGACATAAAATAGCCGCCCGGAGGTTTGGTCCATGGACGGTCTGTCTCGGGGAAAGAAATATAGGTCCTCGTGCGCCTGCTGACTCCGAACAGCCATAATCCGTGGATCTAGACCGATTGGTCACTGTCCTTGAACCCGAGTGAGTCGGTGGGAAGGACACTGCCGAATTGGCCCCAAAGGGACTGGTTATGGAGCAATGGGCAGCCTGCCGCTGCACCATGGAAACCATGGTTCACAGCAACGTGAGGTTGGGTGACCCCCTCCAGGCTGTCTGTGCTCCCGCAAGCAATAAATGTCTGTAAGAACACCACATCGTGCGGCCAAAGATCTACAAGGTCTATAGAGCCAACCGAAAAAAAAAAAAAAAAAAAAAAAAAATATATATATATATATATATATATATATATATATACACATACATATACATATATATTTATACACGTATATATAAAAAATAAATACTGCACTAATCTTTGCCACTAAATTTATATAAGTCTAAGACTCACTATTTAACAAATTAAAAGTAGTACTGTTTCCTGGCAATGGGTTTTTCTCTTGACAGCCAAGTTTTCCCCCAGCCCATCGAAGGGCGAGGTACCCAGTTTATAGAGTCTGGGTGTGCCCCAGGTGGCTCTCCAACCCTAGAGTTGGTCCGCGGCTTTAGAACAAAAAATAAATTTTCTGCCACGTTTTAATATTAAATTAAAAATATATATAAAATAATAAATTTTATAATAAAAAGGTTTCGTACTATAGTTCCAAACATATGGGATATACCTTGATTTCCAGTAGAATTTTATGTTATTTAACTTACTTCAGAAAAAAGAAGAGGCTCTTGGTTCGATATATTTAAATATATATTAATATATTCTGGTATGTTCATTCTCTCTTAATCTTAATAGGAAATTCCGCTAATCAATAGTTAACGAATACTGATTAGCCATAAGTAATTATCAACATACATTTACATTATTTAAAGGTTATTGATCTCTATGAATGATAAAACAAAATTAGCTTGTCAAAATAATAAATAATAATAAATAAATAAATATGTGAACTATCCACAATTTATGCTACGCTTAATTATTATTATATATTTTGAAATATACTAACCTTAATTATTCTATTTAAATATTTATCTCGATTGCAGAGTGCTTAGTGAATATTTTGCATACTTTTAATTAAATTATGTTAAAACCATTATTTGTCGTGAAATTTATATATATATATTTATAAGGATTTAGTAAAGTATTTAAAATATGTATCTTTGAACTTATATTTCTATACATCAGTACACTGTATAGTCTCGGTATTTTGTTAAAATACTAGGAGCGAGAGATTTCGTCCCCAGATAATCACAGGGAAATAAATACAAAACATAATCATTATTCATTTAGCCTTAATTTATGTATTATTCATTTATATCCCCTTGCAGTAAAGTTGTATACAGGTATTCTCTATATTCACTATCAAATATTTATAAATTTTCTATTTATAAAACTTAGAAATAGGCACGGGGTTGGCTATACAGTACCCGCCATACAGAACGGCTGTGAGGGTTTAGCGGGTCTAAACGACGGATACGGCTAAACACACCTAAGGGGTTTATTAGATATTTGAGAAATAATTAATTATTGGGCTTTATACCGCTTAGTATTACTCTGAATTGATTACTATTTATATAATTATCTAATTATTTATGTATATTATATAATATTTAAAAAAAATAATTGTTTTTAAAATAGGAATTCATTAATTAATTTACAAAATAAATCCAAATTTAACATTAAGTCTCATACTCAATTGTTCTTTTTAGTTTCCTCAGCTCAAACATTCGCCTAAAGAAAATATTCCCTTTATATTATTCTGTTTTTTTTAATATGTAGTTTTTCTTTTTAAATTCTCACCCATAAAATTCAAATTAATTTTATTTTTATAGTTTTAAGTTTTTTTTATAAATTTTTTTCATTAATATTCATTTAAAAGAATATCATAATCTTTCAGCTTTCTTCCGATACGCAACTTACATTTTGTCACTGATATGGCATACATACGATTTCACTTTTTTAAATATTTTTATTTAAACGTCAAAAAGTTTTTAAATTATTAAATAGCTAAATTTTACCTTTGCAATATATATGCGTATATGTCTGTTTGTGAATTCATACTTCTTGTTTAATCAAATTTTGGATTCTTCTTTATTGCGAACGGTTTAGATTTCACAAAATTACTTTTAACTATTAAAATATAACTGATAATCATTCAATAAAAATTCGTTTAAATTGACATAGTGGTTGGTTTGTACTGGCCCCACTTCTACCATATAATCCCATATTCATAGTAATAACAATAAATATAAAAGAAGTCTCAAGCTTAAAATACACTAAAGACAAAACCGAAAGACCTATCATTACAAATGACGTCTTTTTTTCCTTTTTTTCTAACTAGATATTTGCTTGTTGTTCTCTTGTTATTTATTTGTTCTTTTAACTGTTTCCATGCATTTTCCAAAATTATATCTTTTGACATAAAGAAAATTCACGTTAAACTTGAGAAAGTAATGTATCAAGCAAAATATATTGTTATACACATAGCAATGAGCCTAGTAATGGAATATGCTTGATGATAATATTTAAAAAAATATAATAAATTTTTGTGGAATTGTTTCAATTTCTACTCAACCCTAAAGAAGAATAGTTCCATCAAGTGCCATTGATAATTAGACCTAAGTCTAGAACTAAATTTGAAAATAATGCTATTATCTATTATCTTGAGGAAGATCTCTTAGCCATTGCATTTTCATCCTCTGGTCTATTCAACGTCTAGCCCGAATCCAATTCAGAGATGGCTGTGCAATCATCAGTAGGTGCAATATTTTCCCTACTAGTAATATCGAATCGAATCATTCTATATTTACAACATTTCTATCGATACCAAATATTTAATGTTTTATTGGTTTAGAAAGAAAACGTTCGATAGTATTAAACTAGTTTTAATAATAAATTTAATATTGTTTATCAGCATTTGCAGTATGAAAATGAATGAATCATTTTATTCAAAAATCATTCCTGACTGAGATACACCGTTAGTTTCCTCAGATTTGTTATCATAATAACCATTGAAAACTCCGGTCGCAAGTGGTTCGTAAAGGAAACGCAGTTGAATGCTGTGAAAACAAGTCATAAGCTGTGTCCCCCGTGTGTGATGATAGAAATTAGCCACTAACTTTTTACGATTTATAAATGTTAACACGCCCGATGTAGCTTTGTTAAAAGTTTATCAATTCGTCTAAATCAGTATTTGTAATTGAAGCCAATACGATTATTTTTTATGAAAAGATAGTTTACTGATATCGAAAGAAATTTTTTATGGATAAAAAGCGACATATCAAGCAGATGTTCCTAGCATCTCTCGATGGCCAGAAATCAAAAGGCAGACCAAGGCTACGCTCGTAGAATTTTTTAAAGTGGATCTTGGCTGTCCAGCATCGATTGGCAGTCTGTGGTTCAGGATTGGGACAGGTGTAGAAGACATGTGCGAACGGCGCTGGATATCTCCATGGTCTATTGCCAACGGAATATGTTACATCTGTCAAACAGATCCAGATTTCATCTTGCCGACCGATCAATGTGGAATCCTCGTACCTACAAGACTCATACAACAAGAAACTGTTTGTGCTTTCCGAATACTTTAAAACCTGTACCACTACAACCCGATAAGGGTCTTGGGTTCAGTACTTGGTAAGGACCATACTGTTTCTAGGCCAACGGTTGTGCAAGGAGGTGATTCGGCCAAAATCACGGCTCAACCGCCAGGTTTTTCCCCCAATTAAGGGTACCCACTTTATAGAGGCTGGGTGAGCCCCAGGAGGGTCTCCCGACCCCCAGGGTTGATCCACGGCTGAATACAGAATAAATAATTATCTGCCTCAGCCGGTCTCGAACCCAGGACCTTGAGATTAGTAGTGCAGTACGAATACTTTAACATTTACTAAAAAGCTATAAACCTTTAATTTACAAAATTAAGCTCATTTACTATAGTTTACTTACTATAGCTGTTACTGAAGTCAGTCCTACATGGACCTGCGATGTTGAAGTTTGATGGTCGGGAATCCTTAGGTGGCCCTACACGATCGGCTTTGCTAGCGTTCCAAGAGACCTGTCGAGAACAGAAAAAAACTTGTCGTGTTGGAACGATGGCTTCAAAACAGCCCTCGTCGTGCTGCATCGTTCTGACGCGTTGGTTTTTTCTCTGCAGTTTCGTACATTATAGATTCAATTTCGATAAACTTTTATCAAAATTGAATCAATAATGTCCTTACCAAACCAAATCCACGAAGTATCAATTAATACGTTTCAGATATAAGCTCAAAATGATATATAAAATTTGAGGTATAAATTTAAATAAGTAGTAATTAGATTTTGAATTAATTGATTTCAATTATTCTATATAAGTCAAAAAGAAGATCATTAAATTAAATGAATGAAATCAATTAAAAAGGATTGACGGATGGTTCCGATAGATGAAAAAACCGATAGTGTAGGGAAGTATCGGTCTTCGTGGGAAACCGACGGTTTTTTCCCCCACCATTTTCCATCGTTCAAACCGACTGTTCGGATGAATGAAAAAAGTGATTGTTTAGGGCCAACTTTACAATTGAAAATTCTCAGTGCTCCGCATCATGAAGTCCATTTTGTCCCTTTTGGCCCGGAACAAATACACATTCTACGGTTATGAATTCTAAAACTGCACAGATCAACTGAAAAGAAGATAACGAGTTACTGTTATAATAATAAATTCTTTATTTATTTCGGAATATGTCCCTTCAGAATAACATCGCAGGCAATATTAGGTAAAGTTTAGAGTCTTAGTGTAAAATAGAACAGAACAAAGGATTAATAAATAATAATGATAAATAAAATTCTAATAAATCATAATGAAATAACTTTTAGGCCTTTGAACAAAAACAAACTTTTAATAAATTATGCCATACTAATCAGCATGATTACTTGTATTGTAAATGCAGTTATGAAGCTCAAAAAACATTTTGTTGCTGAGTTCCACTCAGCCCACATTTTTTGTTTTTTAAAATTGTCATTTAATATACTAGTTTTATGGAGTATAAGTTTTGCGTCAACCTATTAGATGGTCCCTCAACCATTTTCATTTAATTTCGTCTAGAGTGAATGCCAGAGACTTTAGTAGAATTTACAGGATATCTGTCAGGACATAGGTACTAAATATATACTCTGTTTTTATAAAAGTAGATATATTTCGATGCTGACAGTTCTTGGTCGTCTCTGAAAATTATGTTAGCCCCGGAAGGATAGGAGTACCGGTTCCTACTGTTGGGTCTCTGCCAGGATCCACTCATCACTGCTGCCTCCATCTCGAGCGGTTGTCAGTCCAGGGAGCCATTCCCACCTTCTGTGCCCATGAAAACTACCAGTTCAGTTTTAGATTCTTTACTCCTCAAGTATGGTAGAATATGTTGGGACCCGGTGTGACACTCGATGTTCGTAAAGAGGTATTGGTTCTAAATAAGGTTTACATGAGACCAGGCTGGGCCTGACTTTTCAGAAATTTTAATTTAAAAATGGCAATAATAATGGTTAATAAATAAAATAGCTAACTTTAAATTTGCTATAAAATGACAAATAAAAATTTTGTTGCTTTGTATATTCAGAAACATGCCACCGATTAAACCGACCTATTCCAGTTTCGTCTAACAGCTTTGGTCTACTGCTGCATTTGATATTGTTGGGCCTATGCGCTTGAAGAAGAAGGATGTTCGTAGCAAATCTTACGAAGTCGTCAATAGTAAACCATTATCTGCAACTAAAGGGAGGATATTGTAGCATGTTGTGTCTTGAATTAATGTGGTAAAGCAAGAAAAAACAATAGGAGAATACTTCAGATTTTGCTTACGAACTCAGTAGGCCCTGGGGATCTATAGTCTCTTCAACACATTTCCTCTACCTCGGTCGGCTGCCAGTTAACAATTCGGTATTTGGTTGTATCTTCACCAGGATTTTGCACTAAAATCTCCACCTCTCATTCTTCTTCCTTGGACGTCAGCCTTGTAGAAGGCGTTCCTTAGCAGCTCAGACCACCATCTTTAATAATGCTAAGAGATTGTATTCAGGTCTCACCTTCCTGAATCTGTACAAACCCAATGATCCATAAAGCAAATTATTTAAAGACTATGAAAGTAACTCTTAAATCCTTAGTTGATTATGAGCTATATGTTTGCTGAGGCGGAAGTCAGGTGATTCTATTCAGTATATTATAACTCAACCTATCGATTACTATAATAATGTAGCAAAAATCTACCGCCATAATTATAGGCTAGGATTAGAGGATTATTATGAGATAATTTACAACCGTTTCTGGTACCAAATATTCCTTAAAAAAGCAAATTGAAAATTATAATGGGAAACAAAGATTATGTCATCCTCAGGTGTTGATGTCTACAATTATACATAAATTAATAACATTTATTAATTTGCATAATTTAAAAAAAAAACCTTACCTATGCATAATAGTATTTTACTTATTTGAAAACAATTTATAATAAGATAATAAATAATGATAAAATATTAAACAATAAAATATAAGTTTATATGCATTGTGGTGCAATGTCAATAAATTTCAATTTACTCATTACCCTTTATGGATAATTAGTCATATTATTTTATTAAAATTAAAAATTGGTTAAAATATATTACTGACACCAGCTTACCATAAAAACCATTTTTATTCCAATTTTATTTGTTTTTAAATATAACAGATTACAGACCATTCTTTTATAGACATAATTATTTTTCATAGCATCTGTATTTTAGCACATTAATCGAGGAACTTTATTTCCATGTTTTTATTCTTATTTGAATGTATTTATAAAAATATAATCCATTTGAAGTAGATATTTTGTTACTAAGTTGCTTCTTAATTACTTGAAATTAAAAGAAAGGTTTTTATGTTTAAACGATTTATTATATTGTATTTATTGATGTTTATAACGATGCACATACATGTTAGTATCCACTCTATCTTTAGATATCCGAAAGGTATCCAACTGTTTAATTATTATGTACTATGTATTTTCTTCAATTTTATTTTAAGTTTATATATTATTAATCTTTGGCTAATTTTCTTTTCAATTTATATGTTACACTCTACTATCTTCTGCGCATAATAAAATGTATCAAACCGATGTAAAGGAAACAAATTCTATTGTTATAATCGTCGTGCAGTTGAATCTTCCTCTCATGGCAAATGCTTTGCATGCCATTGAATCTCAATCCGCCAGTATTCAATTAGTAATATACACTGCTAACTGATTCCAACAGATAGAATGGACTGAAACGTTAGCCGAAATTGTAGGTTCGCTTTTCAAACAATAGGTATTGTGTTCGTGTTGCTAACAAGTTGAACCGCATTATGTCGAAACGCGCATCATTTGATATCAGTTTGATAATAATGTGATATCATGCGCTATCACACGTTTGATTTAACCTGTCATGAAGATCATCATCTACTCTATACGATACCTTTCTGTATCTACTATAAAGTTCGATGAAATAATTAAGATGGCAAAAGAGGGGCGTCCCTATACATTTTAGAATTTCATTCACTACAAACTTAATATTGTACTGTCGAATATTGTCGATTGTTCTATTGTATTTATCAGTAGCTTACTAATAGCTATTAACTTTTCCTCTGTGCTCAAATTGACTTTATATTTTCTTTTGAATTGCTAAAATTCTATGATAAATTTGTGTTCAACTATTTTATTGAAATTAAAATGTGCAATTAAAAAGAGAACATTTCATTTTGGAGGAGAAAGCAACTATGATAAATTGTCTTGAAAGAGGTGATTCCGAAAAGAAATTAGTTGGCGCATAATGAAAAAAAATAATATATATATATATATATATATATATATATATATATATATATATATATATATATATATAATATACGATAAGGGGGAATATTGCTATCGTGAATAAATTTCGAATCCGTGTTTTCAACGGAAATACACGTTTTCAGATACTTTTGTCCAATTAATTAATTCTCAAAAAATGGTCTGTGTGTATGTGAACAGCCCAGCTCAAAAATGAAAAGTTTTACGTAACTGAAATTACATATTTTTGTTAGGCATATACCTGGGATGTGATAGCAACTTTTTCACAAAAATCTACTTAACGGAAGTGCCACTTTATATCATCGATTTTACACTTTTTTACAATTTTCTCGAAAAAGGCTCGAACGATTTTGAATAAACTCGTTATATCGACGCACAACTAAATGGTTTTTTATATCAGCTAGGTCTTATACTCGTCGAAATTGTCTGACAGGGTTTAAATTTTCAAAATAGCTTCCTCTATAGTACCTCCAATTTTTTTTTTATTAGAAATAATTAACCGTCTCTGATTGTTTGTATTAATAAAAAATAGATAAATATAACTGTGAAAGAATGTGATAATTAACTAAAAGAGAAATATTTCCCCAGGTCGAAAACGAATTTGAGGAAATAAGAGTTGTAATATAGATGTATAAAACACCGTTGGAAATCTAAAGATTTTAGAAAACTAATATCTAACTGCTTTTATATTATTTAATGGAAACTAAACCGAATACCTAAGGAAACTAAATGGAAACTATTTAAATTTCACTAGCCCTACACAAGTGGGGCGGTAGAGTGACAAGTGAAAGTTGTGTGATGTGTGCACCGCACCAGATCTTCCTTTTGAAATTTGTTGTTTGTGTTTATGGGCAAAAAACTGCGAATGTTTATTATTGCTCTCTTATTAACTAGACGAAAAATATTCATAAAAATATAAATCGTTGAAATAAAACATATGAAAAATTGAATATAATTAATTGAGCATAATGATGAATATAATAAATATACAATGCACAACAGCTTAATTCGAATCAGAAGAAATATTCCAATGTCTTTAATAAACTCAGTAAGAAGTACCTTGTTCATTGCCACCTGGGGCCTTCAGAACTGACGTGTCACACCAGATTTTTCTACACCTCTCTTCGTCTTATTGGGGGTAGGGTGTTACATAGAACAAAAATGTTTGCACTTCCAAAACTTTATAAATTTATTACTTTTCAATTAAATGCAATATAATTAACAGTAAATGTAAATTATAAAATAAAGCGCAGTTTACAATTTATAAGTATTAAAAGTTTTTATACAAAATGTAATCTGTACACTAGTTAAACTGATCACTTTTTAAGTAAGCACAATATAATAAAATGTAAAAAAAAAAATATGTATATATACTCAAACCGCTATGCATGTTAACATTTCTGTAGATCTTTAATTAATGCACCATTTAATTTTTTCATTTACACACTGAGTTAAGAGTGATCATTTACGATTGAGATTAATTATTGTTTTGAAGAGCAACGGAAACATTTTTGCTCACTATTAATACTCAAGCAAGTATTTGAACAAGTGATCTAACTCGAATCAAGAGCTAATGAATCAAGAGCCAACCACCTTGCCGCCTAACAGCAACTCAATTAGAACTGCTTCTAACTATAGACGATATTCTAAGATGGCGGTGCAAAGCGTAACAACAAATGGACAAAAATCAAAACATTAATTTTAGTCTTTTTTTTCGTAATGACATCGTTATGTAATGATACTTACTATTCATGAAATAAAACATATACGTAATACATAATAAAAACTATTAATCTGGATTATAAGCTAAGATGGATAATACGTAACATAAGTATTATCTTAGACTTTACGAATCTCATCATTTGCGATGGCTTTTCATTTCAGTTGCAGTTTTCTGTACTTTTGACATGGTATGTTGGATTCCCTTGTAACCTGCACTGTAACATTTTTTATCAGTTCTCTGTTTATTAATATAATTTGTGTATTAATAAGTTTTTGTTAATAAATTGTTTATTAATAACTTTTCTTTTGTGATTTTTCTCTTGTTTTTTTTTGTTTTTTTTATGGAAAGTTAAAAAAAATTGGGAATTATCTTCTTCGGAAGAAAATATAGTAAGGTTTTTCCAAAGCTTTGGGATTATTCCATCGAAGAAAGTCTGTGAGAATAGGCATGATATTTCCATTACATAAATAACTAAATTTAAATTACGGTAAGGACTCGACCTCAACTGAAAAAGATCCGTCGGGAGTCTGTTTATCTTTTGAGCGAGCGGAAGTCGACAACTGTGATCCAATTAAAACAATAATAATTTTAATTAATCTCAATGAATATGAATTTTTAACGCCGCCAGATAAATTCAACGTTTTGTACTTATTCCATTTTTTTAAAGAAATGAATCGCAGTAATGAGATATAATTAATTTTTTTTTTTAACGGCTTCGCATAAATATGAAGTACCCATATTTCCATTTTTATTATTATATATAGTTAGTTACCTTTGATCAATACCTAACCTGGAATAGTAATTTATGCCGAAAATCCATCTATACTCTTGATCTCATCTTGGATTCTTACAACTAACTTTTGAACACAAGATCTCAACCTACCTATTCGTATATCCCCTCTCATATAACTGCTTCCTTTGAAAAATCATTCGTGCTATCTCGTTTTGGAATATTATCCTTATCATTAAATTCATGTTTGTAACGCCAACTTCATTTATTTCTCCACCTCTACAAGTAAAGGTGTGAAAGTGTGTTTCTCCGCCTCTAAGTTAGTCAAAATGTGACGTACATATCGAAAGCTGAACGGTCGGGCTTAGTGATTTAATTTTTAGATTTATATGATATACTCTACCAGATAATTATCAAACAAGTAACGGTTTGATTTTTCTAAATGGTATTACGTCCATAATATGGAAAAAAATATTTCTAGCGCTAATAAAGACTGGTTACTTTGTAAAAGGACTGTAGAATACGATGTAATAAGTTCCAAAAGGACGTCTGTTAAACTTTGCCAAGAGGAAGACCCTGATTAAATCTTTTAAAGAACCGGGATCCGCATTACCACTATCAGTCTTTGATGACCGAGTCAACACAAACGTACATACTTCTGGTTTTAGTCCAAAGAATAAAAAATAAAGAAGATAATTATGTTTTTCAACCAAATTAGTCATTTTAAAAGACCAGTTTTATTTGTCAATCAAGCGCCTCATTTTATATTTTTTTGTTCGAAAAAGCATTCAAAATGCTTAAAACATCAATTTAAGAACTGATAAATTTATCAAAATAGAATAATAGTCGATTTTGAATTTTGTCTTCATTGCCTATATATTACTTATTTTAAAAGTTACTATAAAATTGGATTTCTACATCATTTATAAAATTAAATTAAGCTAATTAAAATAAATTTATTAAATTTAAATTTAAAAAAGGTATTGTCTAAATTATATCATGCACCTATTTATTTAGGTAAGGTAGGGAGCCCAAATATCGCCTACTTTCCTAATATCGCATATCACTGTTGCTCCCTGATTTATGCTGTTAGCCAGTGACCAACACCGGAACGACGGAATATTTCCCTTCAATAGCTATGCGTGGAAGCCCCAGATTTAGCTCTGTTATCTTTCCTTTGGTTTTTTTTTGGATTTTTACTGATTTTCGAGAACGGTGATTTAGTAGTCAGGTTTCATTATTTGTAATGTAATAAAGAAAGTTGAAGTCATAGTGATTTTGTTTTTATTTGAGGCTTTTATAGTAACTGTAGTAGGTGACATATAGGTGTACTTGAGTGTTCTTAATATCGCCTAGGACGAGATTTCGAACAATCTCTAAGTGATTTTTTTTTCTCTTTCAGGTGTCACATAGAAAGACATAGGCGGTAATAAACGAGGCGGTAATAGTATTAAAAAATAAAGAGATGGGGCTCTTAAAAGCATCTAAGTCATTTCCTGTAGGATTATAACATCTACAATAGTTCATCTTCGGTAACTAGGTCTGTTTTATCTATTTATAATTAGTTGACATTCAGCCTATTCAGTTGACATCCGCATGATGGTATAGAAGAATCAATCTAATTAGGGATTGATAAATTATTTGCCACTTCTATAAACTTGTTTTATTGAAAACTAGTTTCGAATGTTATACATTCATTCATTATACTAACAGAAATTAAATTATACAATAAAATTATGCAAACAGAAAAGTTTGTTCTGGTTTCTTCCAAGAAAACCAGTTCAAGAGACCAGTACAAACTTTTCTGTTTGATATAATCCATTTAAACCTTGAACTGAGAATGAATGTATAACATTCGAAACTATTTTTCAATAAAACAAATTTATAGAAGTGGCAAATAATTTATCAATCCCTAATCAGTTGAATATTGGTAAAAAAAATAAATAAAAATAAAACACCTATTATGGACTTACACAACAAAATACGTGAAAAAATTATATCTCAATTTTCCACTAGAAATAAAATTCGCCATCCATTTTCGGATAAAAAGAAAAATTGCAGTTAAGAATTGACTTCGTCCTTTTATCAGGTTTTTATAACAGAGACATCCGTCTTTTTAAGCGATACTTTACCTTGTCACTAAGGAAACGAAAAACGCTTTCTTTGGCCCGAATTAAGTTGTAAAAAAGTTCTTTGTAAACTTAATTAATCATTGTAACTTAAGTTTTACTTAATTTATCCCATTTTAGATATAGGCGATATTAGGAGCATATGGTGAGCAATATTAGAAAAAGTTTTGTTCAAATAGCAAATATTTGGTAGTAGCAACAACGATTTTTTTATATATGTTAACATAATGTTTTGTGTTACAAATTAATTTATTTTTATATAACATTCTGGATAACAGATTAAAACTATTTTTAGAACAGAAGCACATGGATCTCTAGTAAAAAAATATAGTTAAGTGGGCGATATTTGGACCCTATACCTCACTATACAAGTACTTATCATGTCAAATAATGACACTAAAAAAATCAGATAACTTAATCGGAATATGTCTCTTCTGTTCCATCGCGGCTTTCTAGAAGATCACAGAAATTGGCAATATTGCCTGATTTATAATTTTCTATGAAGCAACCCGTTCAATGTCTGTCCGTGTTGTAAAGTTTTGGCAGAGTATGGGCTCTCTAGTGGATTCAGGGTAGGAAAGTTGGTAACCAATTCAGCTCGAAGTAGGAAAAATTGAAGGCCCGAGCCTAACTTTTAACCGACATAAAGAGCTTCAGCTCATCTATAAGATTAATGAGAAAACTTTCACTATTTGAAATCTACGTGCACTATATATATATTTTTTTCTTTCTAAACCCTGATTTCATGTTGTCAAACTTATTAATTTATTTAATTGACGACCACTACTGATAGAATAAACACCCACAGATTATGCAAACGCCTTAGAACAAAGGAGTTTGTATGACTTCATATGATAATTAGAAAAATATAAACAATTTATACTATTTCAGTCTCAAAGTTATCCTATTCTTGCAAAAGCAAAAACGTTATTAAAAAAAAAAAAGAAGAAAAAAAAACCTACCTATTCAATGAATATTTTGTTAATATTATTATTATATTTTTTTAATCAAGTTTATGCTATGACAAAAATAGGATTTTAGGCATCGTCCACTTCAAAGAACGATTTGAAAATTTTTGTTTTTTCTTTTTCTTGGAATGATAATTTTTTTTGCTGAAAAAATGTCAGATTTTTAGGTTCAATATTTATCGCAATAATTTTTTTGTTTGTTAGATTAGCTATTATAAGTTTATTAGTTAATTTTAATGACTTCCTTCAAACTGTGCCCAGAGAGTAATTTTATAAAGTCTCTCTTGATAAAGATAATGAAATATTATTTTGAATTTTGTGATAGTATTATTCTTATTATGCTAGTTAGGTGATCAAATGGATCAATTTTGAAAAGGTCGTTATTTATGTTTGAAATATTATTTTGTAAATTAAAACATTCAATAAAATATATTTTTTTTATTATTTTTTTTTTTTCAAAAATGTGTCTTAATTATCGATAAACTCCAAAGGAGTTGACACAGTTTTTATGAAAAACTGCCACAATTTGATTCATGATTCATGATTAAATGATCAAAAAATAAACAATACCTCTTTTCAAAAAACCATAAAGGTAAGTAGTATTGACTATGAAAGCGACTTGATTTTTGTCAGTGAGTTAGGGGACAGCAATGAGCCTAAGTTTGCTAATTAGGGACTGATAAATTATTTGCCACTTCTATAAATTTGTTTTATTGAAAACTAGTTTTGAATGTCGAACTACATTCGAAACTAGTTTTCAATAAAACAAATTCATAGAAGTGGCAAATAATTTATCAATCCCTAATTAGATTAATCCTTCTATACCATCATGCGGATGTCAACTAAGTTGGTTAACTTCAAACGCCACCAAAATGCCACTTTTTCATATCGTGGCATTGTTCTCTTAAACGAACGGCATATACAAATAGGATATTTTCTGTTCAAACAAAAACTGTTTTCACCCGATTGGCTAGTACGAAATATATAGTTGTTAGCGAAATATAAAAACAGAAACGGTTAGTAAAAATAAAATACGATATTTGTACCAAATTTTTGGCGGTGCTTCCTTAAAAATTGTACAAAAAATGTTATTGCTGTTTTGTTTTTTTGTTTTTCTTGCCGTCACGTTTGTGTAGAATTTCTTTTTTCGAATGAAAAAATCTCGTGTTTTATAAAATAATTTTATTAGTTTTATCATGTCTCAAAATATTAATTTTTTTTTCTATTTGTTTTTCTTTTCGTGATCTCAAACTTCACCTCGTCCTCGGAATAATGTAACAAGGTTTCACCCTGTAATTTTTCACAACTTTTTAAAAAGAGTCTTTATCTCTAAAGTTTTAATTATTTGAGCTTTTCTTGTAAAACTGTTATTGGGTGCAATCCTTCTAGAGCTCCTCAATAGGTATTTTTGTAGTATACTTCTATTCCTTACAATCAATAAAAACTTCGAACCAAGCCTCTGTAACTGGGCTGACGACATTAATCTTTGTATTTAAGCCCGATCAAATTTGGCTCCATATTCGACAGCCCCTGAACATTGGCGCACATCTGTACTTGCTCCAAGGAGACGTGGAAGACGGAAATGGCAATATCCTGAGTCCTTGAAGACATTCCATACTCTGCTTTTTTTTCCTTTTATTGGGTTTCTGTCGTTCCGAAGCGTCTATTAACCGTTAGAAAAGATATACCCTAATGATCAGATTTCCAGAACATTTGAGTGTAATTTTGGATGATGAAATTAGAATTTCGCAAAATAAACACACCGAAAGTGATATACTATACGAATTTAAATTTTGTTTGCTGAAGGGAGAGATCGATTTTAGTATGGAATACAGATGCTAGAATAGGATACTTGGTACATCTGTTTCTTATTGGCTAATAATTCTTCAGGGATGTTCCATCCACCGTTTTTTGTGAGAAATATTCAGCATTCTAGGAATACTTAGCGGATTTTTATGAAACTTGGTGCCCATGTTTCTCAGCAATAAACTAGAAGTACTTAAGGAGTAAGCTAGCCTCAAAATCCTTCTTCTAGTAATGGGGTGATGGGAGTATTATTATTTTCAGCTAGCCCGATTTCTAAGATACTTGGTGCACATGTTTCTTATTTGCCGACAAGTCGTGGCAAATAATATACCTGGCGTTTAGTCCCAGATGGTCTTGCTCGTAGTGGTGTCAGTTAACATTTATTTCGAGAAATGTATCTTGAAACTCCCACTCTTGTTTAAGACTGGAGGTACCCTCCCATGTGAACCAGCCTATCAGGAGCTGGTAAAAAGTTCCCCTTTAGAGAGACTTGATTGATATTGACGAAACTAGGTACAAATGTTTCTTAATATAGAAAGTCCCATAATGACTATTAGGTCTTTCATTTTCATATAAAGTTCATTACAATCCAACTTCAGTAGTGCAACTTCTGGTTTACCCCATTCCGTCCTCGACGAACTGAGCGATGGTTGAATACCCTCATAGCTCACGCCAGATGCCTCTATGCGGGTGATAACAATATGAATGCCCAAGGGTGCATTATACCATCTTACTGGGAAAAAATGTCCTCTATATCCTTGAATTATTTATCGTAGAATACTCTGTTAAAGATCAACAACTTAGTATTTTATGTTTACGAATCTCAGGTGTAATCCCTACAGATTATGGTGCTAATTATCAGTTTTTTTTTTTAATTTAGCAGTTGTTAAGAATGAAGAGGGAGTTTTGATCTTTCTGAATTATTTAGTTTCATCAGATGTTCAGTTTATCGATAAGTAATTTTCATAAATTTGCCATGTATTTAATCAGTGAAAAAAACATATTTGACTGTTGGGAATATTATAAATTCTCATTTACCTCAGTCATAAACTAGACGATCCGAACATACCGCTAAGAAGAATGGCTTTTAAATATGAAAGGAATTATCACTGCCGGAAGTATTCAATTGAAAGCCGTTACATTTTGGGTTTGCCGTTTTAGCGTTGTCCTAAAACGTTTGCGCAGCTGTTCAAGGATTAGTGGACCGTGAGGAAATTAACTTAAATTAGCTTTTATCGTCACCATTTTGGGGGCCCTTAAGAGGCCAAAATATCCCGATGCCATCCTCCCAGGAGGAATCACCTCACTACCTCACTAATTGGGCTAAGAGCAAAGTTGTTTTATTACTGTTCCCGAAGTCCTCCGAATTTAAGTGCTTTTGAAGGCTTAGCCTTTAAGCTTTCCCAAAACGTTTGGTTTTCATCAATATTGGAATTTGCAATGACTAATATGTTTTTTTTTTATAACAACGTCGAATTTGTAACATTTATTTTAGTGCTCTCGATTAGGAATTGGGCAACTTTTGTCTCCGGTTTTTTTGTAATTGTAAAATTTGTTTTATAAAAATATAAATTGTTTCACAGAATTTCCTCTGCATTGAAGCTTTTAATCAATATTAAATTAAATATAAATTAATATTAAATATTAATTAATATCTTAATTTTCCCAACTTTTTTTAATTAAAATTTTTCACTTATCTTTTACGATTGTTGATCCTTGAGAACATTTACGATTGTTGATCCTTGAGAACAATACTTTTTTTTTTCTATTCAAATACGGTATTGTATCTAAAAAATCTCAATTTCTTAACTTAAAAGGTATTGGTATTGGTTTTAAATTTTAGTAACTCTTGGAGTAAAATGTTTTACCACAATTTTTATCAGTTTGAAGTAGGTTATTATAAGGAGACCAATATAGATTGGTTACAAACGATACCTATTGTTAGTATTTGTGTTTAATACTAAAATTAGAATTCAAACTCCAAATGGAGACCAGATACTATTTATGGAGTATTCAAAATTAATAGCATTTACTATTACAAAATTTTCCCAAGATAAATATATATCTCAAGAGAAATATTTGCCCAGGTTAAAAAAAAAATTCTGGAAATAAGATTAGTAATATAGATGTATGATATACCGTTGGAAAATTATATATTTTAGAAAAAATTGGGAAATAAAGTCGTAGGTTTTAATTCATTGGAAAGTGAAGAAAAGCGCATAAATTTAAGTGAATGTTGTAGTTCATAATTTCTTCAATGTAAATTAAATAGAAACTTTAAAATTTATTTCAGGTGGGGGGGGGGGGTAAGTGGAAGTTGTGTGATGCGCCTGCCGCACCTGATTTTTTTTCTAATGTTTATATCAGGTTCCGTACAAGACGCAGACATTTCAAGAAAAGATCTTTCGCTGAAGTGATTTCATCTTCATTTTTATACGAGAAAAGTGGACAATGAACTATTTTTGCTGATGATCCGTGATCTCCAAGTTGTTCTCGGTGTTTGATAGGAACTATGTCATTAATATTTAAATGTTTTTAAGGATTGTGTTAATCCCATGCCAACCTCATGCATTCTATGCACGAACATGGAGTGTGTTCCTATTCTTTGTTTCATGAGGCCTATGATACAGGACCCTTTTGTCAATATTTTTTTTGCTCTTTAATAAAGTTCTTAAATCAACAGGGACTTGCCCGAACATCTTCCTGAGTCTATGTAATATGGTAATAGATATTTCCATTTTATTTTATTTTTTATTTTTTAAATGATGAATTGCTGTTTACGGATTATGATCGATGAGATGTGCAAATACATTCATCTTGTGGGATGACACGATGCCATCCATATTTTATAATTTCTGTAATAACATCTACCCAATACCCTGAATAATGAATTTTAATGATTAATACTCCAGCAAGTTCCGGTAATGTTCTCAAACAAGAAGAGGATTCGGGTTCATTAGCAAGCTGAGGGGAACTTTATTATTTCCTTGTCGAGAGCTGAGTTGGTTGTTCACAATAGACACGCAGCGGTAGCTATTCTTACTCATTCCGTTTCCCGTCGTAGTCAATGCCCTCTGCCATGTCGTCAGAGCACAACACGACCCAACAAATCAAATTAAATTTGATAATAAGAAATCTATTGTAAATTTATTGTTATAAAATATTTTAACTATATCACACGACGCTTTCGATTTTGTGATTTTTGTGTTAATAATTATATCCCGATAATGCATCTTCGCAAAAATATCAGTTGATGGCTTTGACCTCTATACCGACGATATTATCCTCAGCACACGTTATTCCTTTAACACGGTTCAGCTTTGACATAAAAGCAAGCAGAGAAAAAAAAAGTAATTCTGCCGTGATTGAATTTATATCGCACAAATTGTTTTTGTTTTTTTACAGCGGAATAATATTGAAACAATAATCTATTGTTTGCTTCACAGTTCTTTTATTAAATTAATCTAAAATATATATATATATATATATATATATATATATATATATATATATATATATATATATATATATATCAATTATTTTTCGTTTTCTCTTCCATTTCGGAAAGGAAAATTGATACTTTTATGCTACACTTACGAATAATCAGGAATGTTCATTCTTGGAATTGGTAAAATGATTTTATCATTCCCTCTTTCAAAAATAAAAACTAAATGGCGATTGATTGTATCGTCTGTATAATATGCATTAGTCTATGTTATGTGCGGAATTACTTTTTATTTAGAACGACCTAATATTTTATTACGAATATAAAAAAAAAAATGTAAATAACACGTTTCTTTAAGCAAATAAATACAGAGCAAACTTAATTAAGACTATCATGACGCAGGGGAACACTTGGCCTACTCCTGAAAATATTCTGTTTACCGAATACCGGAAGGAGTTACTGAAATTCGCACCCTCAATCCATCTGGAATAAAAATTTACACGGGACTCTGTTTTTTTTAGTTTATATTCCTTATTAAAAAATAATAACTGATTGAGGGTGAAGAACAGTGGTAAGGTCTCTCATCGGCTAGACGCACAAAATTTGCGACAACAGCGTTCGTTCTTCATGTGCGATTTCGTGATAGCCAACGCCAAAGTCCTTTAACTTTAATGTTTTGTCGTGCAGCAGGATCGATCGTGTTTGTGTCGTCTGTAATAGTTACGGTGGAGGTAATATGGGTTTTTCCATGACCTCTTTCGCCACTAAAAATTCAAGCGAATGTGGATTTAATCTGATTTCGCACAACCAGCACCTTACCAATGAATCCGCACACAATTAATTATTTTTCCCATTACGTCCAGCAATTTTTAACGTTATTGTGCATTAATAATACCTTAATTTCATATTATAGTTGAAAGAAGGAAAACCACCTCTTTTTATTTAGAGCTAGTGTCCCTATATTTTTTGCATAAATCTAATGGTATGTATTGGGCAGAATTAGGCACTGCTAGTGAACTAACTTCAAAACTTCAAACAAACTTCAAACAATTGTAAACAAAAACCCCAACCTGCCACATTACTTTTGATTCAGGATTTAACACGCGTGAACATTGAACTTACAATTATTTTGTACTTATTTAATTTTTTTTCTTTCTGAGTTCGGGTTTTTTTTTTTTTTTTACAAACTAACGCATACTGCATCATATGTAAGAAATTACGAACATATAATTAACAAAGCACGAGTTGCAAGAGTATATTTTCAAACAACGAACAATAATATTTTTTATAATTATATAGTTATATTTTACTATAACATTACGTTTTTAAATAGAAAAAATAATGCGATTTCTGAAGAATGCAATGTTTACTATACTATATTAGTAACGAAAATTTTTTTACAATCTTTTTTTTTTTTTACATTAAATAATTATTTAAACAGAAATTGCTTAGTTAGCGACAAATTGGTAAAAGAAAAGTATTTATTTGTAGAATACTATTATTAAAAAAAAAACAGTCTGAGAACAGAGGCGGTTTCCGTGATTCAAAATATTGGTTATATCCGAATTTAATATTTTACGTTTCATAGTCAACGAAAAAAGTTGAAATATTTGGACTATTATGAGTAGACAGGTAGAATTTTTCAAGTTCCATTAGATCCATCCTAGTCTATGATTGATAATAGAGATATTTAACTTGTTAATTAATTCAAGTCCCATCAAATCAAGTTTGCGACCAAAAAAATAAGTCACAGGAAGCGAGAAGTTTGCTTTCATAAAGTGAATTTGAGATTAAAGTTTAAAATAGATTTTATAAAATCCCATAAAAAAAAAAATAATAAAAAAAATTAAATAGTCATTTCATTCAGAATTATAATTATTTTATACGAGAAGATTAGAGCAGTGTACAATAATAATACAGTCTGCCTTGAAATTCAAATTTTACACCCTCAAACACATTCTACAAAGCTACCAAAGAGAAGACTAAAGTTACCTTGAAAAAAAAAATACATATTAAAAAAGATTCGAGCGACGACGGAGAACCTCCTCTTCAGGACTCAGACGATGATGATGCATGGGCATGATGAGGCAGATCTTGAATGTATGTTTGCTCTGCAGATTTTCCGAAGATAATCATGAAGAGAAGTTGGCAAAATGTGTTTCGTTTGTCACATGAAGATTGTAGTGAAATTATAAGTTCAAAATTTTTGTGCAATTTTTGTTTTACTAAATAATTTTACAATAGTCTTTTCCTTTTATCCATATTTTTCTCGTATTTTAATAGTTTTTTTAGTTTTGTTTTTTAAGGTTTACACATTTAACAATTATTTTATTGTTTAATATTAAGTTTTATATATATATATATATATATATATATATATATATATATATATATATATATATATATATATATATATATATATATATATTCATAAGACCGAAAATACATTTATCTTGTCAATGTCTTATCAAAAATGCCGAATTTAGGCAACATTTATTTCGGCCACTAGAAGAATCAGATGATTTAAACTGTAAAGAATCATTTGTATCATTTTGATTGTAAAATATAAAAAATTTTTTCCTAACAAATACACCTTATCTCACATTTCACAACCCATTGCAAAGACTGCTGATTTAGAAATTTTTTGAAAATACTGTTTTAAAGACATCTGTAATATCATTCTTTAAAAAGTTTCTTAACATTTCAAAAGTTATAAAACAAAACAATAATTTGTAAATGTATTGGGCGCAATTTTACAAAAAGTATCTCATTACTGTGCACTTTCTCCTATATATATATATATATATATATATATATATATATATATATATATATATATATATATATATATATATATATATATATATTTGAATTATCAAATGCATATATTTTTTAATTATAATTCATATGTAGAAATTGTATTGTAGTTTTTAATTGAACTAAAATTTATTAAATGATCATCAACTTTGGTTTGTAAAAATGAGTTTTTTCATCAACACCTATTTATCTTATGTCAGTAACACAAGCTGTTATCAAACTGGGCTGTTATCAAACTGGCCTATTATCATTACTGAAAAACTCTTCCTTATAAGGAAAGTTTTCCCCCTGACAGATATGACAGGAAAATAATTGGTTCGAGCTGTCTTTATTGTCAAATTCATAACCATTTTACGGAACTGTTTTTCCTATTACGTTTTTCATAAACTCACACACCATTTTCTTCTTTCTTTTTCTTTGTTTTAAGCTATTAATTATTTTAATTGGATATAGTAATGAAGAAAATAATACAAATGTAACATTGAATATGAAATAAAAAAGTTTTACTTCATATACAAGCTTTTCGAATAAATTTTTCATCCTTTTCTATATCACAACAGTTTAAAACTTAATTACAATTATGAAATATCGTTACAGGTGCTTACTATTTTTACTTCAAATTGATTTTTTGTCAATTTATTAATATTTACCTCATTATTTTTATTCGACATAACATTTTATTCTACGATTTGATTGTTCTCATCATTTTGAATAATATGCTGTTGTTTTAATGAATTATTACGCATTTTTAATTAATTTAGAAAATATTTATATTTTTGTTTTCCTAAATAATTTTACAATAGTTTTTTCCTTTTATCCATATTTTTTTTAGTAATCATTTTTTTTTATTTTTTGTTTTTTAAGGTTTACACATTTAACAATTATTTTATTGTTTCATAAGAAGTTATATATATATATATATTTAATATTTTTTGTGTTGTTTTAATGAATTATTACGCATTTTTAATTAATTTAGGGAATATTTATATTATGTCAAATAAAAAAATGAAGCACGGAAAAAAAAGATTGATTTAATCAAATAAAGATGATCTAAGCAATTTAATACATTATAAATTATACAACGAAATCTCCTCACACCACTTAGGTATAATAAACAATTTTTTTTTTTTTTTTTTTTTTTTTTTTTTTTTTTTTTTTTTTTTTTTTTTTTTTTTTTTTTAATAGTTTAGCATAACTCATCGATATTCTCATAGTCATATGAGCCAGATATTAAGTAATCTTCATCTTGACACGGATGAACAAAATTCATTAACGTACTCAACAAAATACTAAACATTTTAATTAGATTAACATACAATCTTGTAATCTCCTCGCTCAGTTCCGTATTCATAAAAGACCTGCGCGCTTATTATCTGTGTTCTCGTTACCAGGTTTCTTCTTTGTTTAAAAAACGGTCTATTACCATTTTGTCCTCTGTCCACTATTCAGTGAATTTTGACGAAATGCTTGAATTTTTAACTGCGTTTTCCTCTGCGAATCAAAATTCACACCCATAACACTAAATTTTCGCATATTGAAATTCATTAGACGATAATTTTGTTCTTATTTATCATGTTCCATTCATTTTTCCAAAAAACTCCGTCTCAGCATACACGATCTGAATCAATTAAAAAAAAAAAAAAGCAGCTAGAAATGTCGCTATACAATACCAAAAAACTAGGCAGAATGCATGTGGATACGAAAAAAAATGCATACCTTGAAAATACAGAAACGAAGAAAAAATAATAAAAAAAATTCCAATTTATCCATATGTTTCTCAAGTGCTATTATAACACATATATTCTGTCATTTGAATCAAATTTTAAATAAAATAAAAAATTACATATCCTCCGATGCGAAATCCATCACAGCATCAGTAATTAAAAATCGTGTTAGATTTTATCGAAAACACTGCAATATAGCAACTAAATTGTTTACGTAAATTGAATGCCTCATCTCATCGCTTCAACCTCTTACGGCTCATCACTTTGAAATGTTTTTAATTATTACTTGTAATTTTTATTGTTATGGGATTATCAATTAATCGATTCTTTGAATTGGCTTTTGTACACCTAGCTTGTTAGGCGATTCACTGTGCGTCAGGTAGCAATTCTTCTTCTTCTTCATCTTCCTCCTTTGTGCCTCTCAGCGTGGAGGTGCCTCAATCCAAGTAAGCCAGGCATCACGATCCCGAGCCAGCGCTCTCATGGAGTTCAGACTCTTCCCCTCTTTCTGTCTGGGTCTTCCTCGAGGGCGACGTCCAGTGGGCCTGGCTTCAAAAAACTTACGTGGATTCCGGCCTTCAAGGCGAGTACTCCAAGGTCTCCAGGTATTCGCTCATTTCTGACCTCATCTCTTCTTGTTCGGCCTGCCACTCTCCGAAGGTACTTCATTTCAGCGGCTGTAGCTCTCCTCCAGTGTCTGTCCAGCGGGACCCAGCTTTCACTGCGTAAAGAAGGGTAGGTTGGTAGATGGCCTTGAATATGTGTAGTTTCACACTGTTTTCTATCTCACTTTTCCCCACTACTGAGCTGCAAAGCTCATAATACATATTATTTGCTTTTTTGATCTTGTTGGAAAGCTCTTGGTCAATTTTTCCATTTCTGCTGAGCACAATCCCAAGGTAAGTGTAGTCCTCTATTGTTTCCAATACCTCCTCCTTGCAGCGAGCTATCACTTCTTCTTCCTCACGACCAATGTGCATCACCTTACTTTTCTTTGCATTCAGTACAATACCCTTTCTTTCCAGCTCGGCTTCCCACTCAATGACTGCTTGCTGGAGATTTTCATGAGAATCAGCAATGAGGACACTGTCGTCTGCAAAAACTAAAACTTGGGCCAGTATTGTCCTCATATTCCACTTTCCAACGACTGTTCGTGTCGTCCTCCTCTTGCTTATTTTTATAATTTCATCCATGAATATGGTGAAAAGGAGAGGACTAAGGCTGTCACCTTGTTTAACTCCTTTAATCATGTTAAAAGTCATGCATTCTGTTCCGTTTATTCTAACTATACCGTTAGAGTTGTGGTAGGTAGATTTTATTGCACCAATCAATTCCGTGGGTACATTTTTAGTGGCTAAAGCCGCCCATATTTCTTTTCTAGAAAGCGAGTCAAATGCTGCCTTTATATCGAGAAATGCGAGATAAATTCTCTCCCCTCTGTCCTATGACTTCTCGATAATTGACCTGAGCGAGAAGATGTGGTCTTGTGTCTGACGGTGGGGTCTAAATGCAGCTTGCTCCTCTTCCGGTTGGCCTTCAACAATTGCCCTGAGCTTCTTTTCCAAAATAGAGGAGTAGAGCTTATAGACTACTTGGGAGAGACAAATAGGCCGAAAGTTTTCACAGTTACTTGAGCTTCCTTTCTTGTGGGTAGCAATTCATGCTTACGTAAACACATATTTTATAGTAATTCCAGTCTACAAATATTTCAATTTGCTCATGAGAATTAATGGGATATAAATAGTTTCTTTAAAATTGCATGAACATTAAATAATTTAATCTTGGAAATTTTAAGCGTATTAGAAATTATAGATCCCCTGTTATAGATTTATTTTCTTTAAATTATTTATATTATGTACTTTCCTATCTGTCATGTTGGAGTAGCTAAAGTGAAGTAGTACCGACTATTGTTTTCAGATAATTACTCTATATATCACTAAATGGTTTTTTAAAAAAGATTCATTTGACATCAGCTTCTTCCTTCTTCTTTTCCTAATAAACTCAAGTTTATTAATCATAACATATTAAGTAATAGCAAGGGATTGGCTGAATTATTGTTTATTGATGATTACTATTAATGAGAAAACAAAGCCACAATAAACACCCTTATCACCTGCTTACCCTTTTTCTTCAAATGTTAAAGGACGACAACATTATGAACGAATACATAATATTCCCGTCCTTTCATAACGTCGCCTTACGCAAACATTAATCCTCTTCACTCAAAGCACTTCTGTCTTTGCACTTTATCGTTCCACGTACAGTGAGGCCTGACGATCTTGATCCCACCTGCCATGATGGAGGAGCTAAAGAAGTGTTACCCATCGTCCAGAACAGGAGCGTACGCAAATTTTTTTTTCGGGGGTGGGATTTAAAAAGAAGAATAATCACATAAGTTTTAAGAATACTCATAAAAATTGGATAGCAAACTATTGTTAAGATTAACAAAAATATTACTCAAAATACAAATCTTATGTTGGTGGGTTTGAAAGTTATATTGTTTCGTACATTTCTTGTTGGGGATATTTCCCTCTGACATCCCCCCGTGCCTACGCCACTGGTCCATTATACCGCCCAGTATAGTGGATGTTATCGTGATGGATCAAATTGAACGTCCAAAGTTGTTGCTTGAGAACTAAACACTACTAAGGCAATCAGCCCTTAACTAAACTAACTAAACGCCCAAGGGGTAGACAGAAGTACACCGAAGGATAGTTTAAATTGGGTTTTCACGGCGTACTGTTTAGAAAAGCAATGCTCTTCGGCCGAATAAGCATTGAACTTGGTTAGCTCAGCAATCCGTTATTCTCTTTAACAATTGTCAGCCATCAAGTTTAATAAATAACAGACAAGAGTGTAGTTCTCACGACAGAGGCTAGGTGAGCCCCAGGAGGGAGGGTGATTAGAACCTAAAGTCGATCTAGGGGTGATAGAACAGAATATAACTTTTTTTTTATTTTGCTCTTAAAAATACAATAGACAAAAATAAAAAATACTTAAATAATATGTCTAAGGATATCTTTGTTTTTTCAACACGTTGACCCAAGATGAAGGATGTAAATTAAAAATCTAAGTTAAAAAGTTTGCATGTTTTTCATCCCGCCATTTTTTTGAAATTTACAATAATTTTAAAATGATTAAATAAAAATATAATACACGAAAGGGATAAAATCTCAAAAATTAAACTCTTGGATTAATATACTTCGGTTATTTTTATCAATTGTTATCATTACAAACAAACATACACTTATTTCTTTTTTTTTCTGTTGGTACTATAGACCATGAAGATCTTTAGCCGTGCGATATGGACTTGTTTCAGTGAAGACTAATTACAGAGAAATATTTCCGCACGTGGGAGCACAGACAGTCTCGAGAGGTTCACCCAATCTCTTGTTGCTAAGAACCATGGTTTCCATGGTGCAGCCGCATGCTATCCATTGCTCCATAACCAATCTCCTTTGGGGCCAATTCGGCAGTGCCCATCCCACCGACTCACTCGGGTTCAAGGAGAGGCAAATCGGTCTAGATCCACGTATTATGGCTGTTTATTGGTTAGCAGGTGCACGAGTATCCATATTCCTATCCCCGAAGCAGACCGTCCATGGACCAAACCTCTGAGCAGCTATTTGACATCCTGGAAGACCACAACGCGATTCGCGATCAAGGTGCACAGGGTAGCATCACTCCTACGTCCGGTCTTTGTGAGTAGCCTCCATTAGGCTGACGAGCCTCACATACCCGATGGGGAAGGGATAATCGCCCGGAGAATCTCAGGCTGCGCGGCTTTCCCCGATAGTCGGTCACCCAATTCGGGCGATCACCCATCCAAGTACTTACAACGTTCTAAGTTGTTTAACTTTGATTACCTATTGCATGTATCGATGAGCAAGCGCCTTAGCCCGCTCGACCATTCCGGCCTATTTATATATATATATATATATATATATATATATATATATATATATATATATATATATATATATATATACATACACAGATGTTACGGCCTTGAACTATGGGAGGGCGTCTACATTTTCTAACATTAAGAGGTCCAATCGTTTAATCCTAAGTCCTTCGAACAAAAATCAATGCTCTGTACGATGTAACCAACAATATCCTACATCATGACCTCTATATTGATGCACTGGGATCTCCTGGAATCCTACTTACTCTCCACAAGTAGGCAAACTTCATCCGGAGTTCCCCGTGTTGAGTGTAAACACAGTTCCGTTGTTTTCATTGGACCTAACATTTTTCTCATGATTTTTCTTTCTTGTACTTCAAGTTTACCTAAACTATAGTTCAAAACTAGAAATTAACTTGAGTACTGGCATTATGGTACATTGACATTGACTACCACTGTATTGTAGGGCCTTATTGTAAGATTTTTAGATAAGATGTTTCAAATAAGATGCTTTATTTTTTTTTTTCTTCGGCTCTACTTCCCAGCTAATAGCGACTTGGACAGCTGAAGCATGGACCACTAGTTTTCACGGATAAGTGCTGCAGCCCTCTAGTTATTGACACCAAGTAGAATTTTTGCATCCGTAGCAACTTGTTGTTATTTTAATTTATTTAATTTTTTTCTTTAAATATAGTATGAATGAATTCCTTTGTCACTATTACTTATTGCCCTTAAGTGAGGCAGATTGTAATGTTTGACAATAAAGACAGTTAATATCCTTTTAAAAAATATTATTTTAAATTCAGTTCGTGACTGGATTTCCAGATTGGCGACCTTGTAAGAAGTGAGGACATAGAGCCGAGGGCTGACCCAGAGGAGAGCCGAAATGACGTTTCCCATTTAGAACTGTCTATATTTGGAGTCTTTGGGTTCCGGCTCATTGAATAGTTCAAGAACGGCTTATATCTAGAGCAGGATAAAGAACGATGGTATTGGCCCCCTTCCAACAGACTTATTTAACAGTATCGTTGGCACAAAGGAGGGCTTTCCACTGGACAAACTTATTAATCACCATCCCTATTTATCATCCGATCCCTTTATCATTTAATATTCAGTTCCTGTGCCTAAGAGGCATGTCTCTCATGGATTCGCATGTTTGATTCCGAAAATTTCAAGAGTAAAAACTTCACAATCACTAATACTAATAGCTTTGTAATTAGCTACAAAACATTTTTTTTAAATATAAAACATCCTATGTATATTACAATGTTTTACGTTCGAGGACAATTAATAATAGGGATATATGTACCTATTCATAACATATTTACAGACGAAAAATTTAAATAATACCAAAACTAATAAATAGACAAATAGTCCTATCCAATAATAGTTTTGTTGCAAAAAATCAAGCAGTCGGTATTTACTACTTATTATATTAAAACATATAAATATTAATTAAAAGGAAATACAAAATTTTAGTGTATTTATAATTTATAATTTGCTTAAAATTTCCACTATTTTTTTTTCGGTGGGGCCTGGGTTAAAGATTAAATTATTTAATGTTTTTGCTATTGTAGAGGCACTAATATCCCATTCATTCTCAAGATTTATATTAATACGTTTACGTCAGTGGGGCAATTGAAATTTTCCTCATTCCAGTCGCTCCACTCCATCGTTCCATCGTTCTATTTGGAGTGATCTTCAGTGTCCGCCTTCAGTTCTTACTATTACAAAGGGTTATAGTCAGAACCAATAATATAATGATAATATTGCTTTTAATAATTAGAAACATGTTGTAAGTGAAGTAATTATTAATAAAATTTATTAATTGGAAATATTTAAAGTGATTCTTGTACAATGATAATAATTTAATTTTTATGTTACTATATATATATATATAAATATAAAAATCCAAAATATATTAAACCCCAAGTTTTAGTTCTTGACAACTCATACATAATAGGTATAGAATAAAAATATATCATCTAATGCTTTCATAATCGAAAAAAAAATATTAAAAATATTCCATCGATTCATTTCGCATTTTTATTTGTAACACGAAGCATGTCGAAACTAACAGGAAAGTAATTTTGCCCAAATTGTGAGCGATGAAGAAAAAACGGGTTTTTGGAACGCTTTACTGGATCTAATCAACTGCCGTTTTCCGTCTGTTATGCAACTCCAAGCGTTTATTTCACTTTCTATCTGATTGTCTTCCTATTTTTTTTTTTATTTTTTTTTTTTGGTAGTATAAGAAAATTATAATTATTATTTATTTTTTTTTTTTTTTATATTTAGAATGAAATTTTGAAGTTGTGATCGAGCTTTGAGGTAGTTGTCTTGTTAACAATAATTGACGTTCCCTCATGATGGGTTGTCTTACTATCATTTATGATTCCCTCTGATATTAACCCTTCAATCAAGCTCGCCTATTGCGTTTAAAATAATAATTGAAAATACAGTCGACTCTTCCTAGTCCGAAAGCATCTCTTTCAAAGCCTCTGGCCGCATCTTCTTCGTCAACCAACGGTAGATAGACAATTTTTTTAGTTTTGCAGTACGTGGATCTTGTTCCATGGAAGCAACGAAATTAAAATTTTTGTCTTTATTTTTCTTAATATCAAAAATATTGTACTTAATAATGTTATACTCCACTTCTAATTTTGTTTCGGGTTCACCTCTCTCAAGACGATTTATTATCGCTAGTTTCGCCTCCATTGTTAATTTGAGATGTTTCCTTTTTAAAACGCACATTTGAAATTAAGACAAAGTAAGCATAGGATGTTAATACATATATAAATGTTTTATTACTGATTGGGCCGTTGAGGGAAAAGTTAGGAAAGGCGTACTTAGAAGTGCCCGGGTTGTGGTGGAGAGCGTCGAAAAGCTAATAAAACGATTTTTGGAAAACAATCCTTTTTCTATTATCGTAAAACTTGTGACCCATAGTTAATTATATTTTTGGATTGCTTGAACTACTCATCGTACTAACAATACAAAATTCACATTGAAGATTAATTTAATGAAAATATATCCACCTATAAAGAAATTGAGGAAATAAATACACATTCAAATTTTAATAGCTTAATTTTTATTTAAAATAAACGGAGTTGGTATTTTTTAACTAGATTTACGCAGGCGGTTTTATTATATATATATATATATATATATATATATATATATATATATATATATATATATATATATATATATATATATATATATATATATATATATATATATATATATGTACTCCAAATCAAATTTCAATTTTTGGTGAGGTTCGGATTAGCGAGAGCCCATTCTATAAAGTTCCAAATAGAAACATATTATACTCCATCAATATCTCAATATATCTTTATATCCCTGTATAATGTAGAACAAATATCCATCTGGGAGAAGAATAGAGTAACTTTTGTTATTCACAAAATTAACATTAATGCATCGCTTTTGGCTTGACCTTTGATTGTCAGCGCGATATCAGCTACGAGTAATGAGGTATCCCACACAAAACCAAGGTAAACCAGCAATATACGAAATTAAATGTGAAACACAAGAAAAACTAAAAAAAGTATCGGACAGAGGCTAGGTCTATCACACACCCGCGGGGTTTTAAAGGCGTAGAATTACTTAGAGTGCAAGTAATGAGAATTGCAAAGAAGAATATATAATTATAAAATAGCAATCTCGTGAATGAAGATCCAGTCATAAGTTACAAATTATATTGTTGTGAGTGATGACGTCAATTCAGCACTCCAAAGTGGTCAACTTTACTCGCTTGCTGTACTTCCGCCTTAATTCTAAATTCAAAAATTCTTTTTGCAATCTCTAATGGCACATTTTCTTCGTTAAATGATACCCATACTTTCCTCCTAGCATTTATAGAAGCGGAGCTATGAGCGTTTAAAAATGACACCAAAAGCGTCATCTATTGTTTCTGTCCTAATTCTACGTAAAAAAAAAAGAAAGAAATTAAATTGGATGAAAATATTACTTTAAAAACGAATACAATAAATGAAAATACTAATTGCAAATACTTATATTCTTTTAAATACAAACAACTCTGTTAAATGAAATAAAATGCGAATATTTAACATAAATTATTTATAATCCTATAATTTTATTAACTCTAATACTTATTTAAATTATTTTGCTTCCATTGCCCTATTATTCCATAGGGTTTGGCAGTATTTGCATAATGCTTCCCAATTTTCGCCGTTCAATTATTCGTCTATTTCTTAATTATTCAAAATATTTTTGTTAAAATTTAATTGACGAAATTCACTCAGGATAGTGCATTTGGCTAAAAAATGAAGGGTATCTTCTATTCCCTTCGTGTTACACATTAAGGGTAATACTTCTTTTAATATGTGCCAATTAATTCAAAATAGCATTACTTCTTTTAACGTCAGCACACATTAAAAGAGTTATTACACTTTGTGTTTTCATTACCGTACCCCCCAACCAACTTCTTGCTTTCTACGGTCAACGATATCTCCACCATAACTATAAAATGCATACATGTAATATTATACTAGTATACTATCTTCTTAACGTTATATGCTACAGCGCTCGTAGCCTACTCCAACAAAAGCTACCAGTTGAATTAGTGGAACCCTCTTCTATTAGATCTTTTCTTCTGCATTGACTTCACCGTACTATTATTAGACTGTACGTGTTCGTCTCCTTTTACATTTTACTCTATTCAAAAAAGTATTACCTGAAGATTTGTTGGGTTTTTACCTTCACATCTAATTTTCTCGGATAGATATTTATTTACCATACTTTGTCTGTTAAAACGTGAGCATAATGACTATATTGACTCTCTCAATCCAGATTATTATGGTAAGCCATTTATTTATTTCGTCAAGTCGATGTGCTACAAGGGTCTATTCATCTCATATACTTAATAGAAACGAATGAGCACCATTATTTCAGGTTATTTAGTTAATTTTCCTTTCAAATCTTCCCTGATTACAATACCTTTACAACTTTTAACATAGGAAATAACCTAATAAATGAAGTTAGTAAACGTTGATGTACCTATTGAACTGACAATTACGGACACCGACGTACGTACGCATGGACTCAAGCTTTTTGTTATACAGATCAGTGTTTCCCAAAGTGTGGTACGCGTAATCCCAAGAGTACGGAAAAAGTTTGGTAGGAGTACGCCCTGCACAGGGCTTTGAACGTAGAAAAATATTTAAAAAATTAAAATAAATATATTTTGATTTTTACTTTCACTTACCTATTTATGAAATATACAGTAAGGGAAAATGTTGCGATCGTGAAAAATTCCTAAAGTTTTAAACGGAAAATAATTGATAATTTACTAAATAAGAAATATTTTCCCAGGTTGAAAACAAATTTTCATATTTTAGAAAAGTTAATATCTAACATATAAAGCCGTGGAAGTTAATGCAGTGTTTTTCAATCTTTTAGTATTTGCGACCCAATTTTCAATCACAATTTTCATCGCGCCTCCCTCCCCTCCATACAATAATTTTCACTGAAATCGTGCTGTAATCATAACGTTAATTTCTATTTAATTTAGTTTACATAATCACATAATGCATATATCGATTCTTAAGTGATTGTTGAAGTTAATTATTATTATTATTATTACTTATACGTTGTTTAAATTTTTCCATGGAAACTAAATAGAAAATTTTAAAATTTATTTTAAGTAAGATGGTAAGTGAAAGTGTGATACGCGCACCACATTTTTTTTTGTTCCGATGGGTAGGTAGTGGTATGAAACTTATTAAGGTAAACAGATGCCGAAAGTTTGGAAAACACTGATATAGGTGATTAGAAGTTTTAGTTTTTTTTCTATTGATCATACAATATTTGAAAATCTACCAGAAAATATTTTGTTAACAGTTGTAAAGGTATTCACCATGGATCCCCTGTCAGTTATTCCAATATCTGCACACTGTAACACTACAATACTCTAGAGAACTTGCTTAAGTAATGCTTCCAATATGTCTAGGCTCTTTATCTTAGGTACCAGGACAACCATTCTGTATTTTTTTTCCCTACATTTTGGGGGGAGAGGGATATATCCCCCCAATCCCTCCTGTGTGCACTAGGGTTGGAACATCGAAAGGAAAATATCGATATTCGATATTTTGATATATCGCAAAGCCAAATATCGATATCCACCGATAATCGCTAGAAAAATATCGATATATCGAAAGGAGATGGATAAAAAAGCAAAGAAAGGGCATCAAATGAGTATAACGTTAAACTGGGAAGAAGTTTATGAAATAATATAATGATTATTATTTATTAAACAATATTTTTATTAGCCATGAATCATTATAAAAAAAGATGAAAAAGAATTATACTTCAAAGAAAAAAAATGTTATAACATATTTTTATTTTGAAGACTTTTAGGCATATTTGATATATTATAGTCTTCTAGAAGTTTTTCAATAATAAAACCTTCAAACATCTCAATTTTTTATTTATCATATAACTCCTCCGACTATATTGTGCATTCTTAAAACATTCATCTAATAGCGTTTAATTTATATGATATATCGTACATCTCAGTACCATCATCATTTATATAAATCATCAATTTGTCTTTATATAGGATTAATCAACATTATTTGCTTTTAAATCTTATCTACTAATAATTGTTTGATAATTAAATATTGTTTATTGTTATATTTACTAGTAAAACTCCAGAATGGTAAGCTCAACATGGAGGACATCTAGATTTTTAGGACCTGGCTGATCTTAAAAATCTTTACCTCCGCCATTTTGGGGTTACGATTCAGGAGTTTTACCGAATAAAGGAAATTGTTAAAATAAAATACAGTAGAATCTCGATAATTCGTATGGTCAAGGATTCGAAAGGTAAATATGAATTATCGAGATTTCCAATAATCGGCGGTAAAAAAATAGGAAATAACAAAATTAATACAAAATTGTATTAATAATTCATATTATTAAATACAAACGATATAGTTAGATCAACAAAAAAAATCGGTTATTTTCATATAGTGCAATCATTGAAGACGGATCTCTTCGATGGCTTCGTTAAGCATGTTCAGAGCAGAAAATACGTTTATACAAACATCCGATTTTGCTAAGAAATGACATACGTTATAGATGCATTATTTCGCCATTTTAGTACTAATCGTCGGCACATCAATTTCTCATCCATCTCCTTTTTTTACGGAGTCAAAATTTCCTCTTCAGTTAAGATCCAAGCTACTGCTAAACCTTCGTCAAAACAGGCGAAATCTCGAAAAGTCATGGGAGTTCTTAATTTTGAGGTAGGTGATTTCCATCCTTGATGCTTTTTAATAGTTGTATCACTAATTTCTTGCGTTAAATGTCTAAACTCGTTTAGACATTTAACAGTCGGAGGCAAAAACAGAAGATAACATCCCTGAGTGATGTGGTACTGTTGTGGTCCGTACAATTATCAATAAACAGTTTAAAATTGTCGCTGTTTTTTATTCCATATATGTACCCATTCGTTGAAAATTTCGCTTAGGGTAAATGCTTTTGTGTTCGCACAATAGGCTATCGGGAACGTTTTTTGTTTATAAAACACCTTGCTTTCACGGATATTAAGTCATGAGCGAACTTAATTTTTCAGATCAGTCTATGCTGTCGGCTATCAGTATGGTTACAGGTTTTTTTACAATTTCATTTAAAGAGAACTGAATAGAAAAAAAAAAAGGGTAAACCGACCGAAATTCATAGAAACGATTGCTCTCTCACTCACTCACTCACCTTTCCTCTTGAAAAGATTAAGAGTTAACCAGATTTTTTATTTGGAAATTCGAATTATAAGGCGTTTACATTACTTGGAAGACGGAAATAAATACGAATTATCGGGGTAACCGGATTGCAGTGTTTTTATACGAAATAAAGGAAGACCAGAAAATCTATACGAATTACTGGGATATGAATTGGCGAGATTCTACTGTAATATAGTTTAGCGTATGGTGTGATCGACATATCGTTGTAAAATATTGATATCATCGATATATCGGATGTTAAGATATCGATATAATATATCGGTTTTTCAACTCCGATATATCGATATATCGCGTGTCGATATTCCAACCCTAGTGTGCACCACACACACACACACACACACACAATGAGTGTGTATTGTTGCTTTGCGAGTCATTGAATTTAGCATTTATTGCCCAACTTTTCTCATATAGTTTTCATTTGAGCTTCTCTGCAGTACTTTTTAATTGAATTTTATTTAGTCCAGAAAACACTGAGGTCCCTTTTTTGGAGTTGACTTTAATTTTATTATCAATTTCAAACTAACAAAAATGACGGATATTATACCCTAAAGAACTGTTTGCATGTATAATGTAATGTACCATGTATAATGGTAATTTTGAGCTGAATAGAAGTTGAATTAATAGGTTCAATAAATAATTTTAACTTTTAAGGCCATTCGAAAAAAACATTTAAAAATGTAATATAACATTGAGTAGCATGAAATAATGAGTTTATGAAATGATATAGTAAACTATGATGTATCTATTCTGTTAGATAATAATTATTTTATTTTTTTCAGGCACACATGAAGTTTCCTCCAGACTACCCTTATTCTCCACCAAGCATTAGATTCCTTACAAAAGTTTGGCACCCCAATGTATATGAGGTAATTCTAAGATGTGTAAATGAAAGAAGTGTGTATAGCTATGAATGCTTAGTACATAGTAAAACTATATTTCATTAATTTTATTTTATTTTTCTATAGCCAACGCTATTCCTGAATATGCTGTCTTCATCTCAGAAAATGGTTCTATTTTCTGTATTATTTATTAAAATTACAATTTCCTTCCTTCAATTACATGTTTTTTTATGACAATATGTTCTGATTGTGCTATAGCCTGGAGTGAACTGCAATGATAATACTGTTCCATATTTCTACTTCATTATTTGTCTTTGAATCACTAAGAATAAGAAAGAATTAAAATCACCAAAAGATCTTACAAGTGGGTGTTTTGTATGTATGTATGTATGCATATATATATATATATATATATATATATATATATATATATATATATATATATATAATGTTTTTCTAAAATCTACGAGGATGCCGATTATGGTTTTATTTTGCTCCATGGCATAGTGCATATCAAAAGTAATTTTTATTAGGATGGATTGCTTAGATCAGGGGTGGTCAACCTGTAGCATGCTAAGCACCAATTTTTTCACAAATATGTTCAGATGCGCCATATAACTCGAGCACTTTTTATCCTTTCATGCGTTCATGGTTGGAAAGTAGAGATGAGCTTAGAATCTCTGCTTCAATTAGAAAGGAAAAGGAATAACTTGATCACCCAATTAAAGTAATTAATTTATACCAGTTTGTTAAAGCACCAATGTACAATAGTCAGTAATGATCTTTTGTACGACAGTTAAGTGATGGTTCTGCAGCTGCCAGAGAGTCCCGTTTGATGAAGGTAACTCTGGACCACAGTTTTAGGTGCTGAGAGCAAGATCAGCTTGGAACTTTGGTTAGTCTGTTCTCTCGAAGGAGTTCTGGCCCAGGCATATAGTTAATAACCTTTTAAATTGAAGTATGCTTATTGACATAATTAACTTATAGACCTGACATCCAAAGGGTATATATTCCACTCTATGGTTAAAACCCAGGGTATAAGAATACTTATAGGCGCAAAAATGCAATGTGCCACTTGTAATCACCCATTGCACGAAGTTTGGCGCATGTGCCACCCCTGGCTTAGGCCTCGTCCACAATGGAGCACCGACCCGCGCACCGCCTCTAGTCCCTCGAACCAAGAAAAAAATGAACACATTGTTTCCAATGGGACTGGTCATAACGAAGCCTCGCCCTGTGCACCGACCCTCGACCCTAGCCTAGCACCAAACCAAGCAATTGTTTCGTCAATTCTTTTACCCTCGACCCTCGCACCTCCCGACCTCAGAACTTTGAGATTTATTAATATCTTTTTATATTATCTCATTTTTCAATGAGATATTTCAAAACCAATACATAATTGAATTTCTTTAATTGTTCATATAATGATGTACTTTACAAATATTAAATTTTTTATCATTTTACCTAATAAAATAGAAAATAATATTCGCTTAAATACTTAATTTTTGTGCTACAATTATTTTATTTTGATGCTCAAGTTTTGAGCTTGTCAATTGATATATATATATATATATACGTACAAAATTAATAAAGATTAAAAAAAAGAACATTTATAACTGCACTGAATGTTTGATTGAAATGGAAAACAATGATTGATGAGCATTTAAATTATATTAATAATGTTTCATATTATGTAATTCTAGTATCTTGTATATTATTAAATTGAAGTTTAATTTACGACAGATTATTAAACAAAAGAAAGTGCAGTCCAAACACCCTTTCAGTGGACATTACGACAGAAGTGCTAAATTTTTGTTTCGCTTTTTTTATTAAAATTAATATCGACTATCATTAATATCGATGTTTACCTACCTTAACGTGAGCATCAGTCGTTCCTCTGTTGAAATTGGCTGAGCGTGATTACTTAAAACTATTAATTTTTCCACTGTTTTTTAATTTGAGGTTAGATTAGATTAATGATATAATCAAAGTGGAGATCTTCATCCTCATATAACCGAAAAATCTTTCAGAATCTCGTCTCAAATCCTGGTACAGGTGATGGAATTCACCAAACTGAAATCGCACCCTATTTAAAAAATGAACTTCCGATCCTTTTTCTTTTTCGGTAAAAATGATAATAATTGGCTGAGATTGAATCCAGCGCAATATCTTCGTCAGACGATGGTATATGATATCTGAAAAATGGTATCTCATGATATGCGAAATTCAACTGAAGGGGCAGAGAGATACCATTCCTTCTAGCTTTGGAGAGGGGTGGTGTTTCAATGTGGACAGACAGGGGGCTAGGGGCGAGGGTACTAGGGTCGGTGCGAGGGATTATCACTGGTACTCGGGCGAAGGGCGGTGCTCCATTGTGGACGAGGCCTTAGATGAATAAGTTTTCTAATTGAATTAGAATTGGTGGTGGTGTTCTTCAAGAAAGGCTGAGCTTTGGGTTTGGATTAAGTTCTGTAATGTTTTTCAGAGGATTTATTAGGGATTTTATTAAAAGAAAAGATTTTAAATGAGAAATTGTAGATTTGAATCAAAGGTTGAGAGGTAAACTTCTAATATTTCATACTGATTTGTAGTGGGCTAACATCCCAAAACCGATTAGCTGCTTGGGGCTGCTTTGAAAACATGAAAACATTAAATCAGTAAGGTGAGATGGAAGGGAGTAAAATGTTTGTTTATTTCATCTGGAGTAAGATGGTAGGAAGGAGGTGAGTTGGCCTTCCATGAAGGGTTACCTCTCTGTTTTTATTTTTTTTGTATAATAAATTGTATTCCTTATGTTGTTTATTTATAATTATAGAACTAACCCTTTTCAAGCACCTCAAATGAGATAGCATATATAGGCATTATTTTTATAGTACTGAATGATCAATTAAGTTTAATTATAGCAGTTAAAATTTCTATTTGAAGTACAGTTTTCCTGTATATTATATTTTATAAATTTTTTGCTATACTTAATTTAATTTTCAGAATGGAGACTTATGCATTTCTATACTTCACCCCCCTGTAGATGATCCACAATCTGGAGAGCTCCCTTGTGAAAGGTGGAATCCAACCCAAAATGTCAGGTATAAATTTTTAAACAAAATTTGAGAAAACAAATAATAAATATTTAATGGAATATTTATGTATATAGATCATTTTATTTGTCATTAAAGTTAGTCTCATATATGATTGGGCAACCCAAACAAAGCATAAATAATTAACAAGCAGATATACTTAAAATACACAGCATCAAATTTAGCGGTAGGCACAAAATAACAGTAGACAGGCTAACACAACTCTACCATTGAAATTAAAAGATCATCCGCAGTTGATCAGATAAAATTATTTAATATAAATACTATAGTACCCAAAACACCACCATGGACTTTTAAAAAGCACTAACAATATCTTCAATTAGCGAGCATCTCTAGAGAAAATTCCAAAGCAACTAATTTTGAAGAATCCTTCAAGGAGATCATTCACACATTGCCTGATCAAAAATTGATTTTCACGGATGGGCCTAAATCGAATTCACTCTCTGGATCTCTTTTTGACACTTCCAATTCCACCCATAAGTCGAAAGTACACCAACATTTTGCAGCATCTATACCGCAGAGGTAAATGCAATTACAGTGGCTCTCGATTATTCTAGAACACTGCCTATAAAGAATGTCACCATAGTCTCAGATTCATTGAGTGCCCTAAAAACACTCGACAACATGTATTCCAGGAATTCAAAGAATTCTAGAAATTATTAAAATGATGAGTGAAGATGGCAAATCAATAGACTATGTTTGGGTGCCAGGAATGTTGGTACAACAATTTATTGGGGTGGAGGGGAGAAATAAATCTAAAATTTTCCAACAATTTTGACCAGATTTCGCAGTGCGATGTAGATTCAGAAATCTAAAATTCCTCAACTTTTTGGGTTTTCAAATTATTAGGAGGGAGGGTGACACTCCTCCTGTACCCCTCCCATGGCAAGGTCCGTGGTGGGTGCCTGGACAATTTGGAATAAAAGGTAACAAGATGGCGGACTGCCAAAGAGGCCAGTACTCTTTCCTGGCCATGATAGAACTCTCCTAATGCTATCAGAACTGATGCTTCCTTTGAAAGAAAAAGTATTCGAGGAATGGGAAGAAATGTGGTACAAGAGCTACCCAAGCAAGCTTAAAAGCATGAAATGAGAGGTGAAGCCTTGGCACACCTCAATTCAGAACAACCGCAGAGAAGAAGTGGTTCTAACAAGACTGAGAATTTGGCATTCGAGACTAATGCATATTCACCTGATATCGAAGGAAATGTCAAACATTATAAAAAAAACTTAATAATATTATTAAAGAATGATAGTAATAATATTTTTGAAGAATGTCCATTCTACTGCTAAGAATTGAGCCAAAAAGGAATACCAAGTAGTATCTCAATTGCCTCAGGAAATGATATTTGCCAGATAAATTCAATTATGTCCCTTCTCGTCAAACTCAATATTTACAAGCAGATCTGATGAAGTGATGACGAACCATTACTATTACTATCACTTTCATTAAAATAAGATGTTAATTACACAGGCCAACGATGAAAAATCTTTTGTACTGAAAATACCTTATTCCTATAGTTTTTAGGGTGCTGAATCCAAATATGATATTAAAAAAGCTGTATCACCCACAATTGGTGATCAGGATAAATCTTGGGCCCCGCATAAGGTATGTTATGTATGTGTCGAAGATCTAAGAAAATGGTCAAAAAAGGAGAAAAAACCCTTTAAATTTGCTGTTCCTATGATATGGATGGAGCCAAGAAATCATTCCGATGATTGCTACTTTTGCAGTGTCGATATTAATGGTCATAACTCAAAAAACAAGAAGGTAATAAGCTACTCTAGCCTTCCGTCCACCATCCGACCAATAGGGCAAGGTGTAGATTTACCAGTCCCTGAACCACCAGATGATTTAAATTCTATTCCAACGGAAGTATTTTCTGATGTACAATCGGAGTTAGATGAACAAGATGATGAAGAATTCCAATGTTTTACAGAAAATGTAGAGCCTAAACTGTTTACTCAAATCGAGCTTAACGACTTGGTTAGGGATCTTGGCTTAACAAAAGAAAAAGCTGAATTGCTTGGCGCTAGGCTAAAAGAAAAGAACTTGTTGGCGGTTGGAACCAGCATTTATGTGTACAGGAAGAGAGAGCAACAATTTTCCAAGTTTTTTGAACAAGAAGGTGATTTATTGTACTGCTCAGACATTCCCGGTGTGATGAATGAGTTTGGTTTTGGATACAAAAAGGAAGACTGGAGGTTGTTTATTGATTCATCGAAAACTAGTTTAAAGGCTGTTTTATTACGCAAGTATTATTGAAAAGTGTGTACAGCAGCAATGTTGTGCTCCAAGTTGTCATTTATAACACATAGGTATGCTCTTGCAGTCAATCAAATTCTTTATCATTTTTATTAAAACTTAATAGTGGTTCTTAAAATTTTAGTTCTTTTTAAAAATAAAAAACTAATAAGGTTTCAGCGATGAAATGTTAACCACTTATTACAACACAATAAAATAATGTTTTCTGAAAATTTTGGATTTTTAAAGCATGTCCCTTCTGAGATATTTCGTATTGAAAATACCTGATTTTAGAAAAATTGTAATATTTGATAGCCCATTAAATACAAAGGTTGTAACTCTTAGGCCCGAAACTTTTTAGGGAAGTAGTATACTGTAATGGTATACTACTTCCCTAAAAAGTTTCAGCACTATATCCTGAAAAAAAATTGAAGATGCGTCTTAGTTTGATCTTAAATACTTTTAATTTTAAAAGAGAAGATTTTTCTTTTGAAATCGTTAACATTTACCTTTTTTATTTGGTTTATTTACAATTAAGGCTTGGATACTGGACAGAAAATATTGTGCATATGCCCTATAACGTGGCTTCTATTTGAACCAAATAATAGAAGTTACAGAGTTTAATGCAAACCTCTATAAAATACAAAATAAGTTGTCACACCGGAGCAAAATGGGCGCTACAAAAAATTGGACTTCTATTGTCTATTCTATTCTACTCTATCTGTTTTCAACTCTCTGAATATATTACAAACATAGGTAAAAATAATTAAAAAAATATATGGATTGGTAAGTAATAAAAAAAAAAAAAGAAAAAGAAAAAAAGCATTATATTTATACAATTAGGGTCCTAATTATGTAAAAAAGATCAATACAGCTTTCAGTACCCGACTAAGTTACTTTTTACCCATTTTATATTTCCCCTGTTGGTACAAAACTATAACAGCACTTGTAGTTCATGTAAATTTCTTTTTACAATATGTAGTTGATAGAAAAAAAACATTACTTCTGGATTTTTTTAACTAAATTAACATAAGAAAGAAGGAAAAATAAAAAAGATAAGCTGTATCACCTTACATAGAGAAAATTAATAAAAAAGAAAATAAAATTAAAAACTTTTAAATCTTTCCAGAATTTTCTTTCATGTTCCTTCTGCAGTATATAGGACAAACCCAATCTTTCTCTTCCCATATTCCCAATTCCTACAAACAGCCTAAAAGATTCTTAAGATAAGAAAAAATAACAAAACATTTCTCTAATACAGGAGTGGCCAACTTTTTGCACACCAGGTGCCAATTTTTTTACAGACAAGTTTAGAAATGCCATATAGCTCAAGCACTTTTTATACCTCCTTATGTTCATGGTTAGGGGTTGGAAAATAATAATAAGGACAGGATCTGCTTTGATTAGGGGAAGAAAAGGAACAACTTAATCACTTGATTAAATTAATTAATTTAGGCTAGTTTATTAAAGCACCAAACCTACAACCGTCAGAAATGATCACTTTGTGATAGTGCTACTGCTGCCAGAGAGTCTTGTTTGGTGAAGACCACTCGGCCACAGTTGTTGGCGCTGAGAAGGAGATCAGCTTGAAACTTGGATTTGTGTGTTGTTGCTCCTTGGAAGAAGGAGTCCTGGTCCTAGCATATGTTTAATAACCTTTACAGTAGAAGTATACTTATAGGCATAATTAACTTTTTTAAATGATTTAATTACTGTATGTAAATTTGTGTGTAAACAATCTTTCATGTGACACCCTTCAGTTGCATCTTGCATTCATTATCACAAAATCAAAAGAGTATAGATTCGACTCTATGGTCAAAAACCACGATATAACTATACATATAGGCGCAAAGGACCAATGTACCACTTGTAATCACCAATGCACCACGGTTTGGCCATACCTGCTCTAGTACAACTGTAAGCAAATACAGCTTTTCCTTTGGATATGTGTTGCTCCCTTTAAACCATAAACCCATTCAAGATAACTATTTATTTTTTTCCTTTCTCCTAGTAATATTTTCTTTTATATGTAAAAATTTAATTCACTTCATATTTTTTATACTATGTAACCATATAATTTAATTTAATTTGATATAGTGTGGCTCTTTATAATAGATGAAAAATCAGGATGTAGCTCATACTGACCTCATGTGTGCCTACACCAGCTCTAATATTCTACCAAAAGTATAGTGATGCTGTTACATGTTTTCACTGTCATGATTAGTAGTTCTTCTCATCTAAGTTGAAATAAATTAAATGTATTATTGAAAATGTAAATCTATCGCTCTTTAGTATTAAAATAATTTCTCATGTAAACAATTTTGTTTCAGAACTATTTTGCTATCCGTCATCTCATTATTGAATGAACCAAATACGTTCAGTCCTGCTAATGTGGATGCTTCAGTTATGTATCGGCGTTGGAGAGATTCAAAAGGAAAAGACAAAGAATATGAAAATATTATTAGGTGAGAAATATTTCAATAGCTCCTTAAATTATATAGTTGGTTATTATCAATTAATTTCAGTGAATCCAGTTAAAATACATGCATACATAAGTACATGATTGGCACAACAACCCACTTAGCGAGTCTGGGTCTCCTTTAGCAGCCTCCAACAGATGGCTCTGTCTTGTGCTGTAGCAGTCCAGTTTTGGGTGCCTAACAAGGCTCTGGCATCTGCTAATAAGCCATCCAGCTTTCCTTGTCCTGGGTCATCCCACTCTTTTCGTTTGGTGAAGTTCCTTCGTCATAACTTTTTTCGGAATCTCAGACTCATTCATGTGGGTGACATCTTTCCCAATAAAGTCTTCTCAGCTTGATAACTAGGACTATATATACACCATATGTTTCCTATTGTTTGTTTTTATTTTCCATAAGTTTCTTATAGCCAAGCAACCTTTCAAATATTAAGAATCTGTTTTCCTTAGACTTGGTGGTTGCCCTTTTTTTTTTTTTTCCAGCTCGTTATCAAGATTTACAAAAACAAGATTATATAAGACGCTAATTCAACCAGTGCTAACCTACGACTCAGAAACTTGGGTACTTACGAAGTCTGATGAAAGGGATCTCCAAACATTTGAGAGAAAGATACTCAGACGCATCTACGGCCCAGTAAAGGATGGTTCAGCTTGGAGAAGACGCACAAACAGGGAAGTATACTCATTGATTGGTGAGCCTGATGTCGGAAAAATTGTGAGGATTGGTAGGCTGCACTGGGCAGGCCATGTAGAAAAAATGGGGACTGATGAGATCCCAAATAAACTGCTTAATGAGCGCTACATGGAACACAGCTGAGAGGCCGCCCTAAGCTGCGATGGTTGGATGGTGTTGAAGAAGATGCAAGGACCCTGCTCGGAGTACGGAATTGGAGAGCAGCTGCACTTGACCGGTTGAACTGGCGGAAGCTGCTTGAGGAGGTCAGGACCCAGTAATGGGTTGTTGCGCCGATTGAAGAAGAAGAAGGTGGTTGCCCATGCTTCTATCCCATATGTGAGTACTGTATGTGCCAGGGTATCTACAGGTTAATTTTGGTGCTGGAGGAAATAAGCCTGCTTTTGCCAAACCTAAGAAAAATATATTGGAAGTATTGATTCATATGCTGATTTCCTGTGATACTTCATTCTGGGAGTTCACCTCAATTTACAATGAGACCGAATTCCCTGGCCACTGTTTCAAAAGCAATGAAAGTCTCCTTTAATGCCTGCTCAGATCTGGCCACAATATTAAAGTTATTGGCTTATTCTAGTAACAGTAGAAGACTGGAAATGATTGTGTCACTTGTCTGTATTTTGTATTTAATAATAGCCTTTTCTAATGACATGTTGAACAGAAGTCTTGCTAGGGCACCTCTTTGCCTTACTCTGCTGCTATTTTGAAACATTTCAGACAAATTTGATCCAATATGGACTGCGCATTTGTAATTTATGATGATTATGATGGCTATGTGAGTTTTCCTGGAACTTTAAATTCTTCCTTGACCTTGTACAGTTTTTCTCTGCCGATACTGTCATGCATATATGCTGACATAGAATCGACAAAGAAATAAATGAAGTCTATCCATTAGGAGATATAAATCACAAAAACAGGTCTCTCATGGTGGAATTCAAAACGACAGGTGATGTTAAAAATATTCTGTATAATACAAAAAAACTTAAAAACACAAGGATTACTGTTGGTAGAGATTTTAGTTCAAGCAAAAGATTTAAACAATATAAACTTCTTATAGTAACAAGGAAAATAATTAACAAGGTGAAAGATAAGGATAATAAAGTTCAGGTAAGAGGAAACAAAATGAAAATTAAAAACAAAATCTTCAGTTGGTCCGAAAGGGACGGTTTATTGTGCGGGGAGGAAGCGGCTGCAATGAAAACACTGAAGGCTATCACTGGACTGGACCTCTTGGAGCTTGTGTATCGGCTGTTAGAGTCACTGGATGGATTAGCTACTTACACCAAACTGATGGCAGACTACCGCCTAACTAACGCAAATAAACAAATCTAAGGCTCAGATTCTCATGAAGAAGCTGCTCTGTATATTCAAATGAAGTTAAAAATTTAAACAAACGGAATTATCAAAAAAATATATGCTTCATTTCGCTTGTGCTGCAGATATACATAATATCCAAAAAAAATTATGATACTGCCAAGAATATAATATAAAAAGAAATATAAAAGAATATAGCCAATTTTTTGCTGTAATTATTATTCATAATAATTTTTCATTTATTTCTTTTTTTTCTTTTTAACAATAAATTATATTGTTGTTTGAAAATTCCACTATCCAGCTAATGTGAAAATATTTCTGTATTTTTTTAATTGATATTGCTTATTTTTATAAAGAATAGGTCTCTCAATAGATAACTTAGTATTATCTCCCAATAGAGATAACTTAGTAAACAATTGTATTTTCTGTTTATTCCTATTGTTTCTGGAGAAAAAAAAATTGTGCTAAATAATATAATGTTTTGTATTTTTATATGACGTAAGTCTCTCATTTATAAAGGCAATTTAGTAAACATTGTATTCTTTGTTTATTCCCTTTGCTTTTGGGAAAATGTGCTAAAGTAATGATTTACTTAGCCATCTGATTATTAAGTGATTTTTGAGGTCTGATCTCTGAATATATTCCTATATTATAGTAGTTCTTCATTGCCTGGTTTTCCGGAGTGACCCGATGCCCACTCAACGCTTACGCTATTATGTTTCGCAAGGTTGTTCAGGGCTGTTACATTCCCATACCACCCTTGAATTTGTGGTATAGTTGCTTAGCTCCCCAATAGTTACCTGGCTGTAACAATAGCAAGTACTTCAGATTGAAATACTGTAGTGTAAGTGCCTAGTGGAATTGAGATTTAGTGACTTATCTTTTCTCCAGATTCCCGCTCCAGGCTCTTTGGCTCTGAGAGAGCCATCTTTATAACAGTTGACACCATTATTGGGTCGATGCTATTTTGTTTTGTCAATAAAGACTCTGTAATCAGTATCTATATGTTTACGTATTTGAAAATTGAAGTGCATGGTAAGCACTTTCTCGCTTTCAATCTGCTGTGGCAGCTCCCAATACCCAGCCTTTGTTAGAACAGTGGAAGTTGTATTCATCAGCCTATAAGTAGTTTTGTAGGCCTGTGATTCGATCTCCAAGTGTAGTGGTAATGAACCAAGCATTACCTCAATAGCAGCCATTGAAATATTTCTCATTGTGCCTGTTATCATTAAATATGCCAGTCTTTGTAGTTTCTCCAGGTTAATGCTGGATCCATCCACCTTTGTCTTATGCCGCCATAGCAGGGCTGCATAAGATATCATTGGTCTAATGACTGTTAAGTACAGCCAGTAGACCATACAGGGTTTGAGACCCCAAGTCTTTACAGGCCCAGAGGCACTTGAGTGCTTTATATGTTATATTTTCCACATGTTGGCCAGCTTAGTCTGTGATCAAATGTTACAATGTAGGTGTTTTACCACGTTACTCAGATCAGCTGGGTGCCATCCATGGTTGGAATTCTAATAGCCAAGTTCTTTTTCTTTGAAAATATGCATACAATAACCTTGTGTGGGTTGATACTAAGATCATTGGCTCTGCACCACTTTACCAAGATCTTCTTCATAGGTGCGACAGACGCACAAGGCGGTCCTTGGCCTGCTCAATCTAGACGTTGTATTCTGACATAGTCGGAAAGCTTCACATCGTCATATAGGGAATATACTTCTCTATTCTTTCTAAGACGGTATACCCTATTTTCTTTCACAGGTTCCAGAATGGGCCTTAATATTTTGTGTTCAAAGATGTCGATCTTTTCAGCTGCTGATTTCTTTAGTACCCATGTCTCACTTGCATATGCTGCCACTGGTCTAATGAGGGTCTTATATAGCATTAACTTGGTTAAGCGGCTAACTAATCTACTTCTCATAAGATGAACTCTAGAGAAAAAAGCTTTATTGGCCGAGATAATGCATGCCTGGATCTCCTCCTCCTCCTCCAATGCTTCATTAAACTGTGCACCAAGATACTTAAAACTAGTAAAACATTGGAATGTGTAGTTTCCAATTGTATAGCACATCTGGGGTCGCATGGGTTTCATTTTCCTCAAGATCATAATTTTTGTCTTCTCTTCATTAATTTCTAGGCCAAATCTCCTGGCCTTCCTTTCCAGCTTCCCAAAAGCATCTTTGACATTAAGAAGAGATCTTCCAGCTATCATCACATCATCGGCATATGCTAATAATTGGGCTCCTTTGTAGAAGATATTACCTCCCTCATCCAGATAGGCTCTTGCTATTATAGTTTGAAATATGATGTTGAAAAGTAGCGGGGCTAGAGTATCACCCTGCCTGAGTCCATTGTTTACCTGAAATGCGTTGGTTAACTTGCCATTGACTCTAACTTTGCAGCTGGTATCGTTCATTGTGCATATTAAGAGTCTGATAATTTTTAAGGGAATATTCATCTCCTTCATTGCCTGGAACAATTCCTCTCTCAAAACCGAATCATATGCCGCCTTATAATCAATGAACAGTAGCCACATAGTGTTTTGAAATTCTTTCATTTTCTCACACATCAGTCGCAAGGAGAAGATTTGATCGATGGTTGATCTGTTAGGCCTAAAACCTCCTTGATAATCTCCCAGCTTACGCTCAACATATGGCAGTAGGCGGTTGTAGAAAGCTATAGAGAAAATTTTGTACGCTTTGTTCAGCAGGCTTATGCCTCTATAGTTCTTACAGTCCGTCCTATCCCCCTTGTTTTTATAGAGTGGGATGACTGTTGCTTCTGACCACTCTTTCGGCATCCTCTCTACTTGCCAAATGTGTGAAATTAGTCCATGCATCTCACTAGCTAATGACCCATTTGCCACTTTTAAAAATTCTGCATGTATTCCATCTGGACCAGGAAGGAGCCTTATTACTTTTTAACTTCTCCACAATAGCTTCGATATCCTCTTTATCTGGGGGGTATCTTCGTCGTCATCATGAACACTCGCATAATTTACTGCTCTCGTGGCTTCAACATCATGCTCAGATCTCAGGAGTGTTTGAAAGTATTTCTTCCAATGTTCTTGCAGCTCTACATCTGCGACCAATAGGCGTCCATTTTCACCCCTTATAACCAAGTTGTTATTTCTAGTACCTGTTTTTTGCTGCTGGACCTCCTTGTAGAATTTTCTAGTATCATTGTTGCTTCTGGCTTCTTCTATTTCTCTAACCTTGTCATTCACCCAGTTTCTCTTCTTAGACCTGATGATTCTTTTAGCGTGGGCCCTAGCGTCATGAAAATCTTTTTTATTCTGCCTTGTGTCCTTACCCAGCCACTTGGTTCTTAGTATATTGCGAGTCTTGATGGCTTCATCACACTCTGTATCAAACCAAGATCTATTTGGAGGCTTCCTCTCTATTCGGCAATATTGCTCTGCTGCTCCAGTGATAGACTCCTTCAACTCTTTCCACTGAGTTTCTACCTCTTTGTCACCACTTACAGCAGGGATGTTCCTTATGTTTTCTTCCAACTTTTCTTTATATTGCCTCCTTATATCCTCATTCCTTAATTTATCTCTACTCCACTTGCTCAATTGATTGAGATGCCCCTGTTGTGTGTATGTTATTCTGGTCACAGTCTTTGCTATAACAAGGAAATGATCAGAATTCACATCTGCCCCTCGATATGATCTAACATCATTGATCCCATTAAAATGCCTACTAGAGACTAGCACATGGTCGATTTGAGTAAATATTCCGTTTGGCGAGTGCCACGTTTGTTTATGCTTATCTTTGTGGGGAAAAATTGTACTCATCACTACCAAGCTTCTGGATGCAGCAAAATTTATCATTCGCACTCCATTTTCATTTGTATTAGCGTGCAAACTATTTTTCCCTGTGGTAGGTATAAAAATTCTTTCTTTCCCAACCTGAGCATTGAAGTCTCCCAGCACTATTTTTATATCAGAGGAAGGGCTGCCTGCCAGTGTTCTGTCCAGCTCATCATAGTAAATGTCTTTTCTTCCTCACTCTTCTCCTCCGTAGGTGCATGTACATTTATGAGGGTCACATGGCATTTTTTCTCTCTTATCCTTAATTTGCAAAGCCTCTCATTGATGGGCTGGAAATCCATGACAGCGGATTTAAATCTTGAAGGTACTACAAAGGCTGTTCCAAACGCATGCTTTCCAGTACTACCACTGTAAAAGATGGCATAGTTTCTACCTTGCACATTCCCACTTCCCTTCCACCTGATTTCCTGTGTGGCTGCTATGTCTACCTTCATCCTGCTTAGCTCATCGGTTAACTCCTTGAGTGCTCCTGCTCGATATAAGGTCCTCAAATTCCATGTTCCAAATCTGTAAACCTTTTCCATTGCGCCGTGTCGTTTTCGTGTGACAGTCCGATATCCGAGGCCTGGTTTTTTTTAGCTTGTTTAACGGTGAAAATTTTTACAGAGGTTGGGTTGTTGGCCCTACCTCTAACCCTCCTGTTTTATCCGGGCTTGGGACAGGCAGTGCAGTCTAGCTAGCTAACTACTCTGGCACAGTTCATCTTCACCAAGATGTCCGTTACTGATTTGAGGAGGTCAGAAAATATACTCTGATGTTTACCTCCAATCAGAATAGAGATATCATCAGCATATCCTTGTGCATAAAAGCCTGTTGTTTTGATGGTTGTCAGCAATGAATCATCTATCCACCGGAGTGGTGGCCTGCATCTCCTTCTTCTCTTCCAGGTTGTCCATACATCACTTTTCTTGGAATCCTTTCCTCCAGCATTCTTTCCACATGGCCAGGCCATCTTATCCAGGATGCCTTGATGAAGGTGACAATGTCAACCTCACCATACAGTGCGGTTAGCTCCCAGTTGTACCTGGCTCTTCAGACTCCTCCTTCACATAAAGGTCAATATATCTTGCACAGGATCTTCCTCCCCCAGACTCCCAACATTCTTTCATATTCGGTCATCATCGTCCATGTTTCGCTGCCATAATTTTTTATGGGGTGTATCATGGTCTTGTGCACCACTTTTCATGCTTTCCTTGACATACCGCAAAATTTAAGTACCCACTGAAGGGCAAAGTAGCATTGGTTCGGCGGCTATTCTGGGGGCGATTTCAGTCTTAACGTTGTAATCGTGTGTCACCAAGGAGCCTAGGTACTTGAACTCTTTCCATACTGGGAAATTATGGGGGCCGATAAGGTCTTGATATTGGTCTGAAGGCTTTAGGGTCATCATATGATCCTTTGCCTGGTTTTGGTAGGTAGCATAGCTTGGAAATCCTCCAACTAGTGGGGATATAACTAAGTGCCAGTATGTTAGAATAGCCAATATGTTATATATCCAAAATTAATTTGATATATATTAAAAAATTGAGTTTTATTTTCTTGTATAATCTGATTTTTTAAATTTAAATCAGTGAATTTTTTTTATCCCATATCAATATTGAGAGAATTATTTGCATCTTTACAACCTACTATCTGTTGTGTAAAATCTTTCATTAGATTTCTCGAATTTCAGGGATATTTAATCCAATAAATAGAGGAAAAGCTTCTTGAATTTTACAATTCACAGCCTTGAAATCTTTGAATTATGCTTACATTTTTTCATGCTATATCGCTGGATACCCTATTATTCTTTATGAAAAATTTTATTCTTTGCCAAATTATTGGTGCTATTATATTTTATGATGCTTTTCAAAGAATTTGGCTCTTAAGCAGATCTTATCTATTACAGTTTTTTTAAATAGTTTAGTAGTTGTTATTAAATTATCATTTAACATTGATTTGTAGAAAACAAGTGTCTGGAGGACGAGCTGAAGCTGAAAAAGATGGTGTTGAAATACCTATGACTCTTGAAGATTACTGCATTAAAACCAGAGTTAGAGCTCCCGAAGCTAATATGGATATGACAGATTTTTATGTTGATGATTATGATATTGAAGAAGATGACGATGATGAAGATATATCTGCTGATGAATATGAGGATGCCGATGACAGTGGAAATGGTGAATCGTGATGCTCATTTTGTAATTCAAATAGTTACAAACCATTGATTTTTTTCTACAATTTTTTGAAGCTTTTTAATATATGTTTAGTAAAGAAAAAGTTTAATTTTGATAAATCAAAATTCAACAATTTTTTAATAAACTTTTCACCAAAATTTTTGTAATATTCCTTTGGGTCAAAATACAATATAAAAATTATGATAGTAGAAAAAAAATGTTTTATAAATTATTATTTGAATAAATCCTTATTTTATTTGTTTATATATGTGTAACTAAATATGCCTTTATATAAAATTACTACAAATTGTATTGATATGGTCACTTGAATTAAACAATAAATACACTCAATCTTTTTTTCCTTTTATTTGGTATGTTAAAGAAAAGGCTGTGAATAAACTGGAAAACTGCTAAGTAAAGTGCAAAAAAGAATGATTGTGTAATGTCAGGTGATCATTGTTTAAAAAGTTGTTTTCTTATTATAATATTGTGCGGGAGTTAAGCTTGTTCTGAAAGTCAATACTTCAAAAAATATTTAAAAAAATAAAACAAAATATTTAACAAAAATAATTGTATTGAAGTTATAAGATGGAAAAGTTTGGGTATAATAAATATAGAAATAAGCTCTAGTTTGTATTCAAATTTTCACAGTATTAGAAGAGCTGTCAAATGACAGTTTCTTAATGGTACTTGTTAATTAGTACTTTTTTTATCTACACATAAAAAAATTATAAAGAGGAGTTTTATTCTATTCTCATACACAGCCAAACTAAGAAAGTTTATGTTAGATAAATGGCACTCCGTCATAGTATAAACTGTTTAGCCAGCTCAATATAACTTATTCCTTTCCATTATTTTGCTAAAATTGTCATTATATTATTCTTAATTTTTGTATGTATCCTATGTTATGGTTTTATGATAGTCTGTTGTACATTGATTGTCTTTTCTTTAATAATTTATCTATATTTTCATGTATATGTTTGTATACATGCCTACTATATTAATGTAAAAGTATGTAGCATATTTTCATTCTTTATATTTATTTTAAGTGGCTAACTGTTTGAGAAAATGACATGATAACTAAAATAATACTTGCAAAAGTTATATCCAGAACAGATTAATGAAAATAAGACCTTCGACATCTTTTTTATCTAAACAAAACATTCCAGACATTCAAAGATATGTTAGTCGATGAAATATTCCACCATCCAGACCATTTAAATTCACTAATAAATATTCTAAAAGTTACAAAATTGGTATTTTTATTATTCACTAGAAAAATTATTGAAATTAATGTCTGTCCATTAGAATGTTTTGTTATTTTAAGATGAAAATAGTGTCAATAAAGTTAAAAAGTTATCTCATTATTGTTGTACAGAATATAAAAATAATGAAAATTATCAGCTATTTGATAAAAATGAGTTATGTTTTTATTATTTCTTCTTTTGTTATGGAACGATTACTAAATTAATGTATTAGACATTGCAATTATTTTTTATATATGTATAATAACTATTGTTAATGTCTTGTGATGTTTCAGATGTAGAGCAGTTTAAATTTTTAATTTGGTGATTAGATTATGACTTTAGCAACCATTTCTATCACAAGTTAAGATAATTAATTGCATATTGTACAGTTTACATTAATTAGCATGTTATAATTAGAAATGATTTTATTCCATTTGCCTTGTGAAGTGTATATTAGAAGAATCCAGGCATCCAGCAATAAAATCTGATGTAGGTTTAGTTTGAATAAATGTGCAGTGTAATAAATCAGTTTTTATTTCTGTTTTAACCTGCATTTCCTAGGATTATAAAAATAATCGGTAAAAAGTAATTGTGATTAACTGAAAAATATCTTTGAACCAGACTGGAGCAGATAATCAGTTTGTAAAGAGTTTTTTTCTTGCGAAATATTTATATCACTTGTTTCTTAAGGTCAGGTCAATATTTATTCTGCAACTATTGGATAAGATAAAAAATATTCCTGAATATGTGACTGTTGTTCATCCATTTTTTATTGGCTACTGAAATACATACTTTAAAAATACATATAAATAATATTACTTAGCATGAGTTGATTACATTTTAAAGCTAACATGAAGCTATTCCAATAAGATGTTAATAATTACAAACATAATAATTAGACTTAGTGAGTTCTGAGATTCAATACTTATACAATCAAAGAACGAAATAGTTCCTCCTTTGTTTCCATACCTAAATGAGAAGATTGGATGTAATTAACAACATGCTCTCATCAATTTTTCAGTTTATTTATCGGGTCCTTTACCAATAATTTTTTTGGGAGAAAATCCTAATTTCTAGAAAGAAGGTATTGGAGCTGTTTTGTTTATTATTATGAGGTAGTAAAGTTTGAATTATTTCATACAAATTTTTACTTAAATCGTTATCATGTTGATACATGTAGGCTATGTGAGAGTTATTGAAGATTTTTGTAGTTATAAACATAATTGGAAAATGTTTTAATAGAAAAAATATAGTTTAGCGCTTGTATTATGCTTCTTCTTTTATGTAATTACATTATACTAAAAATGTGATTTATTTGGAGTTAAAAGCCAAATGGACAAAAATAAATCATCAATATATTAAACCTCAACAGGTAATTATTTAATTTTTTTTAGCCCTTAAGTCTGGGACCTTGCAACTGATTATTATTTTGTTTTACTTTCTGAACCCCCGTTCTCCCAGGTTTATTTTTTCACTGGCACTAACTTTTAATTTGTGGAGTTTTGGGGCTAGTCATCATGAATTCAATAAAGAAGCTGTACCCTAAGAAAAGAAATTTTTTCGAGGAGAAAGAGAGAGTCAATCTTTGGCTTAGTGATATTGATTCCAGACAAATTTATGGGTTAATTAGGCCCTGACAACACATCCACCTACTCTCCATTCCAAAGCTTACCTAAACTGGTGAAAAAATTTCAGGAGATCCATGTTGAAATCAAGGCCTTCAACACAATGGTATCAGATAAAACTCATGTATTGAAAACAACAAATGTTAGGACTCTGGAAATGATAAATACTAAAAAAACAAAACAATTTCCTTCTGTTTTTGAAGTCAATAATATAAAAAAATTTAATTAAATGTTAGAAGCAGTGGGAATTACAGACCAGTACTGTGATTACAGTATCATAAGTACACTCAGTTTGCAATTTAGATACCAGAACTAGAAGAGCCCACAAAGACAAACTATACCAACTAAAAAAATCAATAAAATTTGGGAAAAATGCATCAGCTACAACTAGGTATATTAACAAGTAAAACCATAATAGGAATGGTACTCCTTGAGCATTAATGACCAAAGGTATAATTAATTATATATATCAATTTTATATGGGTAAAAGAAAGTGTTGACATTAATAAATAAGTCCTAAATTTTGACTGCTGCAAAAATGAAATGTTGGCCGAGCGGGGTTTCAATAGTATTAATTATGAATTTATTAGTTACAATATATTTTCACATAACACTAACCATAAAGGATTTTATTTTTTATAATTTTAGCAAATAACAGTTATTAACACTTTATATAAAATATATATTATAAAAAGTAAAGCGTTAAACATTTTCAATGGAGAAGCACATTACATTTTACATGCACGTAAAATATCGTACTGTGGCATTCATTACACTTCATTATTGACTGCGATTATTTTTTTTTTTCAACAGATGTCTATGTATGTTAAAAATGAGAGTAGCAGGCCAAGAGTTATATCTCTGAAACTATTTCGAAAGGAGTCTTACAAACTCTGGGACAAATATCTCTCTTTAAGCCTTTCTTCTTTATATATCATAGTTTACTTTGAAACACATTACTAAGATCTTCAGCTCACTTAGGTCTAATGGAGGACACAACTTCTTCATGAATTAGGTAATGTATTTCTATAGCTTGTATCTAATTGTTTTGTTTTTTTGTAGTGAGTGGTCAGACTCTAAGTCAAAAGTGTTTTTATTTTTATTTGTACAGGATGGTTTTATTTTATAAATTAAGTGAAGTTATTTTCCTTTACATGGTAATCATCAATACCAAGAATTTGGGCAATATCTACATTTTTATTGTCAGAAATGGTAATATAAATAATTATAAAGAAATGGTTTATTTTTTTCTTCGGTAAAAACTTTATTTATACAACCAAATATACACACACAAGTGCGTATATTCTTAGCATGTACATTTCAATGTGTACATATGTTAACTTTTATATACACATTATTATAAAAATTACAGTAATTAAAGCATCAAAAGATATAATACACCAATAAAATGATATAATAAAATAAAATACATTATATACAAACTAGGAATAGAACAAGAAACTTTATAACTGATTTATTCATATTTTTTACTAGAACTAACAATTAATATTTTAGTTACTGAAATAAGAAATTCTATGTCTTGTGAGGCACTCAACAAATGAACTTCAAACACAGTAGAGTGTGAAGTTAATGAAATTGTAAATAGAATAGTACGTATCAGTTTTATTTTATTAAACTAACGTATCATTCCAAATATAAAATTCCAAGCGTTTAACTATTTTTTTCCCATAAATAATTTAGAATATATTTCCTATCACTTTTACCATCATTTTATTAACAAATCTGTAGAAATTTTGTTTTCTATGATGATATTGATTGAGACAATCAATTCACTTCATATAATTTTTTTAGTTTCAAGTAATTAACATTATGCATACTATTGAAATGACACAATTGTAACATTAAAAAACAGCAACCACACATATTTTAGAATTTTTCTTAAAAGAGATCCAATGTGATCGCAAAGAAATGCTTATAAATCTAAATTTTAAAATACGATAAATAACTAGATTCAAGAATAATTTATTAACTTCAAAACAAACACTGAATTTTTCAGTGGCAATGATTATTATAAATTAGATAAGAGTTAGTTTTCTATTACAAAAAAAAAAAAAAAAAAGTGAAGAGTATATATTGGAATGATTTGGTGACATTGCTTGTTTTACTCAGTATAAGTAACATCACAATCACAATAAATCAGTTAAATTAAAGATAGATATAGTGTCAACTCAATTTTTTAATTGGCTAATTACTTTATATCAGTTAATTAATTTGATTAATTAAAAGTAAATCACATACAATGAAATAAAAAAATAAATATTTAGTTATTTTGGCGAAAGTATAATAATTATAGGAAAGTAAAAAATAAATAAATAAAATAAAATTGTGATAAAAAGTATTGCTATTGTGCATATCCACAAGAAAAAGACATATCAAACTTAACAAAATCTACTTACTTTATTTTTAATATTAGAATGAAATGAATTGGCACAAAACACTAAAGTCTACATTCATTAACAAGTCATTTTTTAATAAATTATCCTAACAGCATAGAAAATACAATGAAACAATATGATATAAACATTTAAGTTAAAAATTATATTTAACCATTAAAAAAGTCCAGGATAAAGAATTATACTGTCAATTAAAAGATTTAGACATTATAAAGTCTGCACAAATTTTTATTAATCTTTTAGTACTATATAATTGTTAAAAGAGAAAATGAAGTCAAATTTTGATACATTGGCCTGTACACATTCTCATTACATAAATTGGTATTTCAACTATGTAATTTGCTAAAGCGTATCTATCCACATCACAGGCAAACCAAGTGGAATCACTTGCAGATATTGCTTGGTTCATTGAATCCAAATTATATAGAGAAAGAAATAATTACACACTAAAAAAAAAAAAATATTTGGCATAACAAAAACAATCACAGTAATTATATTTCCCATTAGAAGTAACTTAAAAAATAAATGATTTACAATTGTCAACTACACTGAACCATTTTCAGAAATAGTCCTAATTATAAAATACAGATATTTGCATTTTCTAAAAAATATATCTTTTTATTGATTATATATATAAAAAAAAAAGTTATTTTTATAAAACTGAATTATTAATAATTTATTCAACATAAAAGTAAAGAAGAGTTTACTAAAAAAAAATATTAAACAATAAATGTCACTATATAAAAGATAACATAACATTAAAGTATAAATAATAAAGCTTAATAAAATCATTTAACACATAAACAGCACACAAGAAAAAGAAGTCACACCATTCAAATATCTTTGAATCTAATAAAACATAATTCATGGTAAAGTAGTTGAATCTGTTAAAATAGTAAAAATATTTTAATAACAGTAGGAAAAAACAACTAAACCAAGTTATTCAAAACAGCACATTGATTACATTTGAGGATCAGGATATGCTTAATTATACAAACTACAAAATAAATGAAAATATGAATTAAGAATTGCTCAAGATTCAGCTCTACGAGAGAATCCATAGAAGATTCCTTATTGATCAGTTTAACATATATTAATAAAACAATAAATTCAATTCAATTTTCGAGTTGCTATCATTAAACAAAGATAATAATTTAATAAAAACTATTATTTAAACCTGTCTTGTGTAATAGTAAGTCTTCATATATAAATGTTTCAACATATAGCCATTTATAATTGACTAAATTTTACTAGTGAATGCAATATGATATATTGGATATAATATATCATATGCATATAATTTATTTAGAATATTAATATAAATGAAATATTGTAAGCCATAATATACTGTTTAAGTAAAATAGTTATAATACATCTTATTAAAAATTTATCACTTAAACATTTATTCCAATTTCCTGATTTATAAAGTCACAACCTACATGTAATAGCAATAGCACCATTATAATATGAATGAATATTAATACCTGACTATGATATGTCATAACATCATATCCTAAGCATAACAAAAACCCTCAGATAAATATCGCTTTTTTTAAATATCTTAAATGGCTATATGTTCAGACAAACCATTGAATAAAAACTAATCCTTCAAAAATATTTAAATTAAAATAATTATAAAAAAGTGCAATATTATATAACTAGTATTGGTTACAATGTAAAAATACTTATTCTATATTCATTGTATAGCACTGTTAGCTAATATTTCATAAATAATTCAATTTAATATATAAGTTTACATACCAACATAAGACATAGTTTAAAACATAGTCCTATGTCAAAATTCTCAATGGTCCTGTTTCCACAGGTCCTGGGTGGTGATGTATTTTGCACAAGAAATACACGTTTATACACAGTTAAAGTCTGAATATATTTGTATTTGACTAAAATATTATCGTTTACTTCTTAGTCATAAAGAAGTGGATTACAAAAATCTACAGAATTCCAAATGAAAAAAGGTTGACCATTGGTCTATTTTACTACCATAATTTTTATATTAAACTAACCACACACAAAAAAAAAATCCAATCTTCAAGACATTTTAATTTTCAAAATGTACTGAAAGAATAGAAAACTAACTTCAAAAGGTTTTTTTTAAGGATTGAAAAGTAGCTAGTAGGGAAATTTAACTGAAGATTCAGGACTAAACATATATCTTGATGAAATCATTAATAATGTAACAAGTAAACGATAGAATCCTTCAAAATGATTATATTTGCAACATAATCATTTGTTTCAAACACGTAGTATAAAACAAACTGGCAAGCAAATAATTGTTGGTATTTCCAAATAAATATAGTTTAAATTCCTCAGTCAGAGGTTCAGTCATAACTTGGTGAACACAATATGAATTTTAAATTCAAGTGCGGATTTCATGAAAAATGAACATACTAAAGCATCACTAGGCAAAAATACCTCTAAGTTATAGTGTAGTAGTTATACAAATTATATCAAAATGAAAACAGAGTAAATAGATCAAAACGATTGGTACTTTATGCTAGCCAAAGGCGCAAAAAATAACAACATGAATTGATCTAAATATATAAACGTTTAGATCAATTAATATTTTTTTCCAACTTTGGAGAGTAAAAAATACCAATCACTTTGATCTATTTATTCAGTTAACATTTTATTTTGTTCCTGTTAAAAATATTGTTAATTGATAAAATACCATGCAAGGCTCACCAAACCGATCTAGAAATAAAGAATATATATAATTAAAAAAATTGTTCAGTTTAGTTGTGCCAAATTGTATTCCCATTACTAATTAAAAACCTGTGCATTGGGTTTTCATTACTTATAGTTTATCCTTGACTAAATTGGATATAGCATTAATTTTTGGTATAAGTATGACATGCTTATTTATATGCCAAATAAGAGTTAAACTTTTTGCAGAAAAATATTTATAAGTATGTGTGTGAATATATATATACACACAAAAGTGTGAATGGATTAAATATAAAGCTGTGTTAAAAGTGTAAACAATTATTTTGGCCTGTTTCTTTCATATTTATTGCAATTGGTGACTTAGAGCTATTTGGCAGTAAAATACGAATTGAAAATTGTTTACAGTTGTTAGTACACAAAGGTTAGGTTTATGTTTTTTAGTTCATTGTTGGTGTGAGTTTTGTGGGCAATTAAGTTTTGACTCGAGTTGTGAAAGCAATTGAGTAATTTTTTTTGGTTTAGTTCAGTAAAAACAATGATGTTACAAAAAATAAAACATGTTATTTCCATGGAAAAGAAACTAGAAGGCATAAACAAGATGTAGAAAGGTCAGTCAGCTAAAAACATCACTACTGAGTATGGTATAGGTGCAGCTACTGTCTGTGATTTAAAAAAAAGTTAAAGGTTTTTATGAAAAATGGTTGTATCTGGCAGTTTTTACATCATAAACTACGTTATTTTATTGTTTCAAAACCTTGATTTTAAGATTGATTTATAGACAGTAAATGAGCATACTATCGAATTTAAGGTATGCGTAGGTGGTGTACACTCGTTTTATTGAATTTTTGATTAATTAAATGACTCTCGGTCCCATCAAGTTTGGATAATCGGGACTTTAGTGTAGTTACTTGAATAATTAATAAAATGCCAGGATATTCACTGATAAAAAAACACGTTTCTTAGAATAAATTTTGTACATTATCTTTCCCTGCTTGGAAACCTTAGAAAATAAAAAAAATATCTAATATAAAGTTGGTAACTTATTGCCTAAACACCAGTGAAACTCAGAGAATCAAGCTAAACTGTAATATTTAGTCATTTAAAAGAAAAATTATGTTTGTCGATGGTTAATGTTTGCTCTGCTTATATACATCAACTATCATTAATTAAAGATTTAATGTACCGAGTCGTCCTCAGAGCATGATTTAGATAACCTCAACAAACCTTAAAACTCCCAATTCAGAGCAATAACCTTATTTATCAAAGTACTGTTAAATCTATTTTGATATATGTTATGGATGAAAATCCATCAAATTCTCCCTATATCAAATCATTTCCATCCATAATAAATAGAATGGTATAGACTGCCAACAACAAGTACCTTTTTAAAAGCTGTTTTTGTGTAATCTATTTCATATTCACCTTATTTAATATCTTAATTTTATAATTCATATTTGCAAATGTATTTCCAAAGGTACTGCATAAAATATTTGGTCCGAAAAAGGATGAGTCAACAGGAGAATTTAGGAGATTACACAACGCGGAATTGCGGAGCATGCACCCTGTTAATATAATCAAAGTGATATCATCACGACGGTTGAAATGGGCTTGCAAAGTTGTTGGGCTCAGTAACAAACGAATTCCTAAAAAGTTAATAAACGCTGAGCCAGCTGGTAAACGTCCGAGGGGTAGACCGAAACGTAGGTGGGAGGGTTGTATTAAGAGCGATCTAATGAATTTGGGTTTGGACGGTAGTCGGTGGACCAAGATTTGTAAACAGCGATTAGTGGTATCGGCATCGAACCTCCGGGTTCCCTAAGCCTTTTATTATTATTATTATTATATTTGCAAATTTCAAACAAAATAGAATCTGGGTATGAAAATTGTATTGATTAATTCCTATAAAAATAAATAAAGAGTAAGATACGTAAGTAAAGCCAAATGCATAATGCATATTATAATTGGAAATACCGTTGGTCCACTGCATTAAAATGAAGAAATGTATTTTACTAACTGAACCTCAGTAGTGGCCCCTGCACTGGCATTGTTTTATACCTTATACAGTAATTTTATATATTAAAGTTGAAGAAATTGTTTTTTTTTTTAATATTATAGGATTTTAATGTATCATATGTTTGTTTATCTCTAAAGATATTGATAAAACCATTTTTTTTCTTATTATAGTTTCATAATTTTTTGGCAAATATGATATATTGACTATTGGTTGTTCTTTCACATAAAAAAAAAATTATATATATATATAAATATATAAAACAATAATTAATATAATACATATTAATGACTTTAGAAATTCAATAAAATTTTATATTTATCAAAAATGAAATTGATATGAAAAAAAAAATCAATCAGAAAGATTTCTGTTTAAATACTACTACTGACTATTTATGGAAAAATAGTTCAAATGTTATAAAAAGGTAAAACCTACAATAGTATTTGCATATTTATCAAAAATTGGAACCTAAAATGAGAGAATGATAACCAAGATAATTGAATACAAGAGAAACATAGAGAAGAGCTGATACCGTTAGATTAGAAAATATTGATAAATTGATTAATTTTCTTGAAAGGTCATTTCACAAAAGAAACAAAGTTTACTTAAATATTCAAAAACATCATTCATTCTGAAATATAAAATTATGAAGCAATCATAATTATATTCGAAGTACCAACAATATATAACTAAATCCGTTGGGACTAGGGCTTCATTAGAACAATTAATACAAAACATTTTATATTCAATTTTTTTTATTCAAAATTTTAATAAATGTAAATGTTAAGATCATTATATTATTTTTGAGCCCTTTCCAAATATTCCTATTTTTTAAACAATATAAATAATAGATTATTAATTTACAATCAAGCTAGTACAAGAAATTACATTCAGAGAGCTCATTTTAAAAAACGAAAGGATCAAAAAGGAAGGTATAAACACGAAAAAAATATATAAAAGCTATTTAATAAATCCTGAGGGTGGGGTATGAAATGAACATTTAAACAATGTGGTTAATTCAATATTGTAGAAATTGAGAGTATTTTTTTCCAATTTTACAAAAAATTTTAAGTAATAAATAATAAATGTTAAAAAACAATAAAATCTAATAATTACAAAAAATAAGACATTTAAATAAGAAAATAGAAATGACCAATTTAACACAAAGAATAATAAATTGGAATAAATACTTAATATATCATTGGATAATTATTACCTAAAATATTTTATTCTTCAGCCTTACAAATATTATAAAACAAATATCAATTTATATAAAAACTTTTTAATAAGTATAAATCCAGAATTTACACAAATAGGTAAATATACACAAGAGCATAATTTCCTGCCTATAATGGCTATTATTTAGTTACTACTATTGTACAAACTAAAAATAAGCAAAAGTTTATTTTTAACTTCTATAATTCATATTTATAAAAATATAGTATAGCTTCTCGAAATTTGTCTTCCTAACCATTCCAAATGACTTTATTACTTCAGAAATTAAATCCATGCTGGATTATATGTTAAAGTAGTTTTTCCGTTACTGAGCTATTGGTTGCGGAACTTAGAGTTGATGGGTTGAGGTCATCGCCCCAGAGTAACTGTCAGTTGACTAGCTCAACAGTAACGAACCGTTTTAGTCGCTCCAAATACTGACCATACAATTCAACATCATTATGACCAGCTCCCTGAAACAGTTGTAAAGTTTAATTAATTTAATAAGAGATTGAATTTTTAAAGAGCAATATGACAAACAGAAATTTCTTTTTTACAAATTCAACATCAATGGAAAATATAATAGTTTCTTTTTATATTTATAACCAACAGCATCAACATTATGAAATGATTTTTTCCAACAAAAATTAATTCCTAATAAATTCCATCACATGCTTTACTGATGGGCTAGTTTATATACAGGTCTAAGTTAGTTGGTTGGCCATAAATGGCTTACCACAATCCTGAATAAGGTTTTATATGCCATTCTGCATACTTAACTAGCTACTGAGTTGCCATCATAAAGTTGATTAGCTTGAACCTTAACCTTGTGGAAAAAATCTTCAGTAGCTCCAGAGATCAATCATGCCTATCACAGTAAGTAGACAGCAACACGACACACTTTACAAAAGAAAACTAAAACCGTTCGTACAAGAAAGTGTTAAACCACTTCAAGTACCAGCTAATCTCGGCTGCAGTTGTTAAGGACTTTGGACAGTGGGTTTATTATAAATATTCGATAAAACAAATATAGAATACTAGCTGACCCAGCAATGCTTTGCTATTGCATGATTTGAGTATATAGAGAGATTAAATGAACACAATTGAAAGTTGGATAAAAATGATTGTATGCATAAATGAAGTATAAAAAAAAAAAAAAATTAATTGAAGTTCAAAATGGAATTAGTTCACCAGGTTAAAAGATAATCGTGACACAGATAGACCAAGTGCCAAAAATATATATATTTTTTTTTACTCAGAGGGGCTCAGCAAAGTGAAGAACTGTTGAAAACTGCACATAGAAAATTTGACCCGATTACAATATTTTTCATACCCTAGCAGTCCACTTATGTTCTGTAGTTCCTCTGACTTGTAGCGGTAGAAAAATAAAAACATGGCTAAAATGTTCAATGCGCTGTACCTTTGCTAATAATGGTCCGATATCAATGATTTTTTTTTTTTTTTTTTTTTTTTTTTTTTTTTTTTTTTAGGGAATTCAGTCATCTTTCAAATAAGAATTCGTATAATCAGCAAAAAATGTATAGTTTTCTATTTATGCACAAATAAAATGTAGAAGTGTTTTTTTTGGCTTTTGTACAGCCGCAATATCAATATTGGTAAATTTTATTATTGCAAAACCATCTAGATTGGTTGAACATGAAGATGATTTAGTTAAAATTTGGTAAAGATTGGTTCAGTAGTTTTCGCGGTACAAACGAAAAACGGGATGTCCTTTTATATGATAGTATGAATTATATCTACTCATTAGCAATATGTTATTTTACAACGAACAATTATAAATTACAAGAAATTAAATCTACATTTCTTCTAGAAAAACTTTCTGTTTTAAAAAAAATAAATTAATCCTCATGGGAAGGAAATTTACACATAATAATAATGCAGATAAAATTGCTTTTAAAAAATATTCTTTTAAGGAGTATTAGAAACCTAAAAAGTCATAAAAGAGGGACTGGAATTAAGCAGGTTTCATTTCATGTAGGCAAAAAAATAACATAGTTCAGGTCCACATTTCATAATAAAGTACAAAAGTACAAGTTCAAGTGGAAATGTTCGTTTTTAGAGTTTACAGATTACTTATTGTCATTAGATAATAATCATTCTTTTTTTAATTTACTGGGTTTTAATATAACTATTTTAAATGTTATCGTGTTCCAGCATTTCCAGGTACCGTGTAATTAAATTTTACAGAATACTGGGTATCGGATAATAAGGACTTCAAACACCGGGTGCCCAGTACCAGTGAAATTTTCTTGCAAAATGAAAATTAAATTATTGTGTAAATAATTACGTAAATATTTAACACTATAAAACATAAAATTACCGACCATGGAATAATTCTTATATCTTACAATCCTATCGGTCCTAAAGGTAAGTATATACCAGCCAACTAAATTATGTGGCAACTCGTTGATGGATTTTGGCAGCATATTTGTTGTACCAAACTAAATTGTGATTAAAAAAATGGAAGAGACGATTACTATTGGTGCTAGCGCTGCTTGCTCAAAAATACCTTATTTTGACATTTATAGATTTTAGATTTTTTGTTATATAGATTTTTGAAATTTTCCCTCTTCCGGAGTTGTTATAAGTTATAAACAGAGCCCGGATTTTTATGCAGTAAAACCCAGCAAAATATGCCATATAATATGCAATGACGCTCATAAAATATAACTAATTGACAATATTAATAAATATACAAATAAAACTCTAATATTGCAGCTTTTAAGAAAGTAAGGAACAAACTGAAACTGGTGTTTAAAAAGACAAGAAGAGGAGATGGAAAGCCAGGAAATTAAAAAAAAAATCCATATTCTAAGAAGCCAATTGAAGGTAACGTTATTTCATTGATTTGTGGCAGTTTTGTTAATTGAAAATGAATATACGATTGCAATATGGAATTTCATCTTAAATTTTCCTTTTATATTTCCAATTTATTTTTTTTACTTAATCGAAATCATTGAAATGTGCTCTTATCAAATATGCAAAACAAAATTTGGTTAATTGCATAATTGCACGAGTAAATTGATCTGTAAAGACAGGGGTTCCCAGACTGTGGTACGCAAGGAAGTTCCAGATGGTACTCGAAGAAGCAAGCAAAACCATAAATAAAATCATCTTCATATTCAATGAGGGATACACTTTTTAAAAAATTATTATTGAATGTATTAATTATGAGATTGTAGATGAATAAACACAATCTACATTCAATAAAAATGATTTATGATGGCTACCATAGTAAAGGCGAAAGTACTCAGTGTTGAAGAGGACTTAAGAATTAAGTTAACTCCATCAAGCTAAAAATTGATGCTCTGATTATAAATAAACAACAACTTCCAACTGAAAAATATTGTCTGTATTTCTTGCTTTTGGTGGATACAGTTTTATCTGCAGAATTTTTGGTGTTGTTTATTTTACTGTTGCTGTTATGTGATATCAATTCCTTTTGATTTTGTAACTTTATTTTCAATTTATTATTTTCTTAAGCACATTTACTGTTTTATACATGTATTGTTTTGTTTGTTTAATAAACTTTTCTAAATCTGTTAGTATTTTTTTATTAAGAATCTTGGATACAAATATCATAGGATTAGGTAGTAGTAAGCTGAGTTATCATCAGGTAACCGCTCAGTTTTCTTGAAAAGTGGAAGAAGTACGCAGTGACAAAGTCTGGAACAATATCTGCCAAAGTGGGTCGCCTTTCTTCATGGAATACATAGGAAGGTGGAGAGAGGTCGTGGGTCCCACACATTTCGCTCTTGGTAGAGGCCGTCCACCCGAAGAAGACAAGGCTGCCGCCGCTGAGACTGCCTGAGGAGGAACTGCAGGAAGAAGCTGAAGTCTAGTGGCGGATCTAGGTAGTGCAGAGAGGAGGCTCAGTATGGCAAGCCAAAGCCAGCCACAACCACACGAATCAGGAAGGAAACAAGGTGTAGCTCCGTCAGTAAATGGTGTGCAGACACGGACTGGGCTGCACCATGGAACACCCAATTATTGTTCCCATAATTAAAGATATCCTTAAATTATTTTTATTTATTTATCGGGTTTTGCAATTTTCTCACATCCCGGTCCCCAATACGCCTTCCCTCCAATATTTTCTGTCAAAACAATCTTCTTCCGTCAGACCTCTAGCAGCCATTTCTTCTCTGACGATAAGAAAGCCACTGTTTTTAACAATCTCCGAGTTCATACCCGTTGAAGCTATTAGGCCCGAAAAGCCTATTAGGAATCGCATGAGGAAGGGTGGGTAAGGTAAGGGGGAGGAGGAGAGGGTTGAATTTATACATATATTGTAACACTCTACAAATAATACTACTTTTGGCAAGGATAGAGGTCCTTCCAGAGGTCCTTATAACAAAAATAGTCGGTTTTAACATTGATACAGGCTCCGATAGATCCTGTCTTGTTATAAATCGGAACGGACTACGTTAGCGAGTCCTCTATAATCCTTAAATTATGTGCGAGAATAATAAATAAATATATTTAAAAAAAATAAAACGGAGTTTTATTGGCGATAATAGCATAAGTACATCCCGTACATCCCATGTGTTACACCCCACTGCTGCTGAAACCCCATATATCAGAAATGACCAGGTAGGAGGAATAAAAAAACACATGTTGGTTTCTGAGACGGAGCTACCCACCGATGGGTTGCTCACGTTTTTCGCAGAAGAAAGCAACATCGGATCATTTATTTTTTTATTACATTAGATCAATTATTTATTCTAAAAAAATTCGATCTGACCTTAGCGATCGATTTTATCAGACCTACCCACCCGGCTGTAGTATTGAGGCTCCATACTGAAGAGGTTAAATTAAATTTTTTTACTTGTTTTTATCTTCTTTATTTGTTCTTATAATACAGAGCTCATCTGGAAAAGTGAAGTGACAGAAACTCTCGTTTTTTATGCGGCCCATGTCATTAGATGTTATTACAAAACTCATAGAAAATTTAATTCTCTAAAAGTTTTGTCTAATTCATTTTTTTTTTTTCATCAAGCTTTCCCTAGATAATACATGGAGAGCCTTGGAGCCAGGGCCAAAAAAGGGTATTCATTTTAGGAGAAAGTTTGAATGTGAATTACGAAAGTGTAGAACATACGAAAGAAGTAGAATGAGTCTAGTCCTAAGCAGCAACCCTAAAAAATGGTGACATTTTATTCAAGAAAAAATATACAATTTTAGCTCATTTTTCATTCCATGTTCAATATCTTGAAGACTACCAACAATGCGAAAAACATGAATACTTTTTTAAATGAAATTAAATATTCTAAATTTTGAGCCCTAATAGAGCTCATTAGGTTTAATAGTTCCCAAGATAAAGTATTCCAAAAAACAATTGTTGTTTCCCCAACAAAACGAGTAATCACCATTTTGTAAATTTATTTTGGCTAATATCATGGAAACAAGATATAGAGCATCGAATGAATATTTTAGGTTTTTTCTTGAATAAAATGTTTTTTGCTTTATGAAGGGAGCAGGTTTGGAATAGCAGACAGGGCTTATTTTACTTAGAATGTCCTACAGCAACTTTTGTAATTCACATTTAAACCTTCTCCTAAAATGAGTACACTATTTTGGCCTTAGGCCCTGGCTCCAGGGCTATCCACAATCATAATAAAGGCTCATGCAAATTTTCAAGTCAGTATCTTTCATTCCAAGGTTGAACCCTTGTACCCTTGATTGGACTAAGATGCTTACAAAGGTGAATGTAAAATGTTTCGTTTAAATCCAAAAATTTTATTAATTTTAATTCATCTCAGACATATAAGTTTGGTGAAATAATACTTTTAAAACCTAGAGTACAACTTTGCGAGTGATATTAGAAACAGCACAGATGATTACAGGTAATAACTATCTAACTAAATGGCACTACAGCCCTAGTTGGGCCTTGGCCTCACTCAGAATTGATAGCCATTCTTCCGCCTTCCTTTGACATCCTCTCACTCCCAGCCACCTCAGATTGTCCTCAATGTTGTCCAACCACCTCAGCCTCGATCTTCCTCTTAATCTCTTTCTGCCTGGCCTGCCATTCATCATTTTCTCTGGTAGCTTCTCATCCGGCATCCTTTGCACATGGCCTAGCCACCACAGTCTTCCTTCTTTGATAACGGCCACACTATTAGGCTCGCCAAAGAGCTGTTCAAACTTGCTATTTTTTCTAATTCTTGTCCATGCTCGATAGTATCCAGTAACCCTCTCAGACCATCTCACCAACCTCAGGTTAATTGCAACGGAAAGTACCTTATACACAGTCAACAATAGCACTATCCTGCGAAAGTTCTCGCATGCCATCCTGTCTCCTTTCTTATGTACTGAAGTAAAGTAAAGTAAATGTGTTCTAATACTTGTCAGTCAACTTCAAGATTTTCCAGATAATAAATGGTGTCATATGGTGATAAAGGCGTCATCTTAGCAACCGTGAGTCTGAAATGGCGCCAGTTAGAATCCGTCCTGGACAAGTTGAAATTTAATTCGTGGAAGACCCATGGAATGAATCTTGGCCTTCCCAAACTGGTTAGAATAGGTTGTTAACCTGTAGGATAACCCGCCCTGTCGGCCTTCATTGTTGTTGGTTATAGCAATAACACCAAATAAAAAAGGTTTCACATTTATACCCATGGTTCCTCAATTCCAGGAATAAGAGAAACAGGAGCAACCTTTTTCTGTACCCTTTTTCTAAGACATTTAACTCCAGGAGTCCCACTAAAAGTAATTATGAAGGAGATATAGCCACCACCAATACTGCAGCCTTTAAACAGAAACTGGTGAACATCCTTCTGCTTACCAAAGTCACAATCGATTATTGAGTACTTCAGGGAAAAGATTAGTGACAACAAATTAGCTGACAATTAGGCAAAACCAGGGGTGTTACCTTCCCCAACCAACATTTTGCCAAAGAAAACATTAAGTCTGCAATTAGTAAACAAATAGGTATCTCTTAGAGCTGTCTGATGAAAAGATATGGGAGAGGCTGGTCTCTCAAGGACCCATAGATCATGCATTGCAAGATCAGTTATAGTGCCAGAATTTCATCTCTTAACTGGCCACAATTACCTCACCCATCATCACCACTGAATCAGAGTTCTCTAATCACCAAAGTACCTCCTCTGCAGCAGCAAGTTGAGGGATGCCACATATCTAAACAACTGTACAGATTTGGACCATTCCTAGAATAGCGAGAACTCCAAACAGAATTTGTTTTGCAGATTGGCATGTCATGAAATAACTCAAAAGCCAAGGGAAGATGGTGGCTAATAAATAAATAATTTAAATTAGATGATCAAATTTCCGCAATGAGCATTCAAATTTATAAGGAAATAAGCAAAAAATGGCTAAATTAACCAACACGTAACAAATCAAAAATTTAGAATTATCAGTTCACTATCATATTTAAACTAAATAAATCAGTCTTGCAACAGCCCATCAAGAGCCTGGAGGACATACAGGGGTAGAGATGCATGACTCATGACCTTGTAATATTATAAGGGCAGTGGTGCTATGTCCTCCTGATTTATCTCTTTACTAATATCAGGTACTAAATTAATTGTTTAGTAAACCAAGGAAGCACCATTAAAATAATTGTTCCATCCTAATACAGCTTACTAATTCTGGCTAGAAAAAAATTAAATCCCAAAATGGTATTTGAACTGGATTCATTCAGCATAGGAAAGCCAGCACTCAATACACTAGACTGCATCAAGTTAAGATTTGAATGGGGTTCATCCAGCACAGGTATTCAGCACTCAAGACACCAGACTACTTTCCTCCCATATCTTAATTAAATGTTAAAGATAAGAACAGTCCAAAATGCCAAATCAGTAAACATAGTATACACATAAATCCTCGAGTCTAGATTGAAATAGATAGTGAAGAAAGAACAGGCATAATTAAGTTTATTAGTATTTTCTTTGTGAGATAAAAAAAGAAGAAGTTATAGATGCAAAAATGTATAAATAACATTTCATACAGTGAAATCAGTGTAGAAGGAAATAAAAGAACTTTTTTGCTGAACAGAGGTGAACCTATGACCAATGGATTCTAAAATGGAGATAGAGAGGCTCAATCAAGTAAGGGAATTCACAAAGGTGATGTATCTGGGGTTCTATTGGTTAAATACATATGAGGAGAATGTGGCAGGAAGAGCAAGTAATGAACTCTCAAATGATGCTGAATCATCAAGGCTCAGAAGAGGCAGGTCCACTACAGGCCAAATATTTACAGAGGATGATATTGGAGAAGAGTAAAGAATACCAGATCATCATTCACTATCTCTTTGTGTATTTCAAATCGGTTACGACAGTGTAACCCAACGAGAACTATACAAAGTCTGAGAAGAGATGAATGTTCCTAAAAAGCTGATACGCTTAATGTTGTGTTTGACTTAGTTGGTCATGACTTGTCAGAGCCCTTTGGCACGAACTATGGCATAAGGCAAGGCTATGCCCTTGCCTGTCTGCTTTTTAATTTTTTGGGAGATAAATCTGGGGGTGAGTCAGGCATCCAACTCCAGACAACCCTATTTAACAGCACAGTCCAGTTAATTGGGTATGCTGATGACTTTGACATTATCGCAAGATCAGATCGTACCTGGAGAGAATCATTCCTAGCAATGGAAGATGCTGCAAAAAAGCTTGGTCTCGTCGCCAACAAGAACAAGACGAAATAGATAAGAGATGGAGGAGGCAGAGTAGGAATCAGAACCTTCGATGCTGGACCATATAAGTTTGAGAGGGTGAATAGCTTCACATACCTGGGAACTGAAGTGAACTCACAAAAAAATATTTCCCAGGAGATCAGCAGGAGGATCGCCACTGCCAGTCGATGCTATTTTGGTCTGGAGAGACATTTCAGGAACAGATTTCGGTCCTGTTAGAGAGGTTAGCGTCTGGAGAAAAAGAAAGAAAATGGAGCTCTCAAGTCTGTATTGAGGTATCAATATCATCAAAGGCTCTGTCTGGGTAAAAGTGTCCCAGAGCGATAAATTAATGCCGACTAACACATAAATACACCCTCACAAGAAATTGCCATTGCCAAAGTTTCAGATCTAGAGTGCCCTCCTGTGCCCCACCCCATAATTAGCACAAGTATCTGGAAACACCGTAATTTTTTCTTATTTTTTTTTTTTTAAAGGCTAGAAATTAGAAACATTTCTCTATTTTACAATAAGCCTTGGACCTCATGAACTAACAACAGGAATTTTTTGGTCACAATTGAATGTGTGTGTGTGTGTGAGAGAGAGAGAGAGGAGAGAGCTCAACTGGACTAATCGGATGCTGCTCACATGGACTGGCCGGCTCTGTCCCCAAAGTTGAGTCTCATAGAAGACAAGTGAGTTTATCTAAAGAAACAGATTAGAGCTTAGGAAATTGATGTACATAACTTTCCAGAGCAACAGCTGGCCATTATCGAAGAATGGGATAACATGCCTGAGGACCTCATTGGCAAATTTGAAGCTGTTATTCAGGCCAATGGAGGTCCTGAACAATATTAATAAGCTCATAGAGTAGACATTGAAAGTTATTTTAATTGATTTTGAATAAAAATTTAAGAAGTTGTCAAATTTGTTTTCTTTCATTTAAAACAAAAATAAAGATTTTTTAAATTTATGTTTATAATTGTTTTATTTTTCGTTATCCTTTTCCTAATTTACTGCTCACCCAAAGTAGATATATTGTGTTGGAAGGTAGGATGATGAATGAGTATGTAAGTAAACAATATCACGATTTTTTTAGGTCCACCACATCAAATGTTGAGTATATATTAAATTAAAAACCTCTAAAATTTATTCTTGATTACTTAACAACTCTAACTTCTTTTTTTTTTTTTTTTATGAAAATAACTTTTTAAATTATGAAAATACATGCAAATAATATAAAAAATTTAAAAGTGTTCTATTATTACGATAATAAATTATTAGTTATAATACATTTATTGGAACGATAGACAATTAAAAAAATTAGAAAAATGGCATTCCACTTACCTCCACCCATAATGGATCTACTGGTCTAGGACATCTTTCATAAATAGCAACTCCATGTGAAAAATCAATAACCTCGTCTTCTGTTCCATGAATGACAAGAACAGGTGAGGTAACTTTTGGCACCTTATCTATGCTGAAATAAAAAGACAAACAACATTATAAATTACAATAAATCAAAAAATGGATTTCCAATAATCAATTTAATTGTGGCAACATTATTTATAGCTGATTACCATTGTCAATTAAAACAACTTCCTATCTGTAAATAACATTAACCTAGTGATAGAGTAGTAACTTAGGGAAAGCCCCTTCCCCTAAGAAAGAAATCTTGGAATCCTAATGGCTGAGCCTGTTACCGTATCTCAGCACACCAGGTTTGGAAGTGTGGAGTTCAATTACACACCTGGTTCAGTCATAACTTATTATGAAATGGTCTTACATTATAAACCTCGGCATTACCACTCGGGCCAGAAAAGGTTGACAAGGTCAAGATAACCATGGGGTTGACACAAAACAACTATAAAAAAGGCTGAACCTTCCTGCAACTAACAAGGTTAGGCCAGGGTTCTGTCTAAGATAAGACAGATTGAAACCTAACCTTAAGTTACTCCAACAAAATAATGATTATACATTTATACAAATAATAATTTGTTAATCCCATACATTAAAGACAAAAAAATTGGAAAATAATGATTTCATTTATATCAACAAAAGTACTAGTGCTATTGCTGCAGAATATTACGCAAAAGAGCAAGATGGCAAGAAACACGAGATGGTAACAACGAACACAAGGGCAAGACTTACATACCCCTTCAAGAAAAGTGACAGAAATCAAAAATGTAGTATTTGAGAAAAATCAACTTAAAGAATACTATAAAACTTATATTGAAACAGTTTAAGCTTCTTTTAAATTTCGGCTAAGTATTTATAACCATGAATACTTACCTGAGATTTAATAGAAGCTTATAATATTTCAATAGAAGTTTTATAGTATTCTTTAATTGTTTTTTCTCAAATACTGCATTTTTGAGTTGTGCCACTTTTCTTGCAGGGGTGCGATATAATGTTTATCTAGAAAGAGGAGGGAAAAAAGGAACTGTTCTGCGGTAGAAATGAGACTAATCCGCCCTTTAGGGCACAACAAAGTTTGAGAAATAAATTTTAATTAAATTAAATTTTCTGGACCAGATTTTTACTTTTTTTTTATTTAATGTTCACATTAGACAATAATTTTTAACTATGATAGATGGAACGTAACAATTTACAAATATGCCAGATATTTGCCTTAATTCAAATGCCACATGTGTGACAGTGGGCCGGTTGTTAAGAAATGTTCCGAAAAGTTATTTTTATATATTTTTTTAATGTCTTGAAAACAATACATACTATATAATTTAATTACTTAATATAGTTTTTTCAAAGTATCTAAGTTTCGAGATCTGAATAGTTAATGCATAAAAAATAAGTAAAGATAATAAATTCATTATAATTTTGTAAATGTTAAACAATGCATATATTGCAGCCAAAACTTGTAGCTGAAAACTGGTACCATATATATTATAATAATTTGGATACATTATATTTTATTCCTGGATATATTATATTAGATATGTTTATATTTATATTATATCCATAAAACAAAAAATGTGTTCTTTCTTAATGGGCATCTCTTTCTTGTTTGTGTTTAAAAAAATATATTTAAAATTTGTATGAGTTGAATATCACAATTTTTTTAAATTATATACGTATTTATAACAATAACATTAAGTAATTCATCTATAATATAAATAAAAAAGAGCGCATATGATGAAAAAAGAAAGAATGAACTTAATTTTAAATAAATTTTTCTAATATTTTATGAAAAATAACAATTATATAAATATCTATTTTGAAATTCCCAAAATATGATCAAAGTATTTCTTTACTGAATCAAATGCAAGTCATCATTTCAATAGTAATAATAACATATAACCAAACTCAATCACATTTTATGGATAATGAACACGATGAAGTAAATAAATTTAATTAGTAAAGCTTACTTGATAAACAAATCAAGGGGATTATCAATTAAAGATAAACCTATTGACCTCATTAAATTTCTAAGAGAAATAGAAACATACATATTAAATCTAATAACTACAAAACTAAACAAATGTTACAATTTTAAAACTAATATAAAGAAAAGAAGTAATTTTTAAAAACTTTCAAACTGAAAATTGAAATTGGCAGTAGAGAAACAGGAAGATAGATGGCATCCCATGCTCACTTCTATAATTATTTTTTTTTTTTGTACTCAAAAATTCTTTTTGGTTATTGATACAAGTTAACAAAAATTGAAACTTACCCATTCTGAAATCATTTAATAGATAATTTAAATCATGAATATATCATGGTCAAAGAGAAGTTAGAACATAGGAAAGGTTGGTAGAAAAATAGGGCAGGGATTTAGATTAGTTCAGAAACATTAGTTAGATACTTGAATAGAAGAGAAATGGATAAAAATTAAATTATGTGGTTTATCAGAGCTTGAGAGAAAAATGAAAGGCCTAAACTGACTACTGACTAATATGAATGAAGGAAATACATAATCTCCCAAGTTGTTGATTTGGGTGGTTAGAATTATGGTTAGAATTAAAAATGATTATTAAATGTATCACATTAATTTGGTATAACATTAACAGTAACTCATTAATTTGGTAAAAAGACTGCTTCAACATTTTTTTATTTGGTAAAACATAATAACAATATATTTAAAAAATAAAAATAGGTTCCATTGGTTTCTTTACAGAATTACATCTCCTACAAAAGGCATTTATCACTAATATGAAACAGCCATCTTAAAGAAAATGACCAAACACAAAAGTTATCAGTCAGGAAAAAGTGTGGAACTTCAATTTTTATGACTTAGAGAAAGACACAACTTCAACATCATGGTGTAAATTCTCAAATTTCAAGATTGACTAAGCAAAGAGTACTTAAACATTTTTTAAATATAACAACTTGTGAACTAGATTTTAAATTTAAAAAGTTTACCAGTATTCACCATGTTTATTACTCACTAATTACTATTCTTCTTGGGGCTTTTAACCATTTTCAAAAAGAAAGATGAAAAACGGTGATCCCATTAGAAAACATTTAATGAATTTTTTTCTCGAACTTCAACTTTAATACCAGAATGAAAAACCTTATTTCAGTTTTTAATTAGCATATAAAAGCCAATAAAGCATATTGAATGAGAAATTACAATTGTATTCATTATTATTTCATTTGTTTCCTCAAATACAATTGCCAAGGTTGCTGAATTTTTGAGAAATACAGTATGCCTTAATTTGTAACCAAACCATTGCAGCCTCATTAATTAAAACTAAGTATTAGTAAATGTTGATTTTTTTATTTGTTATTCTTATTACAAAAAGAAACAAATACAATTAATGGCGATTCTGTTTTCCCTAATAAGAAAAACAAATAAAGGGCAATAATTTAATAATCAAATCGAATATAATAATGCCACTTTTCAAGAGGCATCCATGTCAAGAAAGTTTAAAAAATATGAGCCAAATCCAAATCCGTGAGTATAACAAACGCAACAATTTATACTATTATATAAAAGTCTACCTAAACCATCTGTTTTTCCTTTAAAAAAATAAATAAATAATAATTAGGGATTGATAAATTATTTGTCGCTTCTATGAGTTTGTTTTTATTGAAAACTAGTAACGAATGTTATAAATTCATCTTCAGTTCTAAAAACACACAAAAATTAAAAAATAAACTGCTGTCTCAAACATTTATATATTACATTCTCAAAAATCAATGTTACAAATGCATAAAAAGCTAAAGCCAGTCGAAGACTACAAGAGCATATGTGAAAGCAGTACTTTATATTCTTTAAAGCATTCCAGGAAAACGATAATGATCAGAAAACAAATAACTACAAAATGGTACACCAGCAATTATGATCAAATTAGAATTAATTTATTGACATTTATCATGTAGACAGTATTAAAACCAAACACTTTATTGAATTATTACTCTAAAATAGAACTAAATACAATTGCAACTTCACTTGATCAGCATAAAAAGTAAGTTAACACTACAAACATTCTTGTAGAAAAGTTATATTAGGTAAAACACCTCACCTTGAAAAAGATGTGCATTAAATGAAAATGATAAGGAATAATAAAGTTTAAATTTTGATAAAGCATTCGTACATAACATTCAATAAACCAAAAACGCATAAGGCAATCGGTACTGTAACACTAAGTTCATTATATCCCTTAAAAATAAAAGAGTTAACAACATCATATTAGTACAAGCATTGTAAAAATAATAAACAATCGCTGCAGAATAAATAAATGATGTAAAAAAATATATATCATTAACAAACAGAAATCAAACCAATAAATAACATTTAATTAACATTTTGTAGTATACAACATTCCTATTCAAGATAGATAAAAGTTGAGCAAGACATAACAAAAATAATAATAGTAGAAATAGAGATTTTTTATAAAACAAAACATTTTCATAACTAGAATGTATTACGGCAACAGTAAGAGGAAACTTACGATCATTAAAATATGGAAGTGTTAATATTTAAAAAAAATTAAAGTTTCTAACCTTGGAAAGGCATCAAAAAACCAGGTGCGTTTAGTGTTTGGAAATGCAACCCTCATCCCTGAGGTAAGTGGGGAATGCAGAACAACGGCACCAACTTCATACCGCGAAGCAAGGTCCACAGTAGGCACTGTACCAATACTTTGTCCATAAAGAATAATATTTTCGGGACTGATTCCATATCTTGTCCTTAATGAATGCCACGCACTATCAATGTCTGCATATAAATTCTTCTCAGAGGGTTTTCCAGTACTCACACCATATCCTGAGTAATCATAACTGAATATATTACAATTGATTCGTGTGCCTAATCCTAAATAAAAACTACTCATCTGTCCAAGGTCTACAGCATTTCCATGTGAAAATAGAATTGTATACCTTGCATTAGGACTACACCTCACAAACAGACATGCAATTTTATTTCCTCTTGATGTCCTTGCAAAAAACCCTTCAATATTTTCTTTATCTCTTTCAGAATATTGCCATTCAGCTTTTTCTGATAATGTAATCTGACACTTATTTGAGGATTCGTCTGAAAAACTGTAAGTTGGTTCAGGAGGTAGAAAAGCTAACTTAGCTGCAATTCTAGACGGGCAAGGTGGGCAACAAAATATACAACAAAATTCACTCAAAGTTAGCCCGTTCATAACTGTTTTACCGCTTTCCAAACTTGAACGTCATGTAAATACTTGGTTTTCTTGTCATTTAAAATGGGCCTAGGACCAAACATGCAGTGCACGAACGTAACCAAAGACTGAGACACAACAAAGGCTCTCTCTCGTAGCAATCAAATAAAGGTGTTGCCATCCACACAACACTAAACTTTCAAGAATTCGTCTGAATCTAAAAGTTGGTCATCATAATATCCGAATCAACATAATTGATATATTTTTGAAGAAAAAAATATTTTCTACAATAAAATATTATATTTTAAAAAATGTTTACAAGGTGACGGCAATTATGTATGATTTAAAAAAAAATTAAAATATCAATCATGAATATTAAAATTACAAGAAAATTAAACGAATTCAATAAAATTAGTTACTTACAGTTTGTAAGATGTTTATGAATTTGCATTCATTAAGTACAGAAAGAAGTGAAACAACACATCGAAAGTGACGTCATGCAATACCGAAGATCTATTTAAATATCTGTTTTCAATAAATCGATTTAATTGGTTAAAATTTCATGGAGAGTGTTTTAAAATACCCATATAAATTCATAAAATAACTAAATAGCCATAATTAGGACGAATAGCCACAAATACCAAGTAACATTTAAACCGGAAAAATTGTTCAAGCCTAATTAAAAATAAAATATTTAACAAATCTGAATGTAACACATGATATGTAAGCTTTGGATGTATCATTAATATAATATGAGATTACCCTAACAATTTACGAAATAGTAAACTTGTTATATATTCGTAATTATTGTAGAACTTCAACTATGTAAAACATTCAAATAAATATGCCTTACAATGGTTTACTCTTAGAATCCTAATGTTATAAATGGAGTACTAAAGGTTGGGCGGGGCAGTCTACTAGAATGGTAGAAGATCAGGTACTAAAAACCTCCTAATCTCCGCATCTTTGGTTTCTACATCTGGAGATGAGTATTATAGTGGTCACAGAGTTATAGTTCTTTAACTGTTGTAGTGGCATGGAAGAACAATAAAATTAATTATAAAAGACCTGTTGTCAGGTCATTTTAGAATTAATAAGTATGTAGGCAGTCAGAGGTTAGAGAAACCTGTAAGAAAATTCAAGAGCACAGGTTATGACAAAAACAATCTGCTCTGCATGAAGCACACCCCTTTATAAGAGAACCAAAGAAACTCAGAGGGAGAAGTGAAACAAACAATCTTCAAATTTTTCTACTTGTGGAATTCTGAAGTTCCCGATTAGAGTAAAATTACAACTACCACCTGTTAATGGCATACACTTGAGCTTATATATGTAATTATATCTTAGGTTTGCTTATAAAGGGTATATTAACCTTTAGGATCAGCAGAGGAAAAAATCAATATAAACATGCAATGAATTGGGGTCACCCTGAACCATTGGATATAGCCAGCAGCGTAGCCAGGATTTCATTTTGGGATGAAGGAGAGAGTCCACCCAAGGGTCTACTTTAAAGAAGCCCACTTCAACCTGGGATGTAAGAGGCCCTCTCTATATATAATATTTTTTAAGCCTAAGTATATTATTTATAAAATTATATTCAAATAGGTTCGTAAAATTTTTATTTACAGATAAGAATAAGTAAAAGTACTTTGTAATTTTGGGGGGGGGGGAAGGGTCCGGACCCTCTGGACTCTCCCCCTGGCTACATCACTGGATGTAGCTTTTACCCAAAATAAAAAAGGTGCTTATATATGCAATGGAAGTTATCTTCTAAGTATTTAGTTTGAATAAACTCTAAAATTTAACTAAATAAAAAATAACTGTTATTAGAGATCAAAAAAAACTTTTTGCTTTGGTTCAAATTAAACCCTAGGGGCCAAGTAACTACTCTTTATGGTTTTTATGTATATCATACAGACAAGACTCTTGCTAACTTAGATAATAATCCAGATGTGCAAGACAATCTGACTGAAAAATAAAGAAACAATCTACTGCCACTTAAAAAATAAAGGGATATCCACAAACCTTAAGTGGAACAAGAGGAGTGATAATTTAATTCAAGAACTAGCTAAAATGTAAATTTAACACTCATGCTCATAATCAGGCTCCTTTGTCCTACATAACAAGAGATTCAGTTCAGCAATAGCAAAATTCATATTGAGACAGTAACAGTAACACTATACACAATCTCAAATGATTTGAAATTTTACTTACTGACACATTCTATAAAAAGGGACAAGTTCATGATTTTCAACATATACTTTATGAATGCAGAATACTTGACAATCAACGACGTGTAAGCTTAATACAAAATTTACTCCAGCAATGAACAAGAATCAATTAGAATGTAATGAATAAAGGTGGGTATAAAAGGGAATGATAAGAGCTGACATTTTAGCCAAAAAGCAGTCAGGAGTGAGATCATGTCCTTATGCAGTAAGGCTCTAAAGTCCTATATCAAGCAACTGATAGCTAAGGATACAGTTGAGTATTATGCAGACAACATTTACAAAATTACCTGGTCTACATAAATGGTGATTCTCCTGATAAGGGGCATTTTGTGTTCAATGTCCCTGATGTGGCAGCTCACATCAACATTTTTTGGCCGGATCAATTTTTATAACTTAATATAAGCCATAGGCTACTACTTTATTAATTTTTAAATCTCCAAATTGCAAAGCAACATTATTTTAATTGATCATAAACTACCCGATTCTTATTCTTTTGGACTTTCCAAGATCGAGCTTTTTTACTTAATGATGTAAGGATAAGTAAGATCCATGATGTTACATATCCTATGTTTAGGCTAGACTTTGCTTTATGGTATTTGAACCAGTTTTCAAGCTAAGAAAAGGAAATTCCTTTAATGCAAAACGCTTGTTGTCCAAGACTCATTTTATCCCAGTCCCACAATCCAATTCTCATTCCTTCATCAAAGTTTGAATTTCCTGCCAGAGTGTTACCCTTGTAAGTTCATTATTATTCCCAACCTGACAACACAGGCAGTACCCTCCTAAAGTGTTTCGACTATCTTTGTTGTTTTGATTAGCAATCAGGAACCTTAGAGCTGTATTATGGAAAGTAATTTCTGGTGTGTTCGTTCATTCCCTTTTGGTCAAATAACATCATCATGTATGTTTCAAATATGTTATTATTTTATCTTTTTCTAATGGATGAACTAGTAATCTATAGACAAAGCTTTTTTTTCCCCAATTAAATGATAACTGGGTTATCACCTGTTGAAACCGAAATTCTCATTCCTTTGCCGACTTTAAAAATAATAATGAAAATCCTGACAAATAAATGGGATTTTCCCATAACAACCAGTACAAATAAAAGTTCTAAAGAAAAAGTATATCTATTATTTTTGATTTGAAGTAAAAAAAAAATTATTTGAGACAATACTGCATTTTAAAAAAAATAATCTTAAATTCTCAGTTTTATAAAAAATTCAATATTTAGCAACAAAAATTGCTAATTTACAAGTAAAACTTTAGTATATAGATATTTAGTTACAGGGAAAAGAACATTCCTCATCCCATTGTATCAGTAATTTATTGTTTAATAAATAATGTAAAAAACAAGAAACTTTTATAAATGAACATAGGTAGCTTAGTGTCATCGAATATGCCAATAAATGATTTTGGTGGAAAAACTGCTGAATCTGTAACATTTTATTTAATGAAATTCCAACATTCAAAATGCCCAGTTTTGGAAATATCACCCAAATGATGTATGCATTAGTTTATGATTTGCTGTTTTAATGTATTGTGTAATGTTTTGGACAGATTTATATAGGCTAGGTGATTTATTACTTCTTTTATACTTTAAAATTTCATATTCAATTAATTAATAGGTTTAACAAATTTGTTTGCCAACTCATATTCTTCTAACTCATTATAATATAGTAACATTTAAAAATTGTATCCCTTATTTTTCTTGAATATTAAATTCAATATCATTGACCAAATGATTAAGTCTAGGCGTGCCACTATTATCAGTTCTAGGTGCTGCATGACTTTGTGAGGAGAGCAATTTTTTTATTTGATAGTTGGAACAAGAGCTGCACAGTTAGTATTTGGAGCTCAACAATTACAAGTTTCTGTTCCTTGCCGTATTTTGCCTTTGTAGCCCTGAACAAGGCCTACAAAGTGGGTCAAAACGTAGAAATGCATTATTTTGAATACCACCCTCACCCTCTTCTCCTAGAATGCATATTCTATTATTCCATAAATTATGTATTAAGTCAAGAGTTTAATGACAATAGTATCCAGGAAGATTAAAATTAAAATTATGGTATTTTGATGAGAATGGTTAAGAGAACTAGTCATGACCTTACAAGGAAGTACAACATCCAGACAGAAGTGTAGTAACCCATGATAAATCTCTATATTTAATGATCATAAATAACTTATTCTGTGATTTAAAAATTGGTAAAGATAAAATGTGAGATAAAAAATGTAAGTATATAAACATTATAGAAAGGCTCAAATTAAAAATTTCTGGTTATTAGCATAAACCAATGGTATGATTCATAATTTTGTTTTAAAAAATATTATAAAATACATTCACTATAACATAATATGCTCAGAATACTCATAAGAGGAGTGCTTATTTCAATTTGCATAAGAATGCTTATACTTAATGTTTAATAAACATTTTGCTTAGTAAGAGTTAAAAATATGATGGAGAACTCATATCAACAAATTTCAATCCACTTTTAAATTAGGTTTCATGACGATTGGAGAATAGATATCATAACTACTTTATTTAAGCCCAGGGACACCATAAAGTAGAGACCAATCTAAATTTATCTAAACAACTATTGTTTATTTATCAATATTGATTCAAAAGTCAATAAAAAATTACTCGCCAACAAAGTTATATTAATTCCAAATCATGATAATTTCTTTAAAACAGTAAATAAGGAAAACCTCACTAATTAGATTAAATAAATGTAGCTAATATCCAGAGCATCAGTTTACCATAGAACATAATCAATAATTATTGGTAAAGTATGAAACTATGATAAAGCGACAGATGCAACAATTAACAATAAATATATTATCCCATTTCTAGGATCCCCTAATGGGACAACTTTCTTTAATGAGATAACATTAGAGATCTGATAGTATCATGGGGATTCTTGATTTATGAGGGCATCCATAAAACAATAAGAATATTTGCAAAGATAGAATTGCAATCCAGGATGATGGGGGTGACCATGAGATGGTGTTATCTGTTGCAATTCCTCATAACAGTAATAATGAATGGAATTTTTTTAAAAGAAAAACTCTATTTAATGTATGTAATTAATTCGGAAATCACAGGGAATAAGCTGGTAAGTCGAAAAATAGCCAAAATGAGTTATGTGTACTCTGGTTACCTCCCAAAGCTCCTTCACAGTGTGTAGAGGACATGGGATATGATGATAGAACTCCTAACTCATTTTGGCCATTTTTCGACACACCAACTTACTCCCTGATACCGGCGAATCAGTATACGAAATATCAATTGTAAACTTTCAGCTATATTTTGCAAAACAACTTACTTATTACAAAATAACTTACTTATTAAAACAATTTAATCTAAACTCTTCTCGACGAGGGCAAAGCACTTTCATGGCCGATAGTAAAGGTGACTGCACGATTACTCCGGCTACTGCAACTTTGGAAGCCAAATCGATGGTCGGTACTGTCCCTATACTTTGGCCAAACAATATAATTCTGTCTGAAGATATTCCATATTCTTGAGTCATGGTAGTCCATATAGCTTCTATGTCTAAGCATATCGCCTTTTCCGATGGTTTTCCTGAACTTTCACCGTATCCAGAATAGTCATATATCACAATATTGCACTCTAAGTTAATTGATAACCTTATTAGTTCTGGTAAAAGTATGCCGATATCACAAGCATTACCGTGAGAGTAAATTATTGTGAATCTTGGATGCGATTCGGTATGTGTAACGATGTAAGCGATTCTATTTCCTTTCGCATTAATAGAATAGCTACACTGAAAGTCATTTTTCCATATTTGAAAATATGCACCTGAATCTGAGTCTCTTGGGATGCATCTGGTTGCGCCATCAACCTCTTCAAATGTGTAACTTGGAGTTGGTGGAAAGAAACAAAATCTTGTCCATTTGTCAGGATTGCAACAAAAACACGGTGGCCAACAGCAGCCATAAAAGCAATTGCAAAAAAAACGTATTAATGACATTATATCAACAAATAAACCATATACCTATTCATATAAACAATAAACTTTACGTTTAAACTAATGCCAGGTTATCGTATTGCCAACTTGACACAATAATACAATAAAACTCCATGTCTCACCGTTTTCTTAACATAAAAATGTACGCTGTATAGTTTATTTTAATCAAAATCTGATTTAATTAATTGTCTATTTATTATCTGATAAAAATATATATAATAATATATTATGTCTGTGACTACAAATACATTGTTTTGTTCAGTTATGCTCATAAATTATGCTGAATATTAATTAGTTTACCATTTTTAGCTTAATCTATAAATATTTAATTTAAGTATTTATAAATATTATAACATAAATAAACTGATATAACTTGAGCAATTTAAAAACCTAACGAAGCAAAGCTTCAAAATAGCGGCAGCGTTGAACAAACAAGATTGGAGATACTGCCGTCTTTGAAGACATGTAAAAAATGAATGCATTATTGTATATATTTTCGTTGTCAGCGATCAGAGAGAATGAAAGAACGTAAGGAGTAAATATGTTTACATTAGGTTTATTATAGATATTTTTTGTATTTATCAAATTCTTGTTTAACATTAAAAATAATTAATAGTCCACTGTATTGCACGATTTGTAAATTGTGGTTTTTGAATTTTTTATATTATTATATTTTTTAATCTTATAATAGAATAACTAATATATTTATATATTATAGGTAATAATAATAAAATAACGAATATATTTTTTAGATTAGTTTTAGAGTTTTGTGTATATTTATACATATGTACATTTTTTTTTTTTAGTTGCCATCAAAGGAGACTTGGGAAAGGCTGTGGAGCGGACCAAGGATCACTTCATTAGTCTGTTGTACCGATGATGAAGAAGAATATCGATAAGAATCCGTGGGTAAGAAATTATCGATTTTCGATCATATCTAAATTTGAATTTATTAAGGTTCCTTTACACATTTGTCAAACGGCAAACGTGTAAAGGGGGAGTTACAGAAGCTTAGCAAACTAACCTATCCACACGCTACTATTCCGACTTTTGTCAGATGTTAATTTCGGTTGAAAATAGTTTTATTTTATAAAGAAACAATTAAAAATACAAAATAATATCATGCAAATTTATAATTTGCATAAATACACAAATACGTGGATGCAAAACTAGTGCTGATATGGCACTTTCTGCAAGAACCGGATCGGACTCAAACACACAGAAGCCTATCCAAGCCATGCAAAGCTACCCCCTTAACACATTTGATTTGCCTAGGCTTGGCAAATATGTTAACGCACCTTTAAAAGTATATCTCTTCGATTTAGTAAACAAATATGAAGATTAATTATTATGATAATAATCAGATCTATTGCCAATTTAATGAAAATTATAGTTTGGAGCTCACCTCACGGCTTGCCGGTCCTTAGGCACCAATGGCTGTTGTTAAGGATGGGACATCGGAAGCAAAACATCAATATGAATAATGTACTCGTATATAGCTATACTATGTCCGTACGAAAATATGGAAAGTTTTTCTAATATACAGCAGTTTGTATAAAGCTGTACTATAGATCAAAGATATTTATATAACAGGAAAAACAACAAGGAAAACAAAGGCATAAATTCAAACATAAAACAAAGCATAAAACAAAGGCATAGGAAAAACAAAGGCATAATGCTAAGTAATGTCACTTCGAATTAAATTTTAAAAAGGTTTTGGAATCGCTGAGAATAAAAAATAAAATAAAAATTTTCAATATTTTACTCCCGAAAAGCTGCATAATTTTCCCTGACGATCACAAGAAAAATATCCCTAAAACATGGAAATAATTGTAATAGTATTTTTACGTTCACTTACCTATTTATGAAATATATGACAAATGAAAGCATTGCGATCTTGAAAAATTTCGAATCAGACTTTTCAACGGAAATACGTTTTAGGGTCTCCTGAGTCCAAATAATCTAGTCTCGCAAAATGGTTTGTGTTTGTGTGTGTGTGTGTGTGTGTGTGTGTGTGTGTGTGTGACAAGTCTAGCTCAAAAACGATAAGTTGTCCTACAGGGCCGGATCTAGGAGGAGGGGAAGAGGGGTGCAAGCGGAAGAATTTAGGGAGCGGCATTTCGAGGGGATTTTGTTTTTTCTAATTATTTTTTTTATATTAGTTAATGCACAATTTTAATTAATACAAAAGAATAAAACTCTAACTTACAGACTCATGGCTTTGTGTTTAGAATCTTCCAATTGTATCCTCTCAATTTTAATAATAATAATTGTCATAGATCTCAGCATATGTAAAAAAAGTGCAATAAAAAAGGGATACAATTCAATATTCCCGGTTTGAAATGGATGAAACGAGAAAATGAGACGTTTGTTGGACAATGTAGTGTGGACTTCTCAGAAGGTGAGGTCTCCAGTTATTCTTTTTGAACTTCCTCCAACCGATATATTTTTTATTATTTTATTATCATATAAAAATTTATTTTTATTATATTATAAAAATATAAAGTGTTTATAGTTATAATATAACTGCAACCGTAAAAAGGATTCTGCGCAAAAATATCACGCATTTACCAACGAAAAAGAAACACAACTAGTCTGTGGGTCAGGCCCCCCTCCCAAGCAAAAAGAAAAGAAAAATACAAAAATAATGGGCTGATTAGCAAATTTATTTTAATATTAATGATAGTTATTTTAATTTGGCAAAAAGGATAAAGTGGTCCAGGGAATAAAAAGCTTTAGGGAAGTCAAAAAGCATTAATATAGTTAATTTTTTTTCGTCCATAGCGGTATGTATATCACTGGTGATTTTGACGTGAGCTGATTGTGGGGAGAAACTGGGACGGAAACCAGATTGGAAAGAGGATTGAGAAGTTTTGACTTTTTAAGGAAATTTGATATTTGTGGTTGGACTATTCTTTCTAGGGGTTTGGAAGGGTTAGAGAAAATGGTAATCGGGCGATAGTCTTTAGGAGAAATAGGATTGGAGATTTTGTTAATAGGGTGGACTAAGGCTTTTACGAGGTGGGAAATACTGAATTTTGGAGGAAGAAATTATAAATGAAAAGAAGAACTGGTAGGATTTCAGGAAGACATGATTTTAACATTTAAAGGGGAATTCTTCAATATATCACTGGTGAGTGTGCATGCACCAACAGAAGAAAAAGCAGATGAAGAGAAGGAAGAGTTTTATGCACAGCTAGAAATAACTTACGAAAAGATTCCTAAATATGATGTTAAAATTATCTTAGGTGATTTCAATGGAAAAATTGGGAAAGAGAAGAATCTCGGGAGATCAGCCGGAAAATATAGTTTTCACAACACTACTTCTGACAATGGATATCGGATAGTAGATTTTGCAGCCAGTAAGAACACGAAAATAGCAAGTACCACCTTTCAACATAAGTCTATTCACTTAGAAACCTGGACATCTCCGAATGGCAAGACCAAAAACCACATAGATCATGTAATGATAGAAAGCAAGCACCAAAGTGACGTTGAAGATGTGAGGAGTTGCAGAGGGGCAGATGTAGGCAGCGATAATTTCTTAGTGAAGGTGAAGCATAGGCAGAGATTGGCAATAAGAATAAAAGGTAAATATGGGAAAAATAGCCAAAGGTATAATATAAATGCCTCAAAAATTCCAGATATCCAAAAATAATATGAAAGAAAGGTGGAAGAGTATCTAGGAAATGGACAACAAGAAGTAATAGAAAACATTGAAAATAAATGGGAAAAAATAAAAAGAGCTGTTGTTAAGGCTGCTGAGGAGACAATAAGATATGAGACAATAAGGGAAGATATGAGGAAATAGGAACAACAACCACTGGTTTGACCAGGAATGTTAGATCTCTACTGATGAAAAGAAGAAGGCATACTTGAGGATGATACAGAGAAAAAACAGACTAACTGCAGAAAATTATACAAAAAAGAGAGAAGCCACCAAAAAAATGTGCAGAAACAAAAAGAGAAAGAAAGAGGAAGACGACCTAAAATCCATAATAGAAGAATTTGAGGGTAAAAACAGTAGAGGCTTCTACCAAAGGTTGAAAACACTAAGAAAAGGATTCCAACCTCGGATAGGTTTCTGCAAAGATAAAGATGGAACACTGATAGGAGACAGAGAAGATATCGCTGAAAGATGTTGGAACTATTTCAACGAGCTACTTAATCCTACCCTGGAAAATTCTCAAGAAATCTCAACGGAAAATCTATCAGGTATATTGGAAGACGATACGCCCCTTGAACCTCCAGATCCAGAAGAAGTGGAGGACCTTTTTAGTAAAGTTAAAAAATAACAATTTCTTATAATTCAATAACGATTTGATGGGATTACAGCTGAGATGGTTAAATATGGAGGAGATATGTTGTATCGTGAGATTTACGAGCTCATCCTGGAAATATGGGAAAAGGAACAAATGCCTAAGGAATGGTATAAAGCCATTATTGTGACGATACATAAAAAGAATGATAAATTAGAGTGCCAAAATTATAGAGGGATAACAGTGCTATGTACAATTTACAAAGTGGTACCTTCCGTAGTGGCCACCACCTGCCGAGAGCGTCCGATTATATCGATGTCATCTGCAAAAGCGAGCAGCTTCACTGTTCTATTGAATATTGTGCCAGTCGTTTGAATTTGGCTGTCTCGGACCGCCCTTTCCAGAGCTAGGAGGAGAAGTAAGCACGTCAGGGCATCGTCCTGTCTCACTCCTCTTTTCAACAGGAATTCTTCTGAAATGCTGCCCCGAATTTTCACAACACAAATCATCTCCTCCATAGTTAATCTTATCAGCCTGATAAGATTGGTTGGGATGTTGAAACTAATTAACGCTTCATAGAACTTCCTATGATCGATTGTGTCATAGGCTGATTTAAAATCGATAAAGAGATGGCTTGTTTTAATCTGGTATTCGCGTCCTCTTTCCAGAATGGTCCTCAGCCAGAAAATCTGATCTATAGTTGATTTCCCGCGTCGAAATCCACTTTGGTAGTGGCCCTGCTCTCGCTCTGCTAACGGTAAAAGTCTCTGGAACAAAATATTGGATAGAATTTTGTACGCGCAGGGGAGTAGAGCAACTCCACGATAGTTTGAGCACTTCAATAGGTCGCCCTTTTTATGTATTGGGCATATAACGATCTTCTTCCAGTCACTTGGCATAATCTCTTCACCCCATATGCTTATAAGCAAATTGTGAAGTAGCTTGGTTAGCTCGTTTCCACCATACTTAAATAGTTCGGCGGGAAGTCTATCAATCCCTGGGGCCTTGTTGTTCTTTAGCCTTTTGATGGCATCAGTGACCTTGTCCTCAACTAGCGGCTCTATTTCATCTTATTCAGTGCCTAGGTGTTGTGACTCTTCCTGTCTTTCAACGATTGGACCATTCAGTAGCTCCTCGAAGTATCTTCTCCATTCAGCTAGGCAGGCTTGTTCATCGGATAGGTGAGCTCCCTGTTCATCAACACACATCGAATGAATTTGTTTAAAGGGTTTCCTACTCCTGTTAACGCTGCGGTAGAACTTCCTGGTGTTTCCGAAGGTCCTGGATTCTTCTAATTCCTTCAGCTCTTCTCTTTTCTTCCTCCGGTGCAAGCGTTTTTCTTCTTTTCTTTTCCTTCTAAATTCCTCCACTGTTCCACATGCACGCCTGTTGATCATTGATTTGTATGCTGTATTCTTGACCTCTGTGGCAGTCCGACAGTCCTCGTCAAACCAAGAATTCCTGACCTTTCCCGCAGTTTCCAGAACGGCTTCGGTAACTCTCTCAATAGTCTTCTGGCAGCTGCTGCAGATATCCCCTATACCATCTTCTGTGGTCTGCATAGATCTTATATTCGAATCTAATATTTCTGCATATGTTTCTTTGATCTGAGGGGTCTTAAATCTAGCGACGTTAATTTTCTTGCATCGGAGTTGTGGCCTGGGTGAGTTAATGGCTATCTTTGCCGCAACATGGGCAATACTTAGGAAGTGGTCGGAGTCAGCATTGGCTCCTCTGAATACTCGGACATCAGTGATGCTACTAACGTGTCGGTCACTTACTAGAATATGGTCAATTTGTTTGACAGTGAGTCCATCCGGTGATGTCCAGGTGCCCTTATGGATATTTGTATGCGGAAATAATGTGCTTGCAATTTTAAGATTCTTGGATGCAGCGAAGTTGGTAAGTCGTCGGCCGTTATTATTACATACTTCGTGTAAACTGTGGTAAGTGGTCTTTCCAATAGGATATAAATATCTTCCCGCCCAACTTTGGCATTCAGGTCACCCGCAATTATTTTCATATCATAGCGAGGTAGGAGGTCTAACGTAGCCTCGAGCAGATCGTGGAACTCGTCCTTTTCTTCTTCGCTTGAATCCTCAGTCGGAGCATGCACGCTCAAAATTGTGAAGTTGTAGAATCGTCCACGAACTCTCAGCACAGCGATTCTTGGGTTCACTGCCTTAAATCCAATTAACAGTTTTCGGAATGCTTTTCGAACTATGAAGCGGGGCTATCGACCCTCACTACGAACCCTAGTCTGCTGGTGGGGCTGCCACCTTAGTGCCTGCAGACCTGCACCCCCTCCGGGGTGGCTACATAGGAGAGGTGACCCTAGGGTGTGTACTGTTGATAACTTTTGTCTGTAGATGTGAAATGTTTGTAGTGTGCTGTATACAGTGTGCTGTTTGGGCGTCAGGGTAGTTGTTCCACCAACCTGGTGGGCCAGTGGCTATTCGCAGTCCTAGCGATGGGGCCGCCACCTCCCTACGCTCATTGTAGATTCGGAATTTGTTAAATCAGAAATATTTCTTATTCTATTTAATTTATCACTAAAAAACATAAATTGATGTAAAATTTTAAATAAACTAATGTCAAATTCTAACCTGTTGTATTTTTCTCCTAAGAGGTCCTAGATAAGTCTTGTTCAGGATGAGATGTATTCAATAATTCTTGACTTGAGTTAGTTCTAGAAAGACCAGCTAGATTCCTTTATTCCCACGATGTGTTTGTTGAACAAGTTCCGCAGAGACTACCTCGTATCTTGAAATAAAGTTGAAGAATTTCCCAAACAGTTACTGAATAGTGTTATAATACCTTAGTCTTCTTGAGTAAGAGAATCTTCCATGATTTCTTGATTGAAGTTCTAAGTCTGGTTCTTCATGAAATAAGCTCTCAAGTCCCTATTTGGGCGCCAGTTAAATAATCTTCATCAATGAATCACTTTTTAAAAAGAACTTTATTGAAAGAATACAATGTACTGTCTATGGACTATCCCTAGAACATAATAACTAGGAAATTATCTACAAATTAATGAACAACCGTCCAAAGAGGGGACCAGGTATAAGGAAAGGAGACAGGATGTGAGTCAGCATTAATAGTGCATCACTGAGCTCTCTTAACTATATATTAAATACGTTTATACAATATACACTAATATATTTAGTATATCACATATATAATATGTATATTAAAATATTTTATATATTATATGATATATATTAATATTTCAATATATTATGTTGGAATTAGTAATAAATTAAATAAGTCATTTGATTCCGAAAAATTAATTTAATAAGTAGTAGAAATAATATATATTTTGTTTGTGAACTCATTTTTTATCTTATATTAAATAAATCCATATATAAACGTAATCATTTATTGTATTTTTTCATTTTTTAACTTAGAAATGAACAATCCTATATTCCTGACAAATAAATTCATCATTTAACGTAGTTGGGAATGTGAAACAGAGAAGTTATATACCATCCAAAATACTGCTAGCACCCGGTGATGTTTTAAGAACTTTATTGCCCTGCGAAAGGTTAACTGATTGTTTTAGCTAATAATTTCTAATTTTATGTTAATTAAATGTATCCTTAGAAACAGAATGGAAACTTTTAAAATTTCACTAGTCCAATTTAGGTAGATTTGTTAGTGAAAGTTGTGTGACCCGATTTCTAAGGTGTAGTTAAGTTATTTTATTTTTGCTCTTAATTAAGAAAATCGATATTATGGAAGATAAAAATTACGATATTTATGAGCTGCAAAATCGATGTCAAAATATCGCAAAACAAATGCAAAACATCGACAATTGGTTCTATCGATATCTCATTCCTACCCTTAGTCCTTCATGAGCTACCGTGGGGGTTATTTATATTATAGCTTGTTTTCAAGGGCCCCACATGGGGGGAGGGGAGGGAGTTGCCACACCCAGGGTACCGGGGTCAGGGGGCTCAAGTGGCCCGGTAAATTTAATTTGGTTTTACAATTAAAGTTCTATTAAAATATAAAATATCTTTAAATTAAAATATAAAATATCATTAGGCATAGGTATCGTATAAAATATCCAGCATCATGATATATTTTTACAGACACAATATACATGGGAGGGAGCCCGGTCTAGGGATCTGTCGGTCGGACGGAGGATCAAAAACCGCATTCATTTTCAGTTATATATTTCCTATTGGTAAAAGATGGGCAAGGCTCTAACAGAATATATTTTCTATATCTAATTGCAATCACATAATAATGATTCTACGTTCTACAACCTCAACCTACAATCTATAGACCCCTCCCCCCTCCCCATTTATATATACACAATATAGCCAGCAAGAGAGTGAGTGATGTAAATAAAAAAGAAATCAATATGGTCTCTATTAAAACAGTCTCAATCCATCCCGATAAAGCACGATTCCCTTTGAAGTACCATTGCGAATTAAATCGAAATGTTTTCCCTATTGCCACTGCAATATTGAAATTCGAATTTTTTTCTTTTTTTTCCTCGAAAACTCATTGTTCACAAAGCCTTTTTTATTTTTTAATTGCTACATATATTGTTTATGACTTGAGCTCAGCCTGCGACAATATTTCCATGTTTCCGATTGCCTCGAGGAAACAGGGCCAGAATGGAACTACGTAGTAGAAAAGAAAATCGAAGGCATTAAAAAAAAACTGTTAGTCGTTAATTGAGGTGGATTTCTATGAATCGGACAGCGCATATTTACCAACTTTTAAAATCAATGCCGTCCTTCCATCACATCCGTTAAAAAAAAAAAAAAAATGAAAAAGTGTAATATTCTTTTGTCACATATTTCACTAAACAGGGTATTGCAGTATTTTGCAATTGTAGCATCAACTTTTCAAATGTATCGTGTATAGTAATTCGCCATTCATCTTGTTTAAATGGTGGCATAGGTTTTATTTATTAAATTCAACATCCGATTATTAACAGTGAAATATAATATGAGATGAGACGGCCATACTTTTTTTTTTTTTTTTTGGTTTACAGAAATTTTCAATAATTGACAAAATAATTATCAAATAAAATCATATTTATACATTAAAATGGAAAACAGATCAAAAACGTTTTGAACGAATAACGAAATTCTAGATTTGAAAGTAAAAATCGACAGTATGACCGTCAACCAAAGAAATATTGGACTTGAAAATGAGCGAGGTTAGTCCGAAACGTTTGAGTAAAAGGTGAGTAGTTTGAAAGTGATTGTTTCTTCTTCCTGAAAATTAAACACATGAGTTATTAAAAATGTTATACAGCAGCTTTAGAGTTACAATAAAGTGTCTGGCTTGATCCAGTCAGCTGTGCTGGCAAAATGATACACAGGGCCACCTCCCACTCAATATTTCATGTTTTTTTTTTTTTTCAATAATATTAATACATCGATTAAGGTACTATGAAATCGAAACTTACTACTACATCATGATGATAAGGGTTTATGGTTTTACATAAAATACAACACAATTTTTAAACCAAATTACTTAATAATGATAGTATAATTTAATAATAATTACTTCAGTAAATTGTTCATATTAGCACCAGTAGAGCTTGAGCTATTTTTTATTTAGATTAACAATTATTCATAAAACTCTCCTCGCCTTCTTTTCTGCGAAGGTATGAATAATCGAGTCAAAATTCAATGTTCTTGCTAACCTAAACTCAATAGATAACACTTTATTTTCTCTATTAACTATAAACAACTTATATATTTATAAATTATGATAAAAGTACGTGATATTATTTATTATAGATTGAAATGATTTTTATATTTGCATATATTTGTTCAAAACACTTTTTGACAGTATAGATTTTTTTAGTCAACTTTTATTAGGCCCGTCGGAAGCCGGTCCCCAGAGATTTTTTCTCTCCTCCCTCCTACCCCCTTACCACTCCCATACCTCTCTACCCCTCCCCTACCCCCCTACCCTTCTAAACCGCGGCCCTTTCCTAACGTAACTAAGCTCTTACTTCTTGATTCCTTAGTCCTGTTGTTATATTATAAATATTGTGATGTACAATAATGACTAATTACCACAAAGGCGATTAGCATATGCATACTTTAAAAAGCTACTTAACGTTTGATAAGGAAAAACATGAAATCAATATGAATACAATTCCAACAAAATGATCATTACATAAATTTCAAATAGCTGATGAAATTTTAAGGAAATTAGCCTAGCATAAGAATAAGAACTATATTTCAAATATAAGATTTCAAACCTTACTAATATTAAAAAAAAAAAAATCTAAGTATTTAATACTGACAATAATGGGAAGAAGAAAAATTCTAGTGATGTATCAGTGGAATAATTTCTTCCATATATCTCAATATTCCTATATTGTTATATTTTACATAGTTCCAACAAAGTTTCTCCTCCATTCTCAAGGCGTTTTTATTCTACAAATATCATACAGCAATTGAAACAATCTGAATTATTTATATAACAATATTGTATATAAGCCATTTCATATTTTAAATACCTCAATGCTCTTATTGTCTAGATATATCTATATTAATTTCGTTTGTTAATAGAGACAAATAAAAAAACAGAAAAAAAAAAATAAGAGGTTTATATGCTTTAAAAACATTGCTAGGAATGTGTATTACACATATTTTCATCATCGTCACACTGCTCTGGTATTAGCTCCTGTACTAATCCATCCCTTTTGTATCTACCTCTGTGCTGATGGCCTACATTACTTGTTTATCATATCTATGTAATATATATATATATATATATATATATATATATATATATATATATATATATATATATATATATATATGATATTAGATTTTATTCTTAATAATTTTATTTAATTACCTTCTTGAACTATCTTTATGTCTATTAAATATGTATCCTCATTATTTCAAATTCAGTTTATTAATAACATCAGCTTAGTGACAATTTAGATTTTTTGTGTCAGTCTTACGGCTGACTGTATTGTCTATGTTTTTAGTTTTCTAGATTGCTTTCATTGTTCTTCTGTTTTTCATGTATTTTATCTTTTTAATATTTAGGGATTTTTGAAATAACTACTGTGGTTATTTTCAATACTATGTTGTGATAATCCTGTTATATTCTTGTTCTTATTATTTTATAGTTACTTATATGTTGTTAAAAAAAAAAAAAAATCGCGTTCGAATAGGTACTCACTGAATTTTATTAAGGTAAGGAATACTTTTTATTTTGTTTTTTTTTTACTGGTTACACATAAATGAATCTTAGAAACTCTGATAATTTCTTTAAATTATGTAATGGTCTGAATGATCATTGATAAGAATGAAGACCACACCTCTATTAGATAACGCGACGCAGAAACAACAGATTGTTTTTTTATTTATTTTTTAAATAGTTTTAATGTTTAAATAAAAAAACTGATTTAACTTATCACATCCTAGATATTTATCTGTAATTCATAGCAATGTCAAATCTCCGCTTCCAGATAATTCACCCGAAGGCCATCTGCTTTGTAATCAGTGCAAAGAAGATAGGAGTTTTTTTTTTCTGTCTAAAGTGATAGTAAATTTAAGCAATAGGAGTAGTTACATAAATTTCGTTGAGAAAATAAAGCAAAAACGGAGAAACTTAACTGTTGAAGTAGGCACGTAGACAGAATTTTACTCGGTTCGATTCCGAATTCCGAGTTCCGATTTCGAAACTCTCGGTTCGATTTTAAAGAAGAATTCAACTCGACTATTATTCAAAATGAGTTAACCGTTTTTAAAAATGAGTCATTCATTTATATTTCAAGCACAAATATTGATTTCCTAAAGTAAATAGAAAATAAATCCATTTCGGGAAGGGAGGGAGGGTTGGATCCCTCCTCTTTGACTGCGTGCCTGCATAATAGAATTGTGTGGATAACTGATTGTTGGTATTTAATTTACAACGACGTTTAAAATATTTTTAACATTGCGCAAATTGAACAGGATGTCGTGTTAATTTGTGCGCAAATAAATTATCAGCAATCAACGGCAACGGTTTAATTGCAGCATACTATCAGTAGTTTTCATTATCTTACGTTACAACATATAAAAAAAAAAATCTGACCAGCTATAGAGAGCATTTTTTTTTTACTTGACTGTACAGCTAATTATTGATGTTGAATAAGTGTGTTACAACATATTTACTCTCCTCCCATATCTTTCAGAAGCGACTGAAATTACGGGGCACACAGAAAAATATATCATGCATTCAGGGGCGTTAAGAACTTCAGAACAAAACTATCTGATTAAGAACAAGACTAAAAACCTGTATTGTGTTATAAGTATGTGCTCGTAGTGTATTTTTTTTTAAATTATATACTTTCGTTTAACAATGTTTACTATTACTTACCAATGTACGAAATATACAGTAAGGAAAAATATTTCGATTGTGAAAAATTTCGAAGCCGAGTTTTCTACGGAAGTACACTTTTTAAGGCCCCCTTAGCCCAAATAACAAGATCTCATTACATGTGTACGATCAATGATCTATGTGTACGTGAACAGCCTAGCTCAAAAACGAAAAGTTGTACGAAACTGAAATTGCGTATGCAAAATCCAGCTGGAGATTTAGTGAGGTTGGGCGTGTAGGTTACTTTGACGATAATACTTTGATATTTATACTTAATTATTGTATAATTAATAACGTGTAATTTGATTAATCTTTACAGGTATGTTTTATTTGTTTATTTTATACTGATGCTTTTGTTTCTACTATCATTCTGAATCTTTACAGATTAATTAAATCAGTTATTCAACAAAGTTAGAAATTAAATTACAGTTGTTGATTTAAGAATGGATCAGATAAGGAAATGACCCAAATTATTTAAATTATTTGTGCATATAATCAAAACAGAGGAAAATAATTATGAACTAGAGGAAATTTCTGAATACAAAAAATCATGGTTCAACCTACCAGAGAAATACCGTTATCGGCAATATCATAAGGTATTATTGACCAAAACTACTATTAAAAATTCTGTCTCCGAAATAAGACCTATCAACGGGTATCGGAAAGCAGGCATTAAAATATACGAAGATATAAGGAAAGCATATTTTGATGAATTAGACAGAGAAGAAATAACAACTATTAAATAATTGGTTATAGAACTAACCTGAATGAAACTGGATAATGAAATTGGATGATTCATTTTTCTGATTGAAGAGCAACAATATATATCAAATCAACACAATATGTTTCTCATATATACATCGTTGCTTATATTATGAGTATAACGTTGGATACAACCAAACAGAAAATCGATAAATTAAATAAAATAACCGGTTCTATGTTAAAGCAACATTGTTCTACTAGGTTGTTATAAAAGTTCTTCTGCATGAACACAACCCTTAATTCCAACATCAATTATACTATAAGAATGTTTTTGTTCCTACTATTTATGTCAATGTTTACTTTGACTAATCCTTAAATTCTTGTGACTTGAGTTGGCTTTATGGGGTCTTTTCCATTTTTAAAACGCACGTGCTATGCCAGAAGAAAAAAATCGTGATTCGCGGTCTTTTGGGACATTATTCGAAAAAAGGTTTAAGCACAAAGGCAGCCGCCGAAGAAATTTGTGCCATAAAAGGAGAGTCAATTATCCATCGAAATACTGCCGCACAACCCAGATCAGGTCGCCCATCGATCGTTGATGATGACGTTCTTCTTGCAACTACTCCTGATTTATAGGCCATAGTAGGGACTCAAACCTTTACCTTGAACAGCTAGACAGATTTTAAGCAGTTTTGAGTGCAAAGTACCCCGTTTTGGTCAACAGGAACCAAGCCATTTTGCAACACGACAATGCCCCTGCACATACGTCTCGTTTGACCAAGGAAAAATTATCGGAACTGCAAGGAGTAAACGTTTTTGCCTCATCCTGCGTATAGCCTAGATACTGCACCATCAGATTATGGTTTGTTTAGATCAATGGCTCATTTTTTAAATGGTCGGATCTTTGATAATTTAGAGGAGTTTATGTGAAGAGTTCTTTGCCTCAAAGCCAAAGGGGTGGTACCTGTATCAAATCCAATTACTGGCAGAAAGATGGGTGAAAGTAGTTGAAAACAAGGGCTTAACTTTGAAGAGCAGTATTAAATAATGTTTAAAATATCTAATTTGAAATAAAGCTATACTAATCTACAAAGACTTTTGTAACAACCTAGCATTTGTGAAAATTTAGGATGGCTAAATCGTCACCATCCGGAACAAGGGAGAAAATAAACATTTATTTTTGTCAAAAAAATTAATTTGTCTAAATGAAACATCATCATCATCAGGTAGATTTTACTAGTATTTAAATTAGGTACACGTCTGGGATGTTACAACAGCCTTTTCGCTAAAATTGACTTGCCGGAACTGCCATATTATATCATCCATTTTACACTTTTTTACAATTTTCTCGAAAACGGTTCTAACGAATTCGATTAAACTCGTTGTAGAAACATACAATTAAATGGTCTTTATTATCAGTTAGGTTAAGAACTAGTGGACCTAGAGGACAAGTCCTCATTGAAACAGTCTCACAGAGCGTTATTATAGATCCCGAATTTGAAATTGTCTTCCTAGAAAGTATCTTTAATTTTGTTAATTTGAAATAATTAAACGTTTCTCATTGTCAGTACTAATAAAAAATGGATAAATATTTAGTTATTTATCATATGAAAGAATACGATTAATAACTAAAGGAGAAAAAAAAAGAAATACTTCCCCAGGTTAAAAATAAATTTCGAGAAATATAAATGTATAATATGTAATATCTAACATATAAAGTCGTATAAGGTGATGAGTAACGTAAAACGCATAAACACAAATGATTGTTGTAATTAATAATTTCTACTTTTATATTATTTTATGGAAACTAAATGGAATGTCCATGGAAATCAAATGGAATCTTTTAAAATTTCACTAGCACCACTTGAGTAGAAATTAATTTAAAAGTAGCGTTTTAAGTAAAAGTTGTGCGCACCACACCAGATTTTTTTAATAAAACAAATAATAATAAATACTAAACAGTTTTAAAACTTAATTTTTATTACCGGCAGGTTTCAGCCTCTACTTACATGTATTTTTCATAGAATTTTCAAAAGGTGATTCGAAATAGTCATGGAATAATCGCATTAATTAAAGTCTATTTCGGCCACTTGCAATGATTTAAGATGGTAATAAGTATTTTATTAGTTTTTTGTTGTTTTGGATGTTATTTGCCTCTGACATCATATTCATTATTTTTTAAATATTTTAAACCACCTTTCTTAAGCTTCATTACCAGGCTGTTTCGGCATATAACTTGTAAACTCATTGGCCAAATTATTTTTTACTGAATATGTGATGATAATTGAAGAGCAACATGGAAGAACGTTTTTTTTTTGGGGGGGGGGAGGTATTTTTGCTTGGATGTATATTTTAAATACTCCTTTCTACGTAGCACCTGGTTTTTCAAGTTGAAAACTGAGAGATCCAGTCTAAAATAGTAATAAAAAAATCATTAAATTTTTGGTCAAATCATCGTGTGTTTTTCTTATCCTCGGTTTTTTATTTAATAAAAAATTAATATTAGAATAACAATATTATTTTTGTAAATTATCTTCTTTCTTTTTTTTTTTTCAAGCGTATTATTTTACGTATTTCTAAAAAAATCTTCTATTCTCAGATAGTGTTAAGACTATCAGCACTAAATAGAGAAAAATGAAAAAATGACTTTCCTCTTATCTTTATTATTAGAGAGCCCGAAGTCCATTCCGTTATTAATTTCAAAATTAACTTTGTGCAAGTTTGACATTGATTCAAATTTATTAATCAGGAATAAACTACACGATTGTATATAATGCAATACCTAAAATTAAATGAAAATTGAAAGTAATTTTTTCAGCTAGACAAAAACTCCATTTTTAAATTTTTATTATAAGGGGAAAAAAATTTATAATTATAGAAAGATATGCTAATCTGTGAGGTTTATAATCGATTGTCGCGTAACTTTATTATCAGCAATAAATTGCAACATTTGTCATACCAAGTCATTTTTTATTCACATTGTCATTTTTTTTAATGGATATCTTCATAAATAAAATTACAACATCTAAGATCATTTCTTTTTCCCTCCCTATCTCCTCAGTGATATTAGTCTATATATGCCTTTGCATATCTTCTTCGTATGTGTAACTTCAATAGAGTGAAAATAAATGATATATTAGCCTAAAAATTAGCCAATTACCGTATTGAATAAAATATTTTCAATGGAATAACCGCCAATAACTCCTGGAGACCCCAACGCTTCTATCTCAACGGCGTCACTGACATTGAAAGCCAGTGGAGGCTGAGCAGGGCACTATAGCCGAAAACGCTTGAGGGAAGAATATGGCCAATGCCAGCAACTCCAGTATACAAATTTACAAAAGGTCTCGGTGCCACTGCCGTTTCAAGCTCGATGGAGGATTGCAGGGATAAGTGGAGCTAGTTTGGGATTGCACTTAAGGGTTAGAATGATGAGTCAGGTTCTTAAGAAAGTTGGCTTGATTCGGAAGGTATAAGGTTTAAAACAAATGGGATATTAAGGTCATGATGAAGGCTATCATATAGAACGGAGCATCGACTATTGACGTGCGATAATTTAGCTGGCCACCTCTAAATGTGTAGGTTCAGATAACTTTGAGAATTATCTTGTAAGTTAATGGTTTGTTATCAATTGAAAGATGAGATACTCTATATAACAACCCATGTTTTCATACATTTAATTTTAGAAAATAATTTTTGAAAATAGGAACAAAAAATGAGATGTAATATTAACTTTTGTATCCAATATAAATTATTTTATAATCACATCTGATTAGAATTATTGCCAATTTGATTATCAATATTAAACTTTGAACATGTTGGTTCACAAATTTCATTTAAAAATCGCATTACTCAGAACTCACGCAATCTGTTTCTAAAAATAAACTATCTGTACTGAAAAAAAAACAGACAAAAAACTTCCTTCAGTTGAAAACGTCCTTCTTAATCTTGGTTTACAAATAACATGTCTTGTTGATAAACCGTACTAAAATATAACGCAAACATTTTTTGGCAATTCTGGATGGTTATTTATGTTAAAAAAAAATTAAATAAAGTATGGTAGGTATTATTAAAAAGCGACTAGAATATCTATTATTGTTTTTTTCGATGAATTCTAAGCTCAGGAAATATTCTGTCTGATAATCTGGTTTTCAAAGTTCAGTGGCAGTTAAAAAATGGGCAAATGTCAGTACGAAAATATGAAACAGTTGAAAATTGAAATTTGTGAAAAAATTGCACATTTAAAATAAATAAAAAACTAAAATCCCGTCAATTTGAGTGCAATGTAATTTTTTGTTTGTTTATTTTTCGTAATAAGCCTTTGTAGATTAGGTAATTTGTCTGATTTATTCCATAGCCCCTTCCAATTTATTTTTCGTATGTTATAAGCTTTATTAGCAAAAACACGTTTTCACATCTTTCACTTTATATATATATATATATTTTTTTTTTTTAAATAATAAATCTTTTAAAGAGATTCACAAGAAGTAAAATCACTAGCCAGATAAGTGAAATAAGTGAAAATTATATTGTTTTTATACAATATAAGGTTTAAAACTGCTTTGCAAGAGATTATTCGGTGTCTAATGTTTCGGAAATCATGATATTATATTTTTTACTTGTATCATTTTTACTAATCTTCAACATAATTTTATGTTCCAATCATTTCTTCTCCAGTATATGACTGATATACAACCTGGAAAGGAGTTGTTTTTAAAATGGGACGTAAAAGTAAAAATTCAACTATTTAACACCAGCTTCAAATAATTTGTTTACGAGAAAAGAGTAAAACCATAAAATAAAATTGTGGAAATGTGAGGATGCCTATGTCTATTATGGTAGATATAATAAAAACATATAAAAGTGAAAATCGGCTTCATGATGATGAAAAAAGTGGCTATCCAAAATTGTTAAATGTTATTGATAAAAGACTCTTTAATAATAAAATCAGAAAAAAAACTCATGTGCATGCCCAAGCTTTGTGCTGAATTTTGCTGAACTTTCGGACGCACACTAAGTGTTTTTCGCCTATTATGAAAGTATGATTTTTACAGAAGAGTAGCCCGAAAAAAAAAGCCTTTCATCAACCAATTCAATAAGAGAAAAAGTGCTCACAATTTTTTTTAAAAAGAAGCCTGATGAATTTTGGAATGATACAATGGTTACAGAAGAGCCTCGTTTTAAAATACATGGTTCTGATGGGAGAAATATGGTTTGGAGGAAACCAAATAAAGAAAAAACATGCAGGTGACGGCAGAACACGGAGAGTCATTGATGGTTTGGGGCTGTTTTTCTTCGAAGAGGGTAGGTAACCTTGTATTCATAGATGGAATTATGGATAGATTCAAATTTGTTGACGTTCCCAAAAGAAACTTAAAAGAAAGTGCAAGAAAAATGGGGGTTGAATCAAATTTTAAACTCTATCTAGACTATAAATCCAAACATGCGGTGTTATTTACTGTGATTTGGCTGCTGTACAATAGCCCTAAAGTTCTGAAAACCCCTCCCCAATCATCCGATCTGAATTTAATTTAACATTTGTGGGCCCACCTTGCAAGAGAAATTAGGAAATATGATATTCAAAACGAAAATAGCTGTAGGCTGAATTAATTCTTGATTTGAACAAAATCGGACAATTTTTAACAAAATCAATGCCTACAAGGCTTAAATCTGAAATGAAACAAAAACGTTTACCTACCAAATATTGATATATTGCTCCTACATTATTACTATAAAATTATGTATTTACGAATACTTTTGACTCTTCTATTTTTAATATTTCTTGAGCTTTTATTAAATACGTCGTAAATAAATAATTTTTTATACGAATTTCGTTTTTAGCTATTATGTACCGTCTTCTTAGCATCAACATATGGGTAATCACTTAAAAAACTACAATTTATTTTCTCGATCCAAGTGCATCTTTTTTCTTGGGGAAAAAAACATCCCCAATCATGGAATTGATTAGCCAAGGGGTGTATCTTAAAATAGTACATTTGAATTAGAAAGATTCAATGGTTTAAGGACGTAGCACGCCTCTTAAGTGTGACAAATCAATTCAATTTAAAACTCTAATTTTGGAGAAGCTTTTAAAAAAATTATCTTTTTGTACTTTTTGCATATTCTTGTTGCTTAGTTTCTTCTTCTTAAACGGCTCTACAGTCCAAGATGGACCTTGGCCTCCCGAACAATTCGCTCCCACTCCTCAGTGGGTCCACTTCAGTACTCCTCTATCCAGAGCCTTTCTTCTCCAGTCAGTCACTCCAATTTTCCTGAGGTCCTCCTCTAGGTCCTTTTTCCAGCTTTTCCTTGGACGCCCTCTCTTCCTGGAAAGAATTTTCTTGTGACCTTCTTCACCATTCGCTCGTTGAACAATCTTTCGACATGTCCAAGCCAGCCAATTCTTCTTGATTTGATAAATCTAACAATATCCTCCTGGTTATTTAGCTCATCCTGTTCTGGATTATTTATTATTCTCCAGTTCGCAGATTGGACCAAAAATGTGTTTCATTATCTTCCGCTCAAAGACTCTAAGAACTTGTTGGTCGGTTGTTTTGAGTGTCCATGTTTCAGCGCCATCACAAACTATGGGCCTAATTAGTGATCTATACATTTTTAATTTCATAGGTTTAGAAAACAAAGTCAACTTCGTCAAGTTCACGAGGCCGTAGTATGCTTTATTGCCATTCCATATTCTTTTCTTGATCTCATCACTGACTTTATTTTCGGTGTTATGTGAAACGATCCACAACTCCAAAGGTGTAATTGTTGTATTTAAGATTACGCTGTCTTCTTCTTATTTCGGAAGTTGACATTACCATGTATTTTGTTTTAGCATCGTTAATCTCGAGTCCAACATTTTTACTTTCATGATCCAGCTAAATGAGTACTTCTCTTAACGCTTTTTCACTTTTTGCCAAAATTACAATGTCATATGCGTATCCAAGAATCTGGTATAACAGTATGCCAAAGAACCATTTGGATAAATAGATAGATAGATAGATAGATGAATACGTTTATTTATAAGTATTTACAGATATGCGTTTTATGTACAACGTATTTTAGACAATGAACAGAGTTCGTCTGTCGAGGTTTCTTCATTAATACATTGATCAGTAAATACAAAAAAAAAAATAAAAAAATAATACAGCACATTTTAGGATCTCTCTATAAACAACCCCAGATTTTTCCATAAAACAAATATATAGAAGTGGCAAATAATTTATCAATCCCTAATTAGATTGATCCTTCTATATCATCATGCCGATGTCAACAGCTATATATACAGGAGCAAGGGAGGATATATAGTAGCAAGAGAAAGAAGAAGTATATATATATATATATATATATATATATATATATAAGTATTATATATATTAATATATATTATATATATATATATATATATATATATATATATATAATACTTCTTCTTTCTCTTGCTCCTGTTGGCTCTCAGCGTAGAGCACGAGCCTCGGTCCGCTACTGTTTCCTATCTCTCCGGCCAATTAGCTCATCTAGGACCACGTCTTTTCTCTCCTTCTCCCCAAACCTTACAAGTACTCCATGCATGTCACCCGAAGTCGTCCTACCGGTCTTCGCCCCTCTGGTCTGCCTCAAAGTATCATTTGGTTTTCCAGATGGCAGGCATTCTGCACACATGCCCAAACCATCTAAGCTAGCATTCCTCTATTATTCCCTTAACAGAGACTATATGGCTGACTATATTGCTTATCCCGAATGGCTTCGTATCGGATCTGCACTCTCTTGGTTTTACCTACAATCTTCTGAGGAACATCATCTCTGTAGCGGTTACTCTTGAGATATGCTTCTCCCTTGCCTTACAATGGTCTGCTCCATATAGTAACATATAGTGAAAATATTGTTTGGTGTCTCTGCCGACCTCTTTTTTGTCAACTATTGTTTTACTAATCTGATAGAAGACCCCATTTGCTTTATTAGCACTATTTGAGATTTCGTGATCAATGTGTCCGTCTTTGCTTATAAGGGCGCCCAAGTATCGATATATATATATATATATATATATATATATATATATATATATATATATATATATATATATCCACTATTCTAATGTAGGGACGGTATCATTTCAGATTAATCTTAAGGTTATCTTTATAAAAAAACAAAATTCTTCGTACGATGTAGTGTTCCGACGCTCACTACAATCCTAAGCAATAGAAATCTCAAATTTAATATAGCTTACGCTTATGACTTATATAAGACAATTTAATATATTTCTATATATAGGTGATGAAATACCTGACCTTGTTTCAATGAACAAAATAATTTAATTCGGCTCAATATCTCACATAGGAACTTGAACAAAACTTTTCAATAACTTATAAGGCACGATTGATTATAATTTTTTATTAAGAATCGCGCCGAAATGTGGACAATAGGAGAACTTCAATAGCTTTATTGGAAATTCCTGGATACTCTTTGTCCGATGATGTATAGAAAATATCTAATAAAGTATTTCAGAATATCGCTTTTAGTGTCCTTTGTACTTGTATAAATTTTTTGTTTTAACTTAAGTAAAACGGATCGACACACACATATATATACAGGCCCATCGTTAGAGGGAGGGACAGGGGGGGGGGCGGAGAGCATTTTAATACAGAAAAAATCTTATTCTTGTGGAAATATCATGAAGTGAAAGACGTTGAAATTGAAGAAAAATGTGGTAGATTCTCAAATTAATATGCAATGGATGTCAGCACCGAATTAAAGGAGAAGGTAAGATATTTAAAATCCACTACAAAGAGCAACTGGGAGTGGAGTAGCTCAGTGGACAGGGCACTGTGCTACTAATCTCAAGGTTCTCGGATTCGAGACCGGCTGTGGCAAATAATTAATTATTCTGTGTTCAGCCGTGGATCGGATATCAGAAGAGACCACTCTCTTGGGGCTCACCCTGCCTCTATAAAGTGTGTACGTACCCTTAATTGGGGGAAATACATTGAGGTTGAGCGCGTGATCTCGACCCAATCACCTCCTTGCACAACCTTCGGCTTGGAATCAGTACGGGTCCTTTCCAAGTACTGAACCAAAAACCTTTCGCGGATTGTAGTGGTAAAGTAAACAAGAAACAAAGAGCAACATTTCGAATACCTCACTTCCATCTCTGAAGTTGATGAAAAAACTATCAGCATTGAGTTAATTTCCTAATACGGAACCTGGTATATTTTGCACCCTGTCCTTAGAACGCTCGTTCAGTGTGCTTAGCAAAATCAAAAGTTGTTTGAGATCGACTATTTTATGAGAGCGAAGGTTACACGATTTGGGAGTGCTGTCTGTTGATTTTAGGTTAGCAAGAACATTGAATTTTGACTTGATCATTCAAATTCTCGCAGGAAAGAAGGCAATAAGAGTGTTTTTTTGTAAATAGAAAATAGTTCAAGCTCTACTAGTTTTATTATGAATACTTTACTTAAGTAATTACAAATAAATTATGCTATCATTAATAAGTAGTTTTGTAAAAAAAAAAATTTCGTACGCGCATCACAACTTTTACTTACCTCCCTATTTGAAATACATTTTAAAAGTTTACGTTTAGTTTCTATGGAAATTCCACTTAGTTTTCATGGAAACATTTAGTTTCTAATAAATAATAGAACAATAGAAATTATCATCTACAACAATCACTTAGGTTTGTGGGTTTTCGTCACACTACATTAACTTTTACGACTTTATACATATTAGATAATATTTTTTTCTAAACTCTTTAGCTTTCCAACGATATATTATGCACCTAATATACATTACAACTCTTATTTCCGGAAATTTGTTTTCAACCTGAGAAAATATTTCTGTTTTTTTCTCCATCAATTAATTAACAAATTCTTCCTTAGTTCATATTTATTCTTTTATTACTACTAGCAATGAGAGATGGTTAATTATTTCAAATATAATGTATTTCCAAAACTGAGAATCATAGTTATAGTCAACTTAGTAATGAATAAATCGAAGAATCAATTTTTGTAATGTTATTATTGTATATGTCTTAGCTAACTAATATTAAAAAAAACAAAAAAAAAAACAAAAAAAAAACGTGACTCAACATCTCTTGAGACTAGGCTTATCAAATCGGCTGACGCCATGATGTTAGCTAACAGGTTTCGGCAATTTTTTTTTCCAATATTGAATACTTGGAAAAATGACGAGACATCACCTTTATTTGTTAGTCATAAATAACTAGTAAGCTATTTCTTTATTTTTATTGTTTACTTTAAAATTATATATATATATATAGACACATTTTTTTTTAATTAAATGTTTGAAGATTATGTGAAGGAATTAAAACTATCGAATCTCAATCGAAAATTGCTAATAAGTACTGAATAATAAATTATGTTATTCAATATTTCAACAAAGAAATTAATGCAACTTATAAAAATTTTAAATTATGTATTAGTGAGATAAACTCTTCCATTATATTACAATTCCTTTATTCGTCTCTCTTAAATGACTCCACCAATGATTCGGGGTACTCATCCATTCTCAAGGTGATCGACAATACAGCATACGAAAATTCAACTATTAAAAATATTTACTTGACTTTACTGCACATAGGCGATAATCATAGTAATTTCCTATAGATACTATCATTATAATTCTATCATTCTTCTGTCCTCTGTACTCCATTGTATTGTCTAATATAATCCATAATTAGTTTGTCTGTTAATTGAAAAACTCTATTTACTGTATAATCAATGCTAGGAGTATGTATTACATATTTTCTACCACTGTCACAGTGCTCTGGTATTAACCCTTGTACTAATCCTTTTTTTTATTACTATAGAGGACAGAAGAATGATAGAATTAAAGTATGCATAGGATATTATGATGGTTTGGTCTATGTAGTGACTTATGTGTAATATAGTTTAGTAAATATTTTTAATTATTGAATTTTTGCATGCTGCATTTTCTAAGATCACCTTGAGAATGGAGGAGTACCCCGAAACGTTGGAGGAGTAAGGTAAGAGTAATGAATAAAGAAACTGTGATATAATAGCAGAGTATTCCACTAATATATAATTAAAACTTTTCTTATCAACTAACTGTTTATTTTACATACTTACACAAAAATTTAATGGAATACAACAGGTAAATATTTCAACTAGAATAGGAATATTTTTATATAGAGTATGTGGAGGGTAAAGGCTAAAGGTTTCCGGTCTTTTGGAACCACGTGCATCGGCTGAGTACTATTTGTGAGGCTAAGCTAAGGATAATAAGGGAACCCAGTTAAGTGTGCTACAAGAATGGGCAGGGCTGGATGATTCTATTCTAGGCAATTTAATTTTTACAAAATTCTTAAAATGGTAGTATTTACCATACGCCATGGGCAAAATCTACCACTGAATTTCCGTGTTAGTTTTTGTCCCACATCTCAAAAGGTTCGTCTAAGATTTAAATTTGGACACAAAATGGTCGAAAATAATAGTTTATTTCTACTCAAAAATACAATTAAAAATTAATTGCCTCTTCTCAGTTTGAAAGCTTAGGTAATCACGTAATGGATAAAGCTAGGTATTAATTCAGTCTGCAAGATGAATATATTTTTTTTCGATCGAAAATATTCTGTATGTAAAAATATTGGGATGAGTAAAAAAAAAATTATCGTTTCAAGGCTTAAAATGAAGTTTATTTTTTCTTACAACTCTGTTAATTCTAATGTTGTTGTTATTGGTATCTTTTTTATCCTATTACTGTACTAAATCATTTAGTAAACGTAATGTCTCTCTGTGAGACTCAGAACTTGATTGGGATTTTTTCAATCAAAATGACGTTGTGGTATGAAATTCAAGTAATTCTGCGATATTACTGGAAAAGGAAATTTTCAGCCGCCGAAACCACGCGTTTGATACGGGAAGTTGAATAGGAACCTAACCTTAATGAGCGGACTGTGAGGAGATGGTTCACCAAATTTGAAAGTAGCGATTCAAGCTTGGAAAGGCAGCTCTACGACACGCTATTGAATATGATCCCACAAAAAGTATTCGGTAGCTATCCTCCGAACTTGATTTGTCACAGTCAAGTGTGAATCGTCACTTACACCAATTAGGTAAAGAGAACAGAGCATGTAGAGAAGTTCCACATGAGCTCACCTTGCAGCAAGCCGAACGTGGCCTGGAAACATCCTTCAAAATCCAAGTGGTGAACATTTCATTAAAAGGATTGTCACCTGCGATGAAAAGTGGATATACTGGCGCAATCCTAACACATCAAGACAGTGGATAGACTGGGGCCATTCTGCTCTACCGGTCGCAAGGCGAAGTCAATTTGAAAAAAAAAAAAACGATGTTGTCAGTTTTTTTTTATTTTGAAGGTATAATTCAATATGAGTCTGTTCCGGAAGGACGTTCTCTCGATTCCGAGCTTTATTCGGAACAGCTGCAATGAATGCATGAAGTTTTGGAGAGGCGATACCCGGCGTTGGTGAATAGGAAGAATGTTTTGCTGCAGCAGGACAACGCCCGGTCGCACACTTCGCGGCACACGAAGCAGATACTTGCTGAAATAAATGCCATCGAACTTCCACCGTACCCACCCTATTTTTTCCCAGAATTTGGCTCCTGGAATCGAATCTATCTCTTTATATCCGTGAGAAACAACGCTATTAACAGACATTGAAAATAGAAAAATACTTGGATCGCAGGAACCCAAGAAGGGCCTGGAATGCCTGATAAGGAAATACCGTTTATTGACCAACTGTTATACAAGAAGGTATGATGGTAGATGTTGCACAATATCTTAGATTTGAAAGTGGCCTACACATGATCGAAACATCATTTATAGAAAAATAAAACTATGCATATTTATTTATTTTTTTGGAGGGGGTGTAAAAGCTACATGTTCTTAGTAATCTAATTTGATTAATTAAATTAATTTTTTTTTAATTCAACTTCATTAATTTATAGAAAAATAACAAAAAATCGAGGACAACGACAATCGAACAATTTAATAAAAGGTCATTAGTTAAATGGTGGTCTACATTGTTATCAATTTTAAATTTAAAATATATGTTGATATTTGGTAAATTTGGTAAATTGGCGGATCTTCAAAATTTACGTTTAAAAATTTTTAATTACGTTTAAAGAATTTAAAAAATAATAAAAAAACTACGTCATATCGTTTTTAGAACGCAACACAAAGATTTTTCCAGAGCTAAGTAAGGCAAAATCCCAGACTCAGCAGGTTTTTTAACTGTGAATAACCCGACGAAACTGTCAGAGGTTCTGATAAAATTTCGAAAATCAGTTAATTCTTTCTCCAAAATCAAAAAAAACATTAGCACAACCATACGATTGAAGAAATATTATAATTTAAAACAAAATACCACTTTGATAATGTGAAGTGGGCTTGTTATCTCAATTTAATTTTATAACAATCTACGTAACACCAGACTCACGCGATGCTATTTTTAAATATTACACATTCCTTTTTCTTATTTTTTTATTTTTATTTTTGTTAAAAAAATATGTTCATAGCATAATTCATATATTTTCAAATCAACAAACATTACAACTAATACCATGCTTGTATATAGTAGACAAATAAAACATTAGAAATAAATAAATTATTATATTGTTTGATGCTATCATAAAACTCCTTCACATTGTCAAGAAATCAAGAGTTCAATAAATTTTAATAAAATAACCGAACAACATTCATTATGATTGATTAATGCAAATAGTTTGAAACATAATTATTTATTGAGTGTAATCATGAGTGTATCAAACTAACCAATACAACAATAACTCTAAGCATAAATTAATATATATATATATATATATATATATATATATATATATATATATATATATATATATATATATAATATAAACCGTTAAATGACTTTGGTTGTATCAGATGAAATTTCAGTTTTAGGTGTGACATTAATTAATCTTGAATGAAGAAAATTGATTGATGTGGATAATACCTAATTATCCACTTCAAGATAAATAACTCTCGTAAATCAAAACAGTTAATAATCGACTTTTGTTTACGGTTTCATTTGTTTTGGTTTGTAAATGAACTTCATATTTTTGGTGGTTTTCAATCACTCCTCGACGATACATTTTCGAAAACAAATCCATTATTAATTTATTTTATTTTTTGCGCAACTGGATAAGCATAATCCCTGAACTCGCAGCTCATTTCTCAGGGTCAGATTCGTAAAAAAAAACTTAAATTCAGCATGCAATATGGAACAAATTATGCTTTGTGATTTTTTTTATTATGAAAAACACGTCCTGCAATTTTTAATACTTTGTTACAAAAACCAGCTTAGTTCATCAGAATTTTTTTTTTTTTTTGAATTACTGACCTGAGTTATACAAAAATTCGTGGGGTTGTTTTTCACAGAATAGGATTTAGTATATAAATATTATAAAATTGGTGACAAAAATATCTGATGTGGACAATACATTACTTCTTTGTACGCCTATTAAACTATAAATCGGTGGCTCAAAAAGTGAACCTGAATTTGGTTACTAGTTTCCGAAGATTGCAGTATCTCAAAAACGACACTCGGCATCGCGATATCCATCTCTTGAGACACTCACACACAAGCTCTTGTTTCCGGAGGTCTCATTCCATTATTATATTACGTTTTCTTTCAGTAAGTAAAAAGTAAAAACTGCCAATGTCACTAGATAGAGCATTGGAAATCGAAAGTTTCGACATTTTAGGCGGAAGAACCCAGATAACTTGTACCTTATTCTCCTGCTGCTGACTTGTTCTTCTCACAAATGACGAGAAAAACCAGTATTTTACATTCAATTTTAGCACTTAAAACAAGTAATAAGAATGTTTAATTGGAGTGGAAACTAAATTGCGTTTGTAACCTTTATTACCGAAACATATGATTTATGTATTTAATTTAAATTTAATTTTTGATGAAAGTCTAATATGACCTTCAAGTAAAGTACCGCTTCCGGTTTTCCAATTTAGACCAAAATCTAGTATGTTATTTATGTCAATAAATACTAAATTTGAGAAGTTTTTTTTATAGTATTTTAATATAATTTTTGATGGAAATCAATTATGACCTTCAAGTACAGTACTACTTCCGGTAATCAAGCAGTGACCAAAAAGGGAGGTTCACAACTAGATTTTACAGCAATCCTAAATACAAAATTACAACTTTCTACAGCTAACCGTTTTTGAGTTATGCGAGATACGAACGTACGTACTGACGCCACGACGAAACTAGTCAAAATGGATTCAGGAATGGTCAATATATATGGATATTTCCGTCGAAATCTGAAAACCGAAAATTTTCGCGATTACAATACTTCCTTTACTTCGTATAAGGAAGTAAAAATAATCCATAACAAATATAAATATTTAAATTATTACTAAAAGCATTGGGATATTAATTATTACCATTTTTCAGGAGAATCGGTGTTTATGAAAATTTAAATACACTTGTTTAAAAATAGTTGTTTAAATTATCATATATAAATTATTTATCAAAGAAATTCAGAATAGTCATATTTTACAGTTTACGTGCAATTTTTATGAAATTATTATAGGTTGATGCTGCTAAATCCCAACAGACGCTACAAACCACTTTTAAAAATCTTTATAATTGAATTAAAGATAATTATTAATATTTCCCTTGATATGTGAGAAATAATGAACTGTCTGTTAATCTAAAAAGTTTAACCGGCACTGACACCAGTTTCAACATCAGTGCATGTAATTCAAAATATTTCTGTAGATATGCTGGGTTCAATCAGCATAAAAGATAAGAGATAGCTTCCGTTGTGTAATTTCACAGACAAAATGGTTTTCATGTTTCGAAATCGAAGTCATGAGCTAAAGAGAACTAATACAGAAAGAGAGAGAGAGAAAAAAAAAAGGAGGTGAATTTGCATCTTCACAGATAAATATTGAAAACCCAGGAGCGTATTGTTGACAAGAATAGCATTCTTTTGAAGACCTTCATTTGTTTTTATGGAAAGTAGAAGAGCCGTGAGACCCACACGTATTTGCATACCTTCTACTAGGTGTAATTTATTATTATACTAATAATCTTATAGATAAGCAATTTTACAATTCACAATGAAAAAATGTCTTCTATGTCCACTCACAGGACTTTCCTTACCGCTTTAGGCGTCTAAGCTTTTTTTTTTTGTAGAGAGGTTAATTGCCTTTCCAATTAACATAGGTATGCATGTAATCCTTGAGAAAATGCACAGAATATTTTAAAAACATGGGTACAAGGTCCTATACGCCGTATCTTTGCTAATACTTGGCCCTACTTAGATTTTTTTTGTTGCTATTGATTAGGAATTCATCATAAATTTCTCGGGAATGTACTATCGAGGAAATTTTAAAGACTTTTAAGGAGAAAATTGTATTCAAGTTTTATCAAAGTCGTTAGAACCGTTTTGGTGCTACAGTCTATGTAAAAACACCTTTTTCGACAATTACGCACAAGGTGTCCGATTCGGTATTGAGCTGTGGGGCTCCGCAAAACCATTACCTCCGAATCGAATCCTTAAAATTGAAAATTCTTCGAACAATCCTATGTTTCTTATTATGTCACTGATAAAATTATCCACACACACTAAACAAAAAAAAACCCTGTATCTCTTGCGTACACACTAGAAATCCGCTCAATCGCGCTCGGCCTGTGTGCTAGGGATGGGCAATAAGTACTTTTGAGTAACGAGTATCGGGTATTTTACTCGAATACTGTCACTAGACGGGATTAGATACGACTGGAGATGGAAGGGGTGGGTCAGTCTTCGCTACGCCTTCCATCCCTTGTCGTAATTCATCCCTGATCCCGGCAAGTGAATAAAATACTCGGTACTCGTTACTCAGAGTACTTTTTGTGTGCGTTTCGGTGGGTTCAGCGATCCATAGGAAACCCACGGACATTCAGTAGTCATTTTGCAGAGTAGTTTTAAACATGTCTAATAATAGAATAATAAAGTTATAAGCCAAGGATAATATTTAAGATATGGTAAAAACTACTTATATGAAGGATTGGTTTAACCTATTTATTTAAATATTCGTTGATTTATTGATATTAATAAATAAAATTGGGATTCTGGTGTAAAGAGACAAAAATGGTGAGAGGTTGAATAGAGTCTTAATTAAATAAGTAGTTGTCAAAAAAGAAAAAGAAATAAATAAATTTAAAAAAAGAAAACATATTTAAAACTAATAGAAAATAAAAATATAATAACAGAAATCAAAAGTTAACTAGATGTCAGTATTGATAGTGGTGATAATAGTGGATGGTGGGATATGGAACGGAGCATAACAAGTTATTGTTGTTTTAATAAACTGAAAATTTGGGAATAGGTTAGGGATAGGTTTTGTTTAACAGTTTTTTGATTGATGGAAAGGGATTAAAATTGGATGTAGATGTTTTCTGAGAGGAGTCGTTTGTCATGGTTAGGGACTGAGGCGTGAATTTCATATTGTCATACTTTTCATTTCTATTTTTCATGCCGATACTTTTCTATCTATATTTGTCTACCCATATTATTTATATATTGCTATGTTTTAAACTTCAAAAATGTCATATTTTATTGTTTGTTATCTTGTATTTTCAATATAGCCCTGATGAAGACCTCCAACTTAGACGGAAAAGTTTGCACACAATAAAAATAAGTTCCACAACACCGCACCCCCGACCAAATTTTCCTTAAAAATATAATAACATCAAGATATTAATTGAAATGCAGTCTTTTAACTTGAAAAACAATAATCGCATGCGCGCGAAAATCAACGAACCTGCCACACTCCCGTCCAAATCGGAATAGCTAACCATCAAAGTGCTCGTTGAAAAAATCGACCGGAGAGGGATCTTCGTGCCCCGCTCACGCTCTCCTTCAAAACCCCGTACAAGTAGAAAGAGAGAGAGAGCATGCTGCTCGCGTTCGGAGCTCATGCGGATCGGACGGTATGTGTGAACGCACCTTTACAGCCCCATGGAGGGTATTAGATTCAGTATGTCGGTACTTGATAAGGATTTACAGTTTCTTGACCAACAGTGATGTGGTCAGGATTCATGCTCAACCAGCATTGTCTATCAGCTAGCCCCCGATTTTTAAGTGAATCAGCTCGCTTCTGCTGTAAAGTCCACGTTGGTTCCATTTTTTTTTCGTGTTTTTTTTTCGTAGATTACGATTATCATAATCCGAAAATCGAAATAGGTAGTTTTATTATGATTTAAGCCAAAATTAACTTAATAAAAAGCATTTTTTTTTTCAGGAATTATGCATTTAATCGAAAAAAGTTCAAAACAAGTATTGTTACCCTTAACATTGCCTATAAAAAAGGTCCAGGTACATTTTAAGCTAAAACTAATTCTCATCATAATATAATATATTATAATAGGCTCTTTGAGCTCTACCGCTGGGAATTTCCATTGGTTATTCCCACATATCTTCCACATGGGTTATCTCCAAAACCTTTTCAGGTTTTCTTAATAGGATATAGTTATTACTCTGTTTTTTTCCAATCATTGCTTAAGTGATTGGTTAAACAATTTTATTGTTAATTTTAGGCTTTCTTTAAATTGGTTATGGGTTTCTATTTATTTTTGGAGAGATGTTAATGTTTAACATTTCAATACAAAATTAAGTATTAAAATGGCTTTATAGATTTTTCAGGAAGATCTTAGTAGATTTTTCAATGAAAATTAATGAATATTAAAACTGTGCAATTTAAATTATCTTCCACTTTTAATAAGTTAAATTAGCAGAGTGTAAAGTTCGCGATAAGCAGGGTTTTTTCTGGAAAAACCGAAAATTTCACAAGTTTGACGCTCCGTAGAGCTGTTGTCGTTAGTTGAAAATGTAACTGGCCATTTTTTTTGTGGGTGAAATCATGCTGAAAAACTACTGTTTGAAACTTTTTTTTATTAAAAGTATATTTACTGAAAAAGATACCCCACTTGCAGCAGATTTTTTCATGGAATATCGACAATTTCACAGGTTTGGCGCTCCGTAGCGCCGTGATCGTTAGTTTTAGCTTAAAATGTAACTGGAATTTTTTTTAGGTGATCCAAAGTTGAAACTAATTTCGATTTTCGGATCATCATATTCGTATCCTACGCGAAGAACTGAGTGTAAAGGCCGCGAAAATCAGAATTTTCTTGAAATACCGAAAATTTCACAGTTTTGAAGCTTCGTTGAACCGTTACCGTTAGTTTTAGCTTAAAATGTAAATGGGCCTTTATTGTAGGTGATCTTAAGCTGAACTTTTGAAACTTTTTGTGATAAAATGCATATTTCCTGAAAAAAGAAAAAAAAACTATTAAAAAATGCCTTTTTTAAAGTTTATTTTGGCTGAAATCGTAATAAAGCTACCGATTTAGATTTCCGGATTATGACATTCGCAATGTACGAAAAAAAAATGACACTAATGGGGGCTTTACCGCAGAAGTGAGCCTATTGTACCAAGTAGCTGATAGACTACCAGCGCTATCCCCAATCCATTTGAGGGTGCCCACTTTACAGCGGCTGGTTGTGCCCTATGAGGATTTTCCTCTGGTGATGTAGCAGAATCAGTATTCGAGTAAAAGTTTATTTTTAAATTAAGCATGCCCCTTCCCCTGGTAGATCCTAGTTCCGGCCCTAATTTCGTTATCAATTCTATACCAACACAAATTCCGCCTTACTTCCTAACCTATTACCGATAATTCTCTAAAGCGTCTGAAAAGAAGATGGACTCGGCATATTTAATATATTACAATACTACCAACGGATAGTTTCTCCTCAAATCACTTAATAGCCATAATATTTGTTATCACACATTTCACAATATGTATTGTAAATACATGCATGAATTGCAATTGAAATTATGACAATATTAAAAAAAAAATCTTTGAAGTTTATCAAGATAATAAAATTATGTCTTTATTGCATTTATTGCCATCCATATGGAGCTTCATTGTAGACTATCTAATTTGACAGTTAGTGTTTATTATTACAGCATTTACTATTAATTTGTCTTAATCTAATTTTTTTTTTTTAAATTTTTATTTCAACGATTAATATCTTCATGACTCCCCTCACCAACAAAAATAGATTTTTAGTTTCGTCTTTATCATTAATTTACTGACGTACCATCTATTTTATTCCTAAGTTACATTGATTCTATAATTTTTCTAGTTATCGTCTTGACTTTGTTTTTTAAGATATTCGTTAAATTTTGGTTCCATTGATTTTTAATGCTGTGATGTAATAAAATGTTTTTTTATTGGTATTGTTTGGATTTTTTGAACGGCTCGTATGTTACTCAATTCATAACTAGTATAGTTAAATTTATATTAAATAAGACAAAACAGTGGCCAACCTTAAGGTTTTAGACACCTTGCGGAACTTTCAGGAAACTGAAAAAATCCGTCAAACCACAGATTTTATCCAGACAGTGCCAATATTTTTTTTTTCAACATGTAATATTATTATATAGTTATATTACAATTTATACACTGAATATCCCAAATGAACGAATCATCCCTCGACACAGTCGATATTTTCATGTTGTTAAGATGTTTTATCTTCGGGTATAAAGCTTAAAATAAAGTTGGCTAAAAAGTTAAAAACATGCTAATTTTTAATTGTTATAAATTTAACAGCGCCAAATGAAAGTGCTTCTTTAAACTTTTCCTTCAGATTAACTAACTTGTTCTACTATGAAGCGACCGGGAATTCTCTCGTAGTCTGAAAGGAGTTAATTTTTTTTTTTTTTACGTTACCACCGCAAAACTTTTATCTCTTAACACTTCTTAGGGAATAGAATAAATTAATTTGGCGCAAATGAGATTTATTTACCTTAACCCGAAGTAAAAGTCATCAATTAGGTTAATTGCTGTTAGCATTTTTAAGCACATTAGCCATCCGATAAAGTTTGGTATTTATTTTTATTCTTATTTCATAATACAGTTTGAAGATATTGAAAGTAAAAAAAAAAAAGTGCTTTTTTTTTCAATATCTTTAAACTGTATTATGAAACAACAATAAAAAGATTCGATGGCTAGGAAGAAGAAGACTGTCACAATACGAAAAAGTGGAGTTTTACAGGATTGAAGTTTGCGATTGAAGTTTGCCTTATTAAGAATTATCGCTGTCCCAAACTCACTGATAAAACATCAAATCGTAAATTGTTTTCGTTAAAAAAAAGTTTATCTTCATTTTTTTATCATTTAAACATGAATCGTGAAGTAAATTGTGAGAGCTTTTCATAAAAAAAAAAAAAAAAAAATATTATAAAATAAATTATTATTACGTCAAATATTGAAACTAAATACTGACATTTTTTCAAAATGTTTCTCATTTTTTCATGTTTAGTTAATTATCTAATGCTATCATAGTTTGTATGTTTCCTTTTTTTGTCACTACTAACAATAAGAAACGATTAATTATTTCAAATTAACAGAATTAAAGGTACTTCAGAGGAAGGCATTTTGAAAATTCGGCATTTAAGCCCTGTCGGACTATTTCAATTACGACGAGACCTAGCTGATATTAAATACCGTTTAATTATACATTTCTATAATTAGTTTAATCAAAATAGTAAGAGCAGTCATCGATAAAAATGTTAGAAAGTGCCATTTTCGTTAAGCCGATTTTAGCGAAAAAGTTTCTCTAACAAACCGAGCACATTCCTACTTCAAATACATAATTTCAGTTTCGTAATACTTTTTGTTTTTCAGCTAGGCTGTTCACATACACCTAGACACACAAACATACAGATCATTGTGAAAGACTTAGTTATTTGGAATCCATAGGGTAACGTTTATTTCCGTTGGAAACCAGGATTCGAAATTTTTTAGGATCGCAATATATTCACTTACCATATATTTCATATATAGTTATGTGAAAGTAAAAACATCCACTTACAAAGAACTATTATTTTTATCTTATAACTATTTTAATTTAATTATTGATCACAGAAATAATATGAAAAAAAAATATATACATATATATATATATATATATATATATATATATATATATATATATATATATATATATATATATATATATATATATATATATATATATTTTGCAATCAACTTCAGTTCAGAAGTGCCATTTATTTGATTAAATTTGTCAATTATCATTTAATTTGTTAAACATTTAACTAGGCGATTTTTTAAAGTTAATTATTAATATTTATTGATTTAGTTTAAATCTTATCTTGATTATAAACAACTGCGACTTATTGTGGATCTAATACCGTACTGAAAGTTCAGATATATTTTAGTCGAGACTTTTAATTTTTAATAATATTCATTACTTATTATTATCTTGTTTTGACCGGCTCAAGTGCCTACGCAGCAAATTATATTGACTGTAGTTCGAACCATTTTCCAATATTCATTCTACCCTGAAATGTTGTTTCAAAATAATAATGTGATTTTAAAAGTAATACTGGGTGTTATAGTTTTTATTTTGAATGGAAATAAAGCATACCTAATAAAAACATGCCTACCTTAAAAACTTCATTCAAAAACAAAAGATTTATTTATTTAATTGTTTCGTTCTTGTAACGATTCTGTTAATTAATTAAGAATATTTTAAATGATTTTCATATTCAACAGAACTCAAAATGTTGCATAAAATATTCGTCCTTCCCGTTATCTTGCAACTTCAGATTTTATCAAGTCAGGAGCGCATGTTGCACAAAATCTTTATGCATGACCCCCCTTTATGCAAATCTTTTCAAAAATAAGATGCCCTAAAAGGTGAGGGGCAAAGGGGCACAGCATATCCTTTTGTCCCACAAATAAGTTTTTTAAACCAAGTAGTGAAAAGAACCTTAAACCAAAACATTTTAGAGAGCTATTATAAATTTTTATGTATGCCATACTATGGCAGCCATTTTTAATTTTATATCATTAACACCGAATTTAATTTCATCGATCTGAAATAACTTATTCTGAATGACTTATTCTGATACTGGGTCATTCGTTTAGAATTTTATTCTTTTAACGTAAAATTCAGTTTTAAGGGCCCCAAACATCCCTTAATCCATTTTACTTCCAAATATTTTCAACTCATTTTCACCAAACAATTATATCAATCTTTCATATTTAAGCGATAGTTTTCACCCTTCAAAGCAAACCTTTGCCACACACAAAAAAAATTACTTGTAAAATTGTATTCTTTTCCCGACAAATGTACAAAATCAGTAAATAAAACTTCCGTAGATTTGCTCACTAAAGAAACGACATTTTTTTTTTTTTTTAAAAAAAGCAAGAAGAATGGATTTTAAGGCCCTCTTTTCTGGATTGTTTTATTATGAAATGTTTATAAATAAATAATGAAGCAACGAAACAAACCGGCTAGCTGACGAAGCAATAAGATTTGTTTTTATTATTGTCAAGGACAGTTCCGGGTTAGTTGGTGTTCACTGAGTTGTAAGAGAATGAGAACGCAATAAATTTAGATTTTAAACTTTGATTGAAACAAATAATTTTTAACAAACTTCTGTAACACTTACCGAAGTAAAATGTAAATTCTCCTCCCCGCTCACACCAATTATTATATATGTTATGGAAAACAATTTTTTTTTTTTTTTTTTTGTTTTAACAGCAGTTTCAAATTCATAAATAACATTAGATACTTAACTATCATTTTCATAAAGTTCAAAAATAGAACATTTTATAATATAGACAAACATTATTCCCTTCCTTTATTACTATGGAAACTTCTTTGGAATTGTTTCTTTGTCGTTTTTAGAGAAATTTCATACCATTGTTCAATTATTTTTTCTCTGTTATTTTTTCCCAATATTTATCTTATTCCCTGAACAAAAATTGATTCTCGTAAGTATTTTTCGAAATCTTTAATTCCATTGGAACGGAAAAAGTACTTCAGCATACACGCTACTGACCCAAAAAGGCGTCTAGACAGCAAAAGATACGGAATAATTTATTAAAAATAAAATAAACACAATTGTTATCATTTCGACCTCCGCTGAGAAGGGTGTCTCGTCTCTAGAGTGAGTGCAACGAACAGAAATTAACCGATATGATCTACATAATATAACTATATAATTAAATATTCCAGATATATTGCTAAATCTATAATACATTCCCAAACCAAATAATATAACATAATTTATTACTACACCATGCCAATTATTGCCAAATCATAATAATTGTGCTTGCATTGTGCTGATGTAACATTTAAAAATCAATTTAGTTATTGTATGCTTCTTATCGAACACTGAACAGGGCCTAGAGAATATTATCTTGTGCATTTAGGACTAATTGTGATTTTTTTAAATAATTACAGTCTTTAGCTATGTCCACACTGGTCGATTTTCGATGCGCTTTCCTTTTCGACATCGGTACCTAACCCTCTCATATTTTGAAAATTTGAGTTCCTTTAATGATTTATTTCTTTATTTCATTATTATCACCACCTATTTCATTCGTCACATTTTTTTTTAATACATAATTCATTTGTATTCCGAATCTATTAAAAAACAATATATTGTTTTGTTTTTTTACTTTAGATGATATTTCAGCCATATATAGGCCCATTAACAAATATAAAAAATAAAGGTTTGCTTATAGTGTTATTTTCAATAGATAATAAATATATTTGGCATTTATTTTCTAGCTTTAGTTAATCGAATTTATTAATTAATGAGATGACAAAAATAATATGCTTACTCAGTAAAAATATGGTAACAAATAATTTCATTAACAATCTATGTAATGTTACCTCGTCCCTCTTACGTCAGTTTATGTAAAACTGCTTTAGAGTAATATGCTGCGTCTTTGGTCAGTCTTTTAATTATTGCTGATGTGAGATATGCTTTCTCTCGCCAGGATTTAAGCGATCTTCTGTTTTTCAGTTCTGGCGCGTCGGCTTAGTTATTTGCTGCTATTTGAGAGACTCAAGTTTAAAAAAAAAAATAATATTGTTACCTAATTATTGAGAATTTCACAATTTTGCCAATATCGAAGCATAAATTTAGTTCAGGCACAGATAAATCGCAACAAACTTTCATTTTCACAAAAATGCAGTTGATCTTTTACCTCCAAACCGACGAAATTATAGGTTACTATAATATCAAGCTATACATGACTGAAATATCATCTCAAGTAAAAAACAAAACAATATATTGTTTTGGGATAGTTTCGGAATACAAATGAATTATTTATTTTAAAAAAAATTCTCGTGTTATATCCTCGTGTTTGTTCTACGGCCTAAGTCCATAAATATGACAGCCGTAGTAAGTCGACAAATGAGGGATTTGCTACCTTACAGGGAATTGGATGCATGTTATTATTCACTTACTTTCAATGGCGCTACAGTCTGATGTGGACTTATAGGATAACATAGTAACGGGAAAACGTAAAGCTAAGGTAGTATTGTGCGGAAGGTTTGGTGATAGGCGTTACGACCATAGCTTGGAAGTATAGGCGAAAACCCGATTTGTTGGAGCGAAACCGAGCTAAGTGTGTAATGAGGTGATCTGGCAGCTTCTTTGAGCAAAAAAAAAAAAGAAATTTGGAAGCATTGATTTGACTAACAAAACGTTTTTTAATAGACAACCGAAATTTTAATTACATTATCCCTTTTTTTTCGATAGGTTTTAAATCTCTGATTAGTAATCTGAAATTATTTTTTTCCTATCACATGTATTTCCCAAGATTTTCCCAGAAATACAGGACAGAAATTTGAACGATGTAAGCGGGCGCCAAAACACACCCAATATGATCATGGCCGTCAGTGAGGTCATATAGTCTGAACTTCCACTATAGCGCTTACTTTTTCATTTTGTTTGATGAATCTTTTCTTCTTAAATAAATGTTTGTAACTGAATAAGTATATGCGTGTCCAACATTTTATAAGTTTCAAAATTTATTCAAATAAACCTGTTTAAATTGTACAATAAATACGTAGGCAATTTTGTGAGCTTGGGAATGTGTTCTTATCATACTTAACAGTTAATATTATTAACTCTAACAAGTTAATGCTATTAACTCTTAACAGTTAATGTAATTATTAGTTTTCTTTCCCACAATTTATTTCTTCAACTTTATTCTTTGAGAGAGAGATGGAAAATAACCACACTTCAGAAGAATGGTGATTGAAATGTAAAATTGAGTTCAGATGATTGATGAATGATAATCGAATTTTCTGATAAACGTTCCTCAGCACAGCATCACCTGGCAAACAGAACAAAAACGTCCTTGTCTAAGAATATTTTTTTTTCTTCAAACGAATTCGTTATACTCGTATGTCAGTGTGACATCGAGTTGATAATTACTTTAGGCATATACCTGTTTTACTTTAGTTTATTGGTTCGACTTTCTATGAGGTAATTTATACATATATTGTAACGCTCTACAAATAATACTATTTTTGACTAGGATAGAGGTCCTTCGAGAGGTCCTTATAACAAAAATAATCGGTTTTAACATATACTCCGATAGATCCTGCCTTGTTATTAAATCGGAACGGACTATGCTAGCGAGTAGAGGGACATCAGAATTAACGCTGGCATCTTTATCCATTTATATTTAAAAATACCCGATTTAGGGAGTAGAAAACATTACATTGCGAGAAACATTATATATATATATACAATTCATCATTCATATATAATGATTCATTACTTAGTCATTTGAGTACAATTTAATTTTCAGCTGTAATAGCATCAATGGATACAAAACTAGTCGGAAAAAAAAAATAAAAGTTTAGCACTGTTGGATGAAAAACTGCAGTATTTACTCATGTGATAAAAATTCAGTCTCTCTTCAGCAGATTTAAATAAACACTTATCCTATACATGCTTCACGTGCGATAAGTCACCAAGGAAATACGCGCCTGCTTGGCTTAAAAAACAATCCACTTATTTAATACTTTGAATGATTACGTTTCATGATTATTTAGTAGATATTGTTGAAAATTATCTTCTTTTATCGCCATTCGTGGTATACCTTATAAAATATAAAAAAATTAATTCTGTAGTAATGTTGTATATATTCTTTCTTAAAAAAAAAAAAAAATCCTAATTTAAGTTTCATTATTCTACCATCTCACCGAGCAGCTCTCAAACATCAGACTAAAGTTAATAGACATAGCAGGTGATCTAACAACAACCAGTTCTGAACAAGGAAAAAATCCCAGCAGGACTTCATATGTTTTTTATTGCGAATCTGATGTTAGTTCTGAATTAAATACACGTTTTGAGTTGTACTGTAGTCATTTTGTATCTATATATTTTCATAAAGGGTTTCTATTCAGGGTAATGTATCGGAATATAACCTAAACAAAATCGAAATATGTAATAGGGTATATGCATATTTTTTTTAAATACCTAAAATTAATTATTTTAGTCTCGAAAGTTACGTAAAATATTAAATTATTCATATAAACATTCTTATTAAATTAATAAATAAATATTTCCTTTGGGCGATATTTTGGCTATTCAAATGCGTCATTTTTCGCGGGGTTTCTGTGACGCCACAATCACAACCGGACAAAAATTAATGTAACTAATAACTAAAAACTATAACTAAGGTTGTAATTTTGTTGCACTCACATCAAAACCATTAGTTGTTATTCGTCAACAGACAACTAACTTTTATAACTAAATTAGTTATCAGTCGAAAAGGGCAACTAACTTTTTTTTTTTGCTACGAAATATTAGTTGCAATGGGAATTATAACTATTTAATTTTATTCGTATTTGACGAGTAACAACTAAAAACTAATGAAGTTAATTATTATTTGTTTTCAAATACTTATCGTTTGTTTGCGTTAGCTGCTTATAAGTACTATATCAACTTGAGATACACTCCTGTGCCCTTCGGGAATAAATTCTATTTTATTTATTTTATTATTGAAAAATGATTATTTAAATTTAAATAATTACTTTTGAAATAATATTGCCAAATTCTTATGACATTTTTAGATAATTGATATTCAGTGATAATTTCAACTAGTTAATACTTTGAAAAAAAAAATGTTTATTTATTTTTAAATATTTATATTAATATTTTTTTTAAGGGGAGGCGTGAATTTCATCGATTTGGTGCCCGTTCATTACTTTTTCGAAGTTGCAAATATCGAATTTACTATCGAAAATTTGTTCGGCAACGAGTATCTCTAATTAATTATTAGTTTGCAAAATTCTTTGATATAAGTATCGTTAATTTGGTTTTTAAGGACGCAATTAACAAATTCACCATCGGATTAGCAATCGAGCATGCGCATTGCAATTTAATATAAGATTTTTTATCGCGCATGTACTTTTCGATTTTCTGTTACCTTTGAAGTTTTCTTCGATACAGAGATAGTTTATTAGGTTTTTGAGTGTTAAGATTCCGTTTTATTTTTCCGTAAAATGAGTCGAGCTAGGCTATACGAGGTATCGAGGCTATAACTGTAACAGTAAATCGAAATACGCATGCGCGATCAAAAATTCAATTAAAAAAATGGAATCAGAACCCTAGAAAACCTAATCAACGATATTATATTATATTATAAAAAAATTAAACAGTAACGGAAAATCGAAATGCGCATGCACAATCAAGAATCCGATGTATAATTCGGAAATAGCGCCCTTGAAAACCTAATAAACGATACCTATACCGGAGAATATTGCAAACTAATAATTAATTAGAAATATTCATTGACGAACAAAATTTTGATAGTAAATTCGACATTAGAAACTTCGAAAACGATTAAACTTAGAAACTAATAAACGATCACCAAATCGATGAAATCCACACCCTACCCCCCCCCCCCAAAAAAAAAAATAAATATTTAAAAATAAATAAACATATTTTTCCCCAAACATTTTAACTAATTGAAATTAGCACTAATTTGCAATTTTATAATAAACGAAAACAATGTCGAAATTATTTCAGTTATTTTAAGTCATTGTTTTAATTAAAATAATTATTTTTCAATAATAAAATAAATAAAATAGTATTAATTCATCTCTGGTTGGGTTACAATTAAACTGGAAAAAGTTACATTTGAATTGGAAAGGGTTACAAGTGAAATGGAAAAAGTTACATTTGAATTGGAAAGGGTTACTATTGAAATTGAAAAGGTTACAATTGAAACGGAAAAGGTCACAATTGAAATGAAAAAAATTACATTTGAATTGGATAAGGTTGCAATCGAAATGGAAAAACTTACAATTGAAAAGGAAAAGGTGACCATTGATTTGGAAAAAGTTAGAATTATTGTCTTGGAAATGCTACATATAGAATTTTTTATTTGTGAATAAACCAGTACCCAGTCCTGGTATGAGCGAACATCCGTTAGACTGGCAATTAGCTTCTAAAGATCATAATTCAACAAATAAACATAATATTAATTATTAATTGTTATTCGACAACTAAGGATAAAACTGATCAATTTTCAATTGCCAGGGGCATTGACCTAATTGATAGTGCAATGATAAGGAATTGCAATGAAATTCAAATTAAATAATTTCATTAGTGATCTGTAATTAACTTTATATGCTCAATATAAAATCTTTTTCTCTTTATAATTATCTCACGTATTCAAGTTGAATTTTTGATAACACAAGAATCGAGCCCATTGATCTTGACCTGACTTTACAGCATCCGGATCCTCTACGGTTGTTGCTCTTTGGTCATTCTCAAGTTGAAAGTTATAAACTGTTGTCAAATCTGCTGCCTGATAATGTTCAAATTCGGTTTGAATTTTTGGTTATTTTAAGATGAATGTTTGTTCCATCGACATTTTTATAAAAGTGGTTATGTGCTCTTTATTCATTACTAAAGTTATGAATTTGTATCATTGTTTATTAAGATGACCCAATATTAGAGATGCTTGACAGCAGCCCTGAAAATTGGATTTAAAATTTATCCTCCTTAAAAGGTAAAATTATTAGTTGTTTAATGCTTTGTAACGTAATTTTCTTATATTATTTAACTTTTTTTCAACTTCAACTTCTTTGTATCATGTTAGCTTGATTAAGTTGTACTCTTATTTATTTTCAAATTGTGATTCATTCAGCTGGAAGTGTAAGTAAGATTAAAATAATTCTGCAATTTGGTGTTGTCTTCCTTTATCACTCCTCTACTTCTTTTATTAATTTTGTTAAACAATATTCAATGAAAGTCAGCTATCTAGATATCTCTCCTGGATATCATATGATATTATATAGGGATCATGCCACTTAATGCTATGAAATAATTGAAAAGATTTGATTTCATATAATCCACACACCAGTATGTGTCTTCCATGTTAATTTGCCTAATACATAAGATCGTTTTGAAGCAAAGTTATAAGCAATAATTTGACATAATGCACTAAATAAAATAATTATTGTTTATGAATATTTTCCTAAGCATGTAAGAATATTTGTTTACATGCATGCCCTTGTATACGCTATTACTGAGTTGTGTTTTTATTGTTAACTGAAATCATGCCAGTGATCTCTCAAATTAATTATCCTGATGTTTTCATTCCTTTAATTTTAAAGTTTACATTTTTAAGTAATATTTATATACTATATATGTCCTAGATAAACACGGTATTATGATGTGTTTGGAACTAATAATACTATGAATTACCATTTTTCATTTCTTTATTTTTTTTTTTTTAACAATCCAGTAATTATGATAAGATATGAACAAACATTTTCTAATTTTTCCAATGTTTGATGAAGATCGATTATGGTTCTTATAAGATATAAATAGTTTATTATGGAAAAAAAAAAATCAACCGTTAATTTTGGATTGCAGTAATTTTATCATATTATTATTACTTTTTTTTGTCATATATTACCTGAAATTAATAGACTTGCACTGCATCAAAGATCATTGGAGGAGCTGCATTTTAAATTTTGTTTTCACTGTACTTGACCTTTTGATCATACCGTTCTTCTGTCAGCAGTGGGTTTAAACTTCTGACAATCAAACAACGATCTGAGTTCATACATTTATTATGGGAACAATAATCTAGATAAACTGTGCTGCAGCCCAGTTCTTGGGTTGGCACCTTAATTGCTCGGGCCGCACTTTATACTCCAGTTCTCGTCCTCTCCTTGTCTATTTCTCTTGGTCCACCTCGGCTTGCCTCGTCCTTATTGATAGTTCCTCTATTTCCTCGAGATGAACTGCATATTCTCATTGCACAGTGCCTCCTAGTATCCATCGGCTTTCCCGCCGCTCTCCTGTTTTCACACTCCGGTGGGACTTTCTCTTTCTTCTTTGGTATTTCTTGGCCTTATGGCCATTTTCATTGCACCATCAATACTCCAAGTCCTTTTCACACTTGGTGATAAGGTGGCCATATTCCAGACATTATAGATATATCAGGGGATCCAGTTTTCACCCCCTCTCCCCAGACATCTTCATTATGGCTGCCCTCGCTGTTCGATGAATCTCTATCACCCATGTCTACTTGAGGGCCACCTCTCTCGAAGTCAGAGTAGCAGGTCCTTAAACATTCCTTGTCTTTGGCCTCCTCTGTAGGCCTTCGGTATCTCTCTGCCTCCAGTCTCCTCCATAATCCTGTTTCTAGGACTGATTCCTGCCAGTACATTGGAACCCTAACTTCAAGCCGAGGCCTCCTCATCATTGCCAGATTAGCAATGAGGCCCCTATCTTTTATTGCTAACAATTCACTTAGTCTTTTGGGTACAACTTTACCATCAGGACGCATTATCACTGACTCGGGCCGAGCTTAACCGAAGGTCATCACACTACCATTCTCTAATGCCATTTATGCTAAATAAATGCTTGCACCCTACCCGCACTGCTTCCAGTTCTACCCTTGTTTCTTTTTCGTGAGGTAGTTCCCTGCATCTGTTGCAGGGATTAGCATCTTCCCACCTTTGCAGGTTTAACTTATTTCTCCCACCCCTGCCATTTTAAATCTGTTTCATAATCCCTAGAACACGGTTTTGGTAGTTTCGGGGATGTCTGATATATGTATATTCTTTTCCCACTACATTTGGACATTCCAGTGGCCACCTTCAGTTCAAATGAGTATGATGGTTTTCTAGGCAAAACAATATTATAGAATTAGGGGTAAATTTTTCGAAAAATTTGGCATGTCCTGATGTTTTTTTGAAGTTTTAAAGGTGTTTTGGACCTCTACAGCCCCTCCAAATTGAGTTAGAGGGTTGAAACTTTGTATGTGAATTGAGTTGGTGTTATAAAAGTGCCTTTTGGGGGTCTCAACTTTTTTCTCCAACCTCCGTCATTTTGATATTTTTAATTTTGTATTTTAGTTCTTCAATATATCTGTGTAATTTATTATTCTTATCAAGATAAGTTATATAACAGAAATTATTGTAAAAAATGTTTTAAAAATGTTGTGCTGCGAAATATAATAAATCTTATTGGAGGTATTTATTTAAACATTGTCACGAGATAGTTCATTTTTGCTTTTGCTTTACGAAATATTTTTCAATTTGTCTAGAGCTCATTTTCATAGAACTAAAATTTCTAGCTATTAAAAAGAAAAAGAAAGTTAAATGAAAGGAAGTGAAAAGAATTTAAGACCTTAGTAACAGAGCTCTGCTGCTCACGCTATTTTTACTATCTAGCGCTTTTTATGAATTATAAGATTGGTAGTAGTTATAATAGATTTTACTGGAATTTAATTGATATAATTTTTATTTTAAAAATAATTCTCCATAATCAATCACCTTCAAACTTCAAACAAATTCTTTATTATTGCAACATTATTTTCTTCCGACGTTTTGGACTATCTGTCCATCTTCAGTAAATTTCTGACTACAACAATTATACACTGTTCTCCACTATCCACTATCACTCCACATTACAAGTCAGGGTGTGCAGCAGCCTTGAAATCCTTGAAGACCGGGAATAGGACATTATAAGCCGACCAAATACAACATTTTATGGTTCCAATTTTGTTTTAAATTTAATCCAATAAAGTGAGGATAAGCGCCTTGAATTTTACAGTTCAAAGTCTTTAAATCCTTGAATTATTTCATGCTATATCACTGAACACCCTGTAAGTACATAGATGGTTATTTATAATGTTTATTTGAAAAATAACCGAAATAAATTGTAGTTCACATATATTAACCAAACAAAATATCAGATAGTAATTGGAACTTACAAATAGACAAAACAAAGCAAAATATAAATATAACAATCGAAATGAAAATAATAGCGTACTAACAGATTTTTTGTTTTCAAATAATTAATTATGTAAGTGACCAAAAAAGAAAGAAACTGATATAAATGTAACAAAAATACCAAAAAATGATAATATTCAAAGATTGAAATATATTCCTCTATAGACTACTAAAAATAAATAAATGCATTTAAGAAGTATGACTGTTTAAACGCTATTTATTCCCTTTCCTGCACCTTCTCTACTATATTCAACTAGCATAGTAAGCTAAATGATAAATATTAATTGTTAGAGTAAGTCTGTAAATAGACGGCTCTTTTGACCAATGCCTGCCAGTCCCGCGCAGGCGCCTTATTTATTCCGACCCTGCCAGCTGGTTGTTGCTGCCCAGTTCACGAGAAGAAGTTCATGAGATATGATAAGGAGGTCTGATAACTTACTGACTGACGCTAACTTTTGCTGTTGTCTCATTGCTACAAAAAAGTCAATGATTTGTATGGAAGTACATACAAGGATCCTAGTGACATGCAATGCTTATAATATGTTAATCCTCCTGTTCTTCTGGCGGTCTTGGTGTTGGTCCTCTTCGTCCAACTTCATCTGATTCTTCATGGCAGCCCCTTTCAAGGGTGAAATGCATGGGGCCCTTCTCCAATTTCCACCTATACATATAGTCCATGAAGAAGGGGTTATTACATTTCTCTCTGACTATCGGGGATTCGGCCTCGCTAATGACATAATCAAGTTTGATGTCCATCCATGGCAGTGCAGGAGAATATCATGGCTTGTTCAGCTATATCAGTGGCTCCAAAGGTGGGGCACGGGAATCGATGTTATTCCCACGCTTCTGTAGCTTCTCCCGGAATCCCCCATCTTTTGTTCGGATCTGTGAGGGACCAGTAATCTGGTTGGGCCCACTTAGCCGCCAATCAGGTTGGGTTTTCCGATGCCTCCTAAGCTGGGTATATCTTCATATTTTCTCGCCCTCTAATGAAATTTATGTCTCACTTCACGCCGCTAAGTCCAGGATTTTTACCTAAAAACGGATTACCCTTCTCCGACTGGAGCTCTTTGGAGGCTATTTTCTCTCCAAACTGATCAGCAGTGTTGTTCGGATGTTTCCACAGTCTTTTTATGACGTCACTAGCTTTTTTGATTCTACCATCGCGCTCGCCTGGATCCGGGGAGATTCCCACTGGTGGAGTAATAACACCTTTATTAGTAACCGCGTTTGAGAGATCTAAGAAGTTGTCCTCTGCATCAGTGGATATATCATTCAAAACGCTGCTGATTGTGCCTTCCGAGGTCTCTCGCCAGTTACTTAAGCACTCACTCTGGTGGTCTGGTCCCCATTGGTTGGCTCGTCCTACGGATTGGCCAAAATTTGAGGTTTCACGTGCGCATGAGGTTCGTCCCCTTCCGAATCGCTTCCTACATGTTCGCTTCTCGTCTTTAGCTTTAGAGTCACGATATTCTCTCTCAAAGTTAACTCAGGTTATTGCATGGTGTATGAGGCTTGGCATTGGCGTAGGGAAGTGGCGTCCCCATTGTCCAGCTGCTGGTCCTTCAGGTTGGGGGAACACTAGCACTTAACACCATACAGTACTCTATATTCAGCACACTCTATATAACCCCTCTACTTCAGAGAAAGGTCATCAACAGTACATACCCTAGGATTACCTCTCTCAGGAAGCCGTCCCGGACGGGGGATTGCGTCAGGGTGCTCTGAGGAGGCATGGATCGGGGGGGAGGGGCAGTAGGTTGATTACCTGGTCCCCTTAAAACCTAATAATCACGAACATCACAATCCTGCCTTACAACAGCTGACTTATTACCACCGTCACCCCACCTTGTTGCCAAATAAGCACCTGTTTACCGATTCGGTAATTGATGACATACATATCCGTCACACACGCCTTTATTCGCCAACGCTTCTGGATTATGGCTGGAAGGAATGCTGTCCGCTACCGGCTACGCGGTTGTAACCGGTGTTTTTCGGCGAAGCCTCCACCTTTCATTTAACCCCTGCGCCCTCTTTCCGCTGATATAATCACTTCTATGAACTTATGCATTTAGGACTATTGTCGATTATGCGGGATGATTTTCGATTGCGACAGCCCGCATTTGGTAGTGCTAGGTTACCTTGAGATATGCGTTTTGGTGTTATCCACCAAGGCCTGCCTATCTTGAAGTCGGTTCTGACTTGTCCACCAACGCCTTCATCGCCGGCTTCCGACGATTATGTGTCAGTCGCGGTGTTCCAGCCCTCGTCACTAGCGAAAACGGCACTAATTTTGTATGAGTTCATCGCCAATTAGTCGATATCGTTGCTTTATTTACGCAGTCAGATCATGCCACTACAGTTGGAACCTCAAGGAGCTTTATTCCTCCGCTGTTCTCTTTCCTGCACCTTCTCTATTACATTCAACTAACATAGTAAGTTAAATGATCAATATTAATTTTTAGATAACGTCTGTGTACTGACCGCTCTATGGACCGATGCCTGCCAGTCCCGCGAAGGCGCCTTCTGTATCCCCATCCTGCCAGCTGGTTACCCCGACCTAGATTACGAGAAAAAGCTCATGAGTAAGATAAGGAGGTCAGATAGTTTACTATCCGACGCTAACTGTTTCTTTTTTCTCACTGCTACAGAATGGGAGTGATTTGTATGGATCTACATACGAGGATCCTCGTTACATATAAACCAGTTGTTTGTATGTTCAGGCCTGAATTCAGTTATAAGTTAATCGGAAAATTCTTATATTCCTCCGACAATCTAATCACGCCATATTGTACTCGCCTGCTAGGATATACCTGTTGAATTACTTCTGAAACATTATTCACGCCTGATGGTAATTAATCGCCTACCGAAAAGACCACTTGGTTCGGTGTGAAAGTGAAGAAGAGATTTCTAGTTGATTACATGTTTCTTTGTAGAATCACTAACCATATGTATTTAATTTAAAACTTCAGTAATAAGATATTCCTTGGTTGTCACTAAAGTCCTTGTGCATGAACACAACCCTTAATTCCAACTCTCATAATTAATCCTATAAGAATGTTTTTGTTCCTGCTATTTATATCAATGTTTACTTTGACTAATCCTTTAATCCCTTCTGATTTGAGTTGCTTTATGGAGTCATTTTTTAAAACGCCCTTGCAATATTAGAAGAAAAAATCGTGATTCGCGGTCTTTTGAGACATTACTGGAAAAAGGGGTTAAGCGCAAAGAAAACCGCCGAAGAAATTTTTGCCATATAAGGAAAGTCAATTATCCATTGAAATGCTGCCGCACGACCCAGATCAGGTCGCACATCGGTCGTTGATGATGACGTTCTTCTTGAATGTGTGAATCAGAACCCACGTGCAACTACTTGTGATTTATCGGCCGTAGTAGGGACTCAAACCTTTGCTGTTAACAGCTAGACAGAATTTATCCAGGTTTGAGTGCAAAGTACTTCGCTTTGGTCAACAGGAACCAACTCATTTTGCAACACAATTCCCCTGCCTGCCCATCGTTCTCGTCTGACTAAGGAAAAATTATCGGAACTGCAAGAAGTAAACGTTTTGCCTCATCCTGCGTACAGCCCAGATATTGCACCATCAGATTATGGCTTGTTCAGATCAATGGCTCATTTTTTAAAAGGTCGGATCTTTGATAATTACGAGGACGTAAAAAATGGATGTGAAGAGTTCTTTGCCTCAAAACCAAATGAGTGGTACCGGCATCAAATCCAATTACTGGCAGAAAGATGGGTGAAAGTAGTTGAAAACAATGGACTTTATTTTGAAGAGTAGTATTCAATAATGTTTAAAATATGTAATCTGAAATACAGCTATACTAATGCACAAGGACTTTTATAACAACATAGTAGTTGTTTTTTTATATTTATGTTTCAGGTGTAACCTCAACCAAGGGTAAGGTAGCGCCGTACCAAGGCTCCAATTTTTTCATAATTTGCTATCATAAACCCCTGATCCTTATTCCAAATGGAATATCCTTAAAAATCTTTCTGTAGTGAACTCCAAAGCCTGCACTTGCTATCCGATTGCTCCTGACGAACTAAATTTCTATTTTGCTGATCATCTTCTAATATCACACTCTTCCCCAAGCTTGCATTCCACATACTTCCTTTGATCCTGAAAATTTCGATTTTACAAATATATCTCCTGAAGAATTACTCTCCTCAGTCCTCAAGCCCAGAATTAATGGCAATGGCCCTGATCAAATTCCAGGTAAAATAATCAAAAATTTTCCTCTCAATTTTCCTGTCCTTTTGCGCATTTATGATTTTTCTCTTCAAAATTCCATTTTCATAACAGCTTGGAAAAAAGTCATAGACCGTCCATTGAATAAAGTCCGTGTTCTCTTCACTGCTTCCGACTTCAAAGCTTTATCCATTCTCTCTAACCTATTAAAATTACTCGAAAGAATAGTCCACTCACAGCTTCATGACTTTCTTGAGCAAAAAGCTCTCCACAATCCTCTCCAGTCAGGTTTTCGATCCCAATTTTACATGCAGTGTGCTTTAGTGAAAATCACCCAAGATCTTCAATCCTCTATAGATCGACATAAAATCATCATCCTTGTTCTCTTTGATTTTTCAAAAGCTTTCGACTCCTTTCCAAAACTACTCCATATCAAATAGCGTTTTAAAGTGGTTATTTTCCTTCATATATCTTTCCTTCCAAACAGTTATAATCCCTTAAAAACCTCCTTTCTTCTCCCTTCTACTAACACGTGATGTTCTTCAGGGTTCTTCACACTTGCCAAGCCTCTTCTCTGTTTATATTAATGATCTCCCTGATTCCATTCACCACTCACAATACCACTTATATGCTGTTTAACTCCAAATTTACCAATCCTTTCATCCTACCGAGATGCTTGAGGCTATCTGAAAGCTACAAGAAGATATATAAAGTATCAACGCATGGGCAGTAAGCAATGATTTAAGGCTTCTTAATTCCCTTCCTTACTATTGATTACTCTACCTCAGTTGCCTACTTATTCACTTCCACCCCTCGGTTAAAAACCTTGGAGTAACTGTTGATCAAAACCTGTCCAAGAACAACCATATTTCCCAAAAATCCATTGCTATCCTTAAACAGTTCCTAAGATTTCGCGATTCTAAGCCCCTTAAAATCCGTTAGCTCCTAGTCTCCTCCCTCATCTTCCCTCACTTTGATTACGGCTGCCTTGTGTATGGTGGACTGTCTGATAGGTAGGAGGCGAGACTGAAGCGACCAATGAATTGTTTCATTAGATAATCTTCGGAATATCCAGGCGTTCCCATTACTCCAGTTATTATGCCGAGTGGCTTTACCCTGTTTTCTGACGGCAATATCTCCTTGGAGTATGTATTTTCCGATACTTAAGAACCAAAAAGCTTTCCTACATTTGTAATCTGTTTACTCCATGCTCCTCGGCCCACTCTTTAAATACGAGATCCCTGCCCAAAAAGTTATATATTCCTTCTTATAGATCTGCATCCTTTAAAAAATCCTTTAAAGGATGCAGATCTATAAGAAATGCAGATGCAGATGCAGATCTGCTACCTTGTTCTGGAATTCCTTACCCATCTCCATTCGTAAAACCTTATCCTTAACATTATCCAAACATCAATTATTTCTCCATCTCCTTAACTATCAATCTTCCGTATATATTTAAAAATTAAAGTTTATTTATTTGCTGTTATTTTATTGTTTTTTAGACCAAATTGTTGTACAAGATATGCAATTATGTTATATTTTGCAATCATTCATATTCTTTTATTTTCTTTTATAATCATGTAAATTAATTATTTTATAAGAATCATTACAAGCCAGACAGCACTCGTGTTAAAAAATCGTAACATGATTTAAATTGATCAAAAAGAATCCTTCAATTATTAGTGTTTACCGCATTTTCAGAACGGACACTTAAAAAATGTTGAAATTAAGAACACCGTATCGTCATTACCGCTGTGAAACCTTCTATGTGACCAAAGTTCAGTAATGTGATTTTGATTTTATTAGAAAACTCATTTTATCACTTATATGCTTGTGAAAAGCAATCATTTGTTAAAAAATCGTGACTTGATTTAAATTGATTAAAAAGAATCCTCCTATTGTTAGCGTTTATCTCATTCGCAAGAGTTACGAATTGAAATCACCCACGAGACCACAAGACCCCTAAATAAGTGGTTTCACAGTTGTTTATCTACCATGTAGGAATGTTTATAAAATTATATTTTATAATATTGTATTTTAAATCAGTTTTTTGTTTGTCCAGTAAAATCATGTGTCTGATATTAAGGTGATTTCACAGCATCAAGTGCAGTATATAATGGTTTTAATGTAAATACGTAGTACATTTAAATATGTACATTAGTTATTCTTTTTTAATTAATAAAACGGTTGTCGTCTTCCACACTGCAGAATTGGAAGACTTTTAGCAGAGAAAACACGAAGAAAGATACGATTTAATTCACAAAGCTGTGGTTTATCATTAAAAAGAAAGAAATTGTGAATTCAAACAAAATGAAGCAAACAGAATTTTTTTTAAAACTCTAATTTGTTAGTTCCACCTCATTGGATCGGAATAAAGTGGGATGAAATGAGGTGGAACTACCTGCACAAAATGGCCAATGAAAGTGAACGACCAGTGACTTATGCATCAAGAACATTATCCCCAGCAGAAAAACATGCGTCTATAGATAAAAAGCACTGGCCAATATTTACGTATTATAGTAAAACAAAAAAACAATCAATTTTTTTTTAGAGGAAATTTACTTTGACTAAAAAGTAAATTCAAAGAAAATGAAGCAAACAGAATTTTTTTAAACTTTAATTTGTTAGTTCCACCTCATTGGATCGGAATAAAGTGGGATGAAATGAGGTGGAACTAACAAATTAAAATTTTAAAAAAATTCTGTTTGCTTCATTTTCTTTGAATTTACTTTTTAGTCAAAGTAAATTTCCTCTAAAAAAATTGATTGTTTTTTTGTTTTACTATAATACGTAAATATTGGCCAGTGCTTTTTATCTATAGACGCATGTTTTTCTGCTGGAGATAATGTTCTTGATGCATAAGTCACTGGTCGTTCACTTTCATCGGCCATTTTGTGCAGGACTGCTCCCGACCCCATTTCAGACGCATCGCACCGCAGGATCACCGGCTCCATAAATGCTTCAAATTTTGGAGGAGCTGTTTTCATACCAAAGCATAACCACCGATACCTAAAGTAATCCAGTGTGTGGCGATAATCAGATAATCCTTATCCTGTACCTCAACCTCCATCTGAAGTTAGCATTCCTCATGCCAATGACCGGGAATTGAGTTGCGGCTGCATGCTTTGAAACTAAATCGTCAAAGTTCGGTAACTGGCAATGCTCGTCCAAGGACATGGTTCATGGTAACTTTGAAATCTCCACAGCTTCTGACATCCCCATTGCCTTTATCAATAGTGACCCACCTAAAGGTTGCCTTACGCTCTCGGTTTTGAACAATGTGTCGAACCGTCGCTCAAAACCGATCCTGTAGGGATGAAAACTGTCGGTTTTACTGGCGTTCCGAGAGACCTGTTGAGGACAGAAAAAAAAAACCCGTCGTGTTGGAACAATGGCGTTAAAACTGCCCGTATAGTGCTGCATCCTTCAGACACGTCGATTTTTTATCTGCTGTTTCGTACATTTTAGATCCAATTTTGATAAACTTTTATCAAAATTAAATGAATGATGTGCTCACCACACTAAATTCAATTAATTCATCTCGGATATAAGCTTAAAATAAATGTATTTGTTTTTTTATAAACCCTCCTCTTGAAGATTACCTGTCAACTTTGCCAATTTCGAACAATAATTATTATTTATTTTTTATTATTTACTTTCCTCAACATATGAAGCTTGGTTGGGGTGGAAATTTAAATGAGCAATAATTTGATTTGGATTTAATTATTTATATTCTATATAATTTAAAAAGAAGATCAATCAAATAAATGAATGAAATCAATTAAAAAGAGTTGATGGAAGATTCAGATGAGCTGGATGAAAAAACCGATGGTGTATGGGAGTATCTTTCTTCATGCCAAACTGACGGTTTTACTCCACTATTTTCCATCGTTCAAGCCGATGGTTCGATTGTATGAAAAAATCGATCGTGTAAGGGCACCTTAATAGGAGTCACGGATGGGTCCACCCGTTCTGTGATTCCCTGACTTTCTAGGCATTTTAACTCCTGCTCGACCGGTTTTCTTAGTGGAAATGGGACTCTACGAGCTTTAAACGCAACAGGGGTACATCCTTCTTTAAGACAAATTTTAGCCTTAACCCCTCGCGTATTCGGCCTAGCTCGTTTTTAAATATTGACGAATATTCGCTGCATAACCTCTGAATATCATTTGATCTAAGATCTTTTGCAGCCGGGCGTGCACTCATTTTTATAAGCTTCTGAATAAACACTGGCTCCGGTAGTCTCATTTCGAAAGCGAGTGACCAGGATGGATCGAACAACGTTATGTCATGATCTTCCATGACAACTACAGGTAAACCCGACATCGATGTCTCTAGTCCCCATTGTTTTCAATTTTTGGTCTCAATTTGGAGGATCCCAATTTTACCCACCATTCCTTGTTGAGAGTTGATACTCTTGTTCCCGAGTCATATTCCATTCTACAGTCGATATCATTTATTTTTACATTTATTGTGGCCCTTGGAGCCCTACCACTAATTGACTGAATGGCCCCAGGGGGCTCTTGCTCACTGCTGTTCTCATCGTTCGCCAACCTGCCGAGGGAGCCTAGCTTTGCAACAATGTGCATAGTGACCACATTGAGAACAATTCCTACACACTGCATTAACAGCAGGACTGGTTTCCAGTTTATGCTGACTAAACACCATACATGCGACATCTATCTTTAGGCCCAATCCTCTGGCCTACTTTTTCTGTTGCTGCGTTGCTGGGTTTACTTAGTTGAACCTCTACATCAGCTTTCTCTAGAATAAGTCCCAAATCCAGAATGGTCTGAAAGGAAACTACTTTTCAACATTACCGACTAAGTGAGAACCGTTAGGTCAATGCTGGAGATGACTTCATTTTCAAATTTCCTATGTCCTATTCCAGCAATAAAGCGAAGCTGTAACCATTCGTCTGCCTTAGCACCATATTTACACTTCATGTTCAGTTCTTTTAATCTATTGGCGTCACCTATTTGCCTGCTCAAACTCTACGACTTGTAAAAACGGTTTTTGTTGGCATTAAACATCCTAAAACCCCTTTGAAATCTCCTCATAATCAACTGAGTCTAAGTTTCTAGGAAAGAAATAATTTTGTATGCCCGCCAGAGGAGACGTGCCGACAAATGCGAGAAGCAGGTTCTTCCTCACATCAGACAATGTCTGCCCTCTAAATCCTTCAATCTGCAAACTTTCTCTAAATGACTGAGGTAGTTTGTCCTACTTACTTGGGTACTATCGAAGGGATGTAATGAAAAAGCATTTACCCTCTTCTCCATTGTGCTCACCTTCTCAGCCTGATGACGGTCCACGCTCTTTTAACGTTGTGAGTTCTTTTTAGGCATCCTTTTCATCAATTAAGTATTCGAGACCAGAATTAATAGAAACTTATTGAACAACAACTTTATTATTTTATGAACCCAGAACAATGTGTAAACTCAATTATAACACAAGCTCCACACCAGTGGCAAATTTTTGTCAAATCATATGTCAAATTGTTTGTCACTGGTGTATATTGGAGTATTTGTGAAAGTTTGTGCATTAGTAAAAGTACTGGCCGATCAGTTTTCTTTCACTCATCAAAAGGATTTACCATTATCATTGCTGAACATTTGCGTGCCATCCACTCAGGTAACGAACTATTTGCCCAATGGATTCCTCATTTTACCTTAATATTAGATTTTAAAATTTGTATTACTTCAAAGTTCATATTGAAATTATCAATAATTCATAACTTGATAACTTTTAGTTGTTAATTTGTACTTTTTTCTGCGTTATTAGTTTAATGATTGTCAATAAATTCTTCTAAATCAGTTAATTCAATCCCCGATCTTTGAAGTTCACAAAATATTATTATATATTTTTTTTAGTTATCTGAGTAGATATTTATTATTATTTATTTATTATTTTAAAAAAATATATTTATTACAATAGTGATTTATCCATATCTTTTTATTTATTTATTATTTCTTGTACTTATTTTGATGCTTAGTTGTGTGTATCTAAAATGTAAACATTTGATTATTTTTTTAATTTTTGCATTTATATAAAAAAAGTTATTTTCCGTTATGAAATATTTGAGGATCACTGTAAAAGAGAAATATAGAATAGATTAGAGAGTAATAGAAGGTTAATAGCAAACATGAGGAAAAAAAACAGATATAATATACGTAATTTAGTTATGATAATAATATATTTAGAGCTAAAGTGAAACGGAAAAAAAAATGTTATGCATATTATGTCTAAAAATAGATTGATAAGTATGCTGTGTATGTAGCAACCCAATATATTTGTGTAGCATTGCCTATAAATAAAGCATTTATCTTCTTTCTCTTTTAAACCACATATTTTCACAAATATTTGGCAAACGGCTTGCGATGTGTGTGGATGCCTCATATTGTTCATTTGTATTTTCACATTTCAAACTTCACAAGCATTTGAAAAGTTGTTTTACAAACGATTTGCCACTGGTGTGGAGCCGGCTTAAAATAACACATGTGATATTATCACATATAGATATTATCTAGAGATACCACATGAATGTAAATATGATGTGTAGAATAGTGGATAACAGTACATAATTGTTGAAGGAGAAATTTCGTGACGATAGACAGATGGCTGAAAACATCAGAAGAAAATAATGTTGTAATAATAAATAATTATTTTGAATTATGGAGGTAATTGATTGAACTTCCAAAAAGTTTATCATATATCAAAACAATATACTTAGCCATTGAAAGGGAAAAGTATTTATATAATAATTATCTACTTTCAAGAAATACACCCTTACAATTCTTTCTATCTTCTTTTATTGGCTACGTTTTGGACCACACTATCCATTTTCAAGCCTTTAACTTTTCATCTATAATTAAATTAAAAAAAGTAGTCACTTTTCTTATTTTTTAAATGCAATTATAGATGAAAAGTTAAATGTTTGAAATTGGACGGTGTGGTCCGAAACATTGCCAATAAAAGAAGATAGGAGAATATAGAAGGGTGTATTTCTGTACTTTTAAGGGTGTATTTCTTGAAAATAGATTATTATTATAAAACTTTTGTTTTGCCCTTGAAAATAAAGAAGACTTATTTAAAGTATATATATAATTATACATAATTTGTTTTAAATTAAATAATTAATGTTATGTATAAAAAATAGTATCTTACTATACTAAATAGTAAGTAGCTAAATGCTCTGAGGCTAGAAAATCCTAACATGGTCTGAGGTCATTTAGTGTCTGTAAACAATAGAAGTTATGTTTCTTTATCAACCTTCTCCCTCTGAATAGAATGAGTTGATAACATGTAGGATGACCCGCCCTTCCTCCATAGTTGGAGTACATACGAGTTAGAACATCAATTCCAAAGAGCAAACATAAATGTAATAGGTCTGTGATCAACAACTTTATTATGGTTGTTCATTTTATTAAATGGGATTCTTATTTAATTTATAATATTAATCAGTATAGATTAAGAAATTATAGAACCACTTTAATTCCACATTTATTTATTTAGTAAAAACTTGTACAGTCATTATTTTATTTTGTAACTATAAAATATTCTTAAAAATACTATTAAAGGCAGTACGTGTTATAATCTTTTTCTTATTTTATTTTGTTGGCACGTTCAGTTCAAGTCATTCTTTTCTGTGGCATAACATTTCTAAAGAACATTATTTGAATAAATATTTTTCCAAACGTACTTAACACTTTTATTATTATTTAAAAATCATAATTTAATTTTAAATTAATTTTGGGGCAAAATCTATTTTATTCACATTGTTTGAATTTAATAAAACCATTTTTATTTTACATTGTTCTCCTTATCTTAATTCTTTTTTTTTTAAATACACTATTACTTATTGAGTGGCATACATTTCTATCACTATATTAATTTAGTTGAAACTGAGAATAAGATTGTTTTACTGCACCCTATGGGAATTCTTTTTGAAGCTATTTTTGTTTGTAATATAGAGAAATAATACAGTATATTATTTATTTAGTAGTTTTGCATATGCTATATTAATATTTCTTGAATCTGTTTTATAATTAAATATATTTTCTAGATTTTCAGTTATAGCTTCTAATAATTTTCTTCTAAAATTATTCTTTTCTTTGTATAGAATTTTAAAATTCTCAGAATTAAATTTATGCCCTTTTAAATTATGGTTTAAAAAAAAAAAAAAAAAAAAACCTGTACCACTACAACCCATGAAGGGTCTTTGGGTTCAGTACTTGTTAAGGACCGTACTGTCTCTAGGCCAACGGTATTCATAAATTATGGTATTCCATACAAAAAAAAAAGAATAATTTCAAAAGAAAATTATTAGAAGCTATTACTGTAACTGAAAATCTGGAAAATGCACTTAATTATCGAACAGATGCAAGAAATATTAATATAAAATATGGAGATTTACTAATTAAATAATATACTGTATTATTTTCCTATGTTACAAACAAAAATAGCTTCAAAAGGTATCCCCATAGAGTGCACCACTAAAACAGTCTTATTATCAGTTTCAGCTAAATTAATATGGTGGTAAAAATGTATGTCACCCAGTGAGTAATATTGTCTTTTTCTTAAAAAACAATCTTAAGATAAGGAGAACATGATAAAATAAAAATGGTTTTACTAAATTTAATCAGTGTGAATGAAATACATTTTTCCCAAAAAATAATTTAAAATTAAATTATGGTTTTTTAATAATGATAAAAGTTTTACGTATGTGTTTAAGAATATTTATTTCAATTATGATTTTTAGAAATGTTATGTAACCGAAAAGAAAGACTTGAACTGAATGTGCCAAAAAAAGAAAGTAAGAAAACATTAGGAAATTCAGAACATTTAAAATTATAACGAGTACTGCCTTTAGTAGTGAAATTCTCCTTTTCTGGAGAATCAACCATATATGCTAACATAAAACTGAAAAAGAGATGGTGCATGGCCAGCTTATATTCAGCAACCTTTTAAAAGAACATTCGCTGAGTAAAAATCTGACAGGTGGTCGAGCGGCCTCTTCAAAATCCTGCTAATATTTCCTGAGTCTCTCTCAGGAAATATTAGAAGACCATAAAGCTAAATAATGATAAATAAAAAAAGAAAATATTTTTGATTTTAACTAATATTGTAATTTTTTTTTCTTACTCTGGTTATGGAGTATTCTCTCCTGTTTGAACTTTGTTGGCCCAATAAATCTAAATTTGTTTCTAAATAGCTAATCGGATGGTTTAAATTTAATAATAATGTTTGCTAAGTTGGACATATGTTTGGATCAGGGGTGCCCAACCTTTTTATAACGCGTGGTCCTTCATATTGAGGCGTGCCACAACTGTAATTCCCTCCCTGTCTTATATCCTTCACAATAATTATTTCTTATAGTTTAGACGATTGTTTTAAAAAATATTATTTCCCCTAATGAAACATAATGGAATCAGTTTTATAACTATTATTTATACAATAAAACATTAAAATCATAGAAAGAGACTTTTTAAAATTTAAAAACCTAATGGCCGGCTGCGTACCACTTTGTGCCTTGGGCTGGGTACCCTTGGTTTAGATGATCTCCATTTATTGCAGTTATTTTTGTAGTTATTTTGAAAATATAAAAATAAAATTAATTTTAAAGCTAATATTTTTTTCCATTATTTAAAAAAATAAATGAAATATTTTTAAAATAACACCTTAACCACAATGTTTTCTCATTTCTCATTAATATATAAAATATAAATTTCAAACCTTAAACTCAATTTGTGAGGTTTGAAATTGTAAATATTTACCTTAAAATTCAATATTTGTGCATTCTTCCCAAAAGAGAATCCTTTTCAGTTCATTAATTATATTGATGTAATTACAACCCTATTCTTAATTATCACTATAACTGAATGAACCTACTGAGTTTGTGTACAATGTGCTAAAATTTGTTCATTGAAAATTACGTTAATGCAATACTTTCTTTACAAATACATTTTTTATCTTATTTCCTTTTATCTTTGTAAATATTGGATTCCTTGTATAAAAAGTACCTATGTATGAAATATGCACTTAAGTAATTGTTATAGATAATAATTTCTATTGTTATATTATTTAATTAAATGTTCCCATGGAAACTAAATTTAAATTTTAAAAATCCATTTCAAATAGGGAGGTAAGCGAAAGTTGTGTGATGTGTATACCAAATTTCTTTACTTTTTGTAACTGTTCTTAAACAGAATCATATCTCTTTTGCGATTGGTTATTTTCAATAATACTTGTTTTATTTTTTTCATTTGGCTTTTATAGTTGTATTTACCTAATGTGTTCAGTTATTTTGAATTGAGGCCAACTCTCATTTGGCGACTCTCCCAAAATATAAATCAATTGTGAGTCAGAAATTATTTAAAAAAATATTATGATTTTTATATATTTAGATTGTGATTTTTAATCCCTCAGAAAAATACTAATACTATTCAAAAGTTCATTAGTTCTACATGTTTTTACCATAATAAAAGAACTGCATTTCGTTAACAAAATTTATTGAATTTTTTAAATATTTTGTGAATAGATTTATTTTGAACTTTAGAGCATAATTATTAATAAAAACCTACACTATTTCTTAAGACATTGTGTTTTATGGTGTTACTTTTTGTTTTGAAACTTTTTAACACCAAATTGAATTATTTTGTAATCCCAATGTTGCCAGACTAGGTATAACACTGATATGTGTTAATTTACTATTTATGACCCTTTAATGGTGTGTTGATTTACTATTAAGAACATTTTAATTTTATAACAAATAATGAAAAATTACTTATAATAGGATGCCCTCTTGATTTGAGTATTATTCTCTTTTACTACGGTAGTATTAATAATATTTGACTCTTATAAGTTTTTTGGTAAAGTTGTGGAGAAAAATTATTCAGTTCATTTAAACTACAGTGGAACTCTCTTAAATGTACATCACTGGGGAATGATAATTTGTCCGGTCTGTAGAAGCATCTGCTTCTACAACCTGACTAAACCCTATAACAGCATACAAAATAAAGAAATAAAAATTAAATTGAATCTAAAAAATGCTACAAACTACCTAAAAACAGTTTGTAATTATTTCATTTTTTATTAAATAAATTAAATAAATAAATCGTACATGTGTATAGAATAAATATGTATTGGTACATAAATCTGCATATATATTTTTCAAATATTGGAGAATATATAATATAGATATAATATATAATATAGAGAATACATAGTATAAATATATATTTTCCACATATAATATAGGAGGTCGGTCATATATAATATAATTGGCTGATTTTCACTGATCAGTCACTAACCACGCCGGCGTCTACTGGTGCGCCTTTTACACTTGAAGATTTGTAACTTATTTCGTATCTAGCTTTAAATTTGTCTAACCAACCGACGGAAGCTTTAAACTCAGTTTGTCCTAATGCTTGGGTGACTTCGAGCACCTTTTCTCTTATTAAAGGTTCAGTAATTGTTATATTAGTGATCCTTCCTCGACAAAATCATTCATACACCACCAAGTTGTCAATTTCAAGACTTCCTATATTCAAAAAAGTTATTTTTGAATCAATATTCCCCTGCTCTGCTCGCTGCAAAATTAAATTTTTGTTTTTTAAAGTGTTGGCCACTTTCGTATGCTCTCTTTATCTTATTTACAACTTTTTCTTTCAAAGTTAAAACTTTCCTTTTTTGACATTTTAAATTGTTCCAGTTTTTTTTTTTTAACACAACACTATTTTATTATTAATAATATTATATGTATTATTACACACTGTATATTATTCATACTAGCACACGGGGTGAACCTAAGATCGTGTATCAATTGAATAAAAATTGTTAAAAAGATTGGAGGGGGATAGAAAAATGTTCTTTGATACAGTAATGATTGGTTTACATACAAAAATGGGGACATCCATTCTGTCGTTCTGTGAAATAAAATTCTAAGAAATTATTTTAGCAGGCCGAATTAGCTATACCCGTCTAGCTTTCGAAGAAATTATGTCTTTTTTTTCCCTATTGTCTGCTTAAGAGAGGATTTTTGAAATAAAAAGGATTAAATCTGTGTCTGTGCCTGTTTATTAGAAGGTCCGGTTAATAGAAGTTGAAAACAATGTAAAATAAATGGTATCACGCCAGGAAAAATAAAACTGTCCGCTTATGAGAGATGTCCGGTTGTCGGAAGTGTCCGATGGGGGAAGTTCCACTGTAATTTTATTGCAATGTACTTTGGAGTCTAATCAATCCCTGGCATTTACACAACTAAAAAATGAATCACCCTTTATATACATGACAACTTGTCCAATATTTTGAGACAGTACAATAGACCATCTAATATTAAAATTATATATTATTCCTTTTGCTGAGAAAATCAGGAGGATGTATATGGTCTGGGGCAAAATGATAGCCCTCTCTAATTTTTCCTGTTTATTTCAATTTTACTCATCATTGTTTTTTCATTGTTCTTTTTACATACATTATGTTGTACATGACATAATAAAGTTTGATAGATTTTATTCATAAGGTAGTATATAAGATTATTTCTAGGAATAAATAAATATTTGATTCTGAGGTAAGGGAAAGTTATGACGTACTTGTTTATTTTTGAGTTAAACCAGAGACTCCTACCTTCTAATGAACATGATTAACCCAGTTTTGTTTTTCATTCAATGTGATAAATGAAGGCATATTATGCTGTGGTCCCAATCCTGCTGACACCTTTCTTTTGTCCGGATGAAAAAAATGAGCTTTTGTAGTACTTTTTTTCACCTCTTCACCACCTTATTTTAATAATTCTGCCTGAAGGTCATCCTTGCCAGAAGCTTTGTTATTTTTGAATTTGCGAATATTATCCTCAACCTCATCTTGGTCAGGTGGCACAATGTTCATTAGAGTATTATTCTCCTTTACTACAGTACTATTAATTGTATTTGATAGCCTGTGAATATGGACTATGCAAAATCTTTAAAACCAGTTTGAAAAATTCCTAAAATACACCGAAATAATGAAAACAATAGCGTTATCAATTATTGTTAGATAAAATTAAAAATATTCTGGAAAATGAAAATAACTGAAATAACAGTTAAATGTTCAATCTCAAAAGTTTGAAATATTTCTACAAACGAAAATAAGAAATAATCTACCCGTATTGGACTTTTCTCTTCAAATAATGAATATAGTAGTAATAATATAATCCTCTTGAAGTAAATAAAAAACTCAACACATGCACAAGTAAAACAAATTGAACAATTAACGAAATATTCATGAACAGGCGTCCAGATTTTCAACTGGCTAGTTCCCCTGAATTTGTTATAATTAAAAATGTCTGGGGACATCTTACTAAGGATGACTACAATTTGTAACAGTTTGTAGGCATTGGTAAATTAAAAAAAAAAAGAACAATTTAGAAGGAGTGGACCAAAATCTCTTAAAGTTAACTTTTTGTCGGAGGCCTGGTTGGTTGAGAGAGCTAACTAGTCTAGTAAAGTTATTAGTTAACCTAGTAATAATTGTAATATAATTTCTGTTAATAAATTCTTATGTAAAATTGTAAGAAAAAAAAAACGATGATGAAAAGTCTAACACTCCCAGGAGGTTTCTAGACCTTATATGGCAGATTTTTAAAGCCAATAAGTCCTAAGTATTACAATTAAGTTAATTGTATTAATTAGTGAAATTTAAATAATTAAATTGCTCAAATTTTGTAAATAACAAGTATTTGTAATTACAATTTATTAGGAAAAAATAATTCTTAAACAATTATTATCTGTTATTTATTTCTACAGGATGTACAGTATAAAAACAAGGACACTTCAGGTGTCGATTCTGCACCGCAAGTTGAGATTTATTTTGGAAGCATTATTCCTTTTAATTTGTCAATGTTTGTTTATTTTCAGGTATTGTTTTTTATTATTATTATTACTGTTATTTAATTTCAGAATTGTTTTGGTTAATTTACAGATATAATTTTTTTTTTTTTTTGTGAAGTTTTGTTTTATTTCACAAGAAAGCTTTTTATTCTGTATTACATTATTATTATTCTGTATAACATTATTTTAAATAAAATAACATGATAATACAGAATAAAAAGCTTCTCTGTGAAATAAAATAAAACTTTACAAAGAAAAAAATATATATCTGTAAATTAACCAAAACAATTCTGAAATTAAATATTAAATATAACAGTATCTGAAAATGAAAATAAACATTGACAAATTAAAACGAATAATGCTTCCAAAATAAACTTCAACTTGGGGTGTGGGAGACGCGCCTGAAGTGTTCTGGTTTTTATTCTGTACATCCTGTAGAAATAAATAATAGATTACAATTGTTTAAGAACTATTTTTTCCTTATAAATTGTAATTACGAATACTTCTTATATACCAAAATTTGTGCAATTTAATTCTTTAAATTTTACTAATTTGCATATTTAAGCTAATTGTAATACTTTAGGGCTTATTGGCTATAAACCTAAAAATATACGGTGGCCATTTTGAAAAATCTGCCTTATAAAGCCTACACACCTCCTGGGGGTGTCAGACTTTTCATCATCGGTTTTTCCAGACATTTTTACGTAAGAATCCATTGACAAAAAATTTATTACAATTACTTCTAGGTACAGCAAAAGTTTAAGCTATCTTTACTAGTCTAAATATGTCCAAATCGATCATCTATTTAAAGTTAAACACAGTTGAGTGTGGTAAGTATTAAGATGGGTGACTGCCTAAAAAAAATGTTGGTTGCCCTGTGGGAAAGACAGTTTCCTGGAATACTCAGGTGATTATCCCTGCTATTGCTTAGCGATCCTGTACAGCCTACCAGAGGCATCACACTGACTGGGCATAAGAGTAATAACCCTTCCATATGCATCTTAATCACCATTTGTGATGTATTTTTCAGGACATTGAGGTAATCACTTTGAGGTTTGTCCATGAACTTTCTCTATCGGGATTTACATTAAGCTCCCAGATGGTCTGCTGACTACAATCAAATCATTTGTCACTGTCCTTAAACTTATGTATTTAAATATATGTTGTTGGAAGAGACACTACCAAGTCGGTCCTAAAAATACCAATTATTGAAATACTGGTTGCTTGCTGCTGCACTATGATTCGCAAAGAACGTGAGGCTTCAGGATCTCTGTGATCCTGCAAGCTATAAAAATACCACATCACTTGGCCAAAGATATTCATTCTTCAAGGTCAGTTGTGACCCTCCCCCCCTCTCCCGTGACAAAAAAAACATTTAGATCCTTTGCAAATTCCATCTGATTGCCATTTTTTGGTTTATAAATTCTTAAAACAGTATCTCCACATTAAACAAATAAGCACTTTTATCGTATTGCTTGCTGAAATTTCATTGAAAAATTACTTACAAATTGTAAACAAAGATATTCCATTATACCTACTTTATTCCCCAGATATTGTTTCTTCAGATTGCCTTTTTGTCGTGGTCCACGTTATTAACCCTTTTCAAGCAGCACTTCCATGTTTGTTATGCTAGAGAAAAAAATAGCTTGATGAATGGGTTGCTTCAAGAGAACTAGATTTATTTTTCCATGAGAGACATCTTTACTGTCTGATTGATAATACAAAGTCGTAGTACTGAGCTTCTATCACAGGAAAGAAAAAATAAAATAAAACTGTTAAATAATCATATTTATAATTAAAAAAATCCAAATTGTTAGTGCTACCATAATATCCTCATTTACAGTTCTGATGGCCCCATACTGTTTTAAAATCATCTAACTATTATTGAATACACCATTTTTTAAAAATACAACTGGTAATAATTCAATGGTGTTCTAGTATGTGGGGAACATGCCAATATTTTTTAGTTGTAAAAACTTGTTTTGCAATCATACATTAATTATTTGCTTGGGACAAAAATTTATGAATTCTTGTAGTCATATTCATATTTCCGAATTGATTCTCTAGATTTCCAAAACTGAGAGGAAAACTGACTTGAAGGTCTGGAATCTCTTCTTTTACTATATATTTTTACTTCTCCATATTGTCAGGGAGGGGGGATCTTTTTGACTAATGCTGCTTTTGCCTTATTAATTCAATTAAAAGTTCAACATCTAGCTCACCATGATCTATATTAATTGTACTGTCCAAATAAGTATACAAGTCCACTTGTCCAATTAACGTACACTCTTGTGTTAGTCTGCTATTGAATCAAATGTTTAATATTACTAAAAATATTATCCTTTTTTTTTTAAATATAATGACGCAAGAAGTGGGTAAAGCCCTGGACCCTTAACTTCAGGATCCAGATTTGAGTCCATCTTTTTCCGATAATTTATTCATTCTGTTAGATCAACCATGGAAAGGAGATCCTCCTGGGGCACACCCAGCCTGTATAAAGTGGGCTTTCTTAATTAGGGTAGGGAATAACTGATGGTTGAGCGTGGATACTGACCACATAACCTTGTATAACCATTGGCCAATAAACAGTAGTTCCTTGCCTAATACTGAATCTAAAACTCTTCATGGGGTACAGGGTTTTTTTTAGTATGGGCTTTTTAGGATGTTGACTCCATGATTTATAGTCAGATTTTTGTTCTTGCATGCTGATTACATTAGCCTTGGAACAGCCATTTTATCGAAGAAATCAGAGATTGCTATCAATTAGCCTGCAGTACAGTACCCTATATATTCACTTATTAAAATTGTGGTATATTATCTTTTAAATAAAATTTCAATTGAAGATAATTTAATTTTGCCCAAATAATTTTTTTTTAATTAGTTATTTGCGAATAGAAAATAAAAATAGCTTTTAATTATGATTTTTTTTGTAAATAGGAAATAAAAACTTATGCAGAGAACAAATATTTATTTGGAAATATTATATTTTATTGATTATTCAAGTAAAATCTGTATGTCTGTACGATTTAATAACTAGCCAGGATCTATCAAAGCCTGACCACATAACCTTGTATAACCATTGGCCAATAAACAGTAGTTCCTTGCCTAATACTGAATCTAAAACTCTTCATGGGGTACAGGGTTTTTTTTAGTATGGGCTTTTTAGGATGTTGACTCCATGATTTATAGTCAGATTTTTGTTCTTGCATGCTGATTACATTAGCCTTGGAACAGCCATTTTATCGAAGAAATCAGAGATTGCTATCAATTAGCCTGCAGTACAGTACTCTATATATTCACTTATTAAAATTGTGGTATATTATCTTTTAAATAAAATTTCAATTGAAGATAATTTAATTTTGCCCAAATAATTTTTTTTTAATTAGTTATTTGCGAATAGAAAATAAAAATAGCTTTTAATTATGATTTTTTTTGTAAATAGGAAATAAAAACTTATGCAGAGAACAAATATTTATTTGGAAATATTATATTTTATTGATTATTCAAGTAAAATCTGTATGTCTGTACGATTTAATAACTAGCCAGGATCTATCAAAGCCTGTATCAATGTTAAAACCAACTATTTTTGAAATAAGGACCTTTAAAGAACCTCTTTCCTCATCAAAGCTAGTATTATTTTTAGAACGTTACAATATATGTATACATTTTTTCCTCCTCCCCTCTCACCCGCCCAGTTACATATAATACTTTTAGTAGTAACAGACTAAGACTTTTGATTTCATGTTGTTATTAACCATTTTATCATTTCATGCATTAAGGGCCAATATTACTATGAAATGAATCCGAACTTTTTTTAATGGTTAAATCTCATTTACTCTCATACCACTTTTTTTTATTCATCTTTATTGAATTGTTTTCAGTATCCATTTTCAAATCTTACCAGAAATAGTTATATTAAAAAGTTAGTTTCTTATAACTAAAAAAAATAAATAATTTTACGAAAATAATGTTTTTCTACCCATGAAGGGGTTTTGGGCTCAGTTCTTGGTAAGGATGTATTGTTTCTTGGCCAACGGTTGTACAAGGAGCTGATTTGGCCAGGATCACACTCAACCGCCAGGTTTTTCCCTAATGAAGGGTACTCACTTTATAGAGGCTGGGTGTGCCCTCACGGAAATGTGAGGGATTCCCAACCTCAGAGTCGATCCACGGCTGATATAACAGAATAAATAAATCTTATTCGAACCCGGGGCCAAGGAATAGGAGCACAGTGCCTTACTCACCGATCTACCTTGCTCCCACTATAGATATTCACTTATTGTTAGGCTAGGTTAAAGTTTAGTTTTGGAGAAAACCCAAATTTAGCTCTTTTGGAGATCACGCGATCGAGAGGCGTGTACCATATGCAATATGTGCGGGGGTACCCACCCCTCTCTTAGTCAACGACGCACCCCCCCCCCCCTTCCCCTCTCCCCAAAAAACAAAAAAATTACCGCTACTGCTCTTTAATGTGGATTTCTTCTTATTATTATTTATGAATAGATTACATTATTTTCATTATTATTATGATATATAATACAATGTAGTATAGGAAAAATAGAGGAAAGTTTTGTTGTAGTTGTAAATTTTGGTTCACTCCACTTCTCTGGGTCGCTGAACACGTATCTGAGCTTTGCTGACAAATATTTTTACCCGAATCTTGTTTTTGTTGCAAAAGACTTCAAAATTTTGGAATTTTTTTTTTTAGTCAATCATACTCGAGTGCTGCTTCTGAGCACTGAGGTGACTCTGGTCATCTATTATATATAGAACAGAAGGAATAAATAAGGATCAAATTAGTGTGCTGTTTATCGATACTGATAGTCAGGAATTAGATTTGGAAGAGATTATGTTATAGGTAAGCAACTTAAGGAAGAACCTTTCAGTGTGCATGCGCTTTTTTTGTCATTGAAATATGGGCCAACTTACGAATTATGCACCCGATTAAAAGAATGCAAAAAAAAGCAAAATGCTTTAAAAAATATTCATATGTTTGGAAAATGTAGTATGTAAAATATCGTGTGTTTGACAATATATTTTTTTATTTATTTATTTTCATCCCTACCTCGCTTATTCGAGATTCTGCAGCAATTCGTGTAGCACTGATACCAATTATCCGATCATATATTTATGATTTTTTATCTTCCATACAGGGCCGCCTCCAACTTCCGATGGTCTTCCCATCATTGGTCCTCCCAGGGCCGGAATTAGGATTTTTTTCCGGAGGAGGGCAAGCTTAATTTTGCCGTCCCTTTTTTTCATCTCCCCTCCCCAATAAAAAAATCAATTGTTTTATAATTGTGCAATATATTTCGAAATAAATATCATATCATAACATTAACACATTTTATTGACTGAATTAAGGTCTAATCAAACAAAACAAAAAAAAAAATAATAAAAAAATAGAATATTAAATACAAATAATATTAAAATTCTACATTCCGATAATTTTTTTAAAAATATGTTTATGATCTCCTCATAGTTTATGGAAGAAGCTCATTTGCGCTCTACGGTGATTATGCTGAGATTTGTTGAGCAATCGTGCTCCTCAAATAACTTTTAATCAGTATCAACTTGGTGAAACAACTTTCTCCAGAAGAAACAGAAACTGACATAATAAGCAATATTCTCAAGACTGTAGTAAGATTGGGATACCCTTCGTCCAATTTATTTTTATAAATTCAACTTAATGTGGATGATGCACTCGTATTTTCCAAGCCTCGTTCTATTGTCAGCGCATGGTGTATGGAACATTCAATTTCAAATTTCTGCATAGATATCTGCCAATTCGGCTGCTTTTGCCTTTATGTCAACTTCCAGTTTTGAATTTGGACACCACTCAAACAACTAACCATAGAGCTGGAGCATTCTAGCCGCAACAGTAATCGGGATCCAATAGGACAAAAGGACATCGAAAACAGCCGAGAGCACCTGATTTAGCTCAATCCAACTTCATAAAATTAATAGATTCAAGATCTTGTTATTGTTATTCATTAAGTTAAACTAATACATTCTACTTACACATAATTTTCAAAATAGTTTTTTACACGAAATGTTGAGGATTTACTAGTATAAAATAATTTAAATAAATAAATATATATATATATATATATATATATATATATATATATATATGTATATATATATATATATATATATAAGTTAAGGTACACAGTGTAACTGTATACAACTTAATCCTAACTCTAAGATGTAAACACTCTCTAAGACTATATATAGAGGATTACTAAGGGAATAAAGTCAATCTTTTCTCAACAAGTGTGCGTGTCATTTCGTTCCCTTTTTCCTTTTTTTTTATTTTAAGTCCTCGGAACGAACATAAGTTATATATATATATATATATATATATATATATATATATATATATATATATATATATTGCTATATTTCTGGCAAACTGCTTTTCCAGAAACCACATTTACTTATCTTAATTTCCTTAATTTATTCTCTATATGCATCGGTTCCAGAATGGAGCGAATCAATCAAACTATATTTTAACATAAAAGGCTAGAGACCGCAGGCCCCTCTGCTATGGTCACTAGTTTGGGATATTATAAATACCATTGGAGATCCTTTCCAAGGGTGTCGTGTTCACCATTTCACTTAATTAGATTATATGATGGCATGCAGGGTTAATGGAATAATAGAATTTGATAGAAGATCATACTTGATTGAAGTTACGTTATTAATTAAACTATTGGTTTACTAATTTACAATCTACTGTAAATTACTCTTATTGTAAAAAATCTATGGACTGTAACCTATGTATTTGAGAATACTGGGAGAACCTGCTTATTTAAAATATTAATCGGGTGCCACATAATATTCGACATTAAGGTACACAATGAATGAAAAGACTAGCACTTATCTTATAGTTGCCTAAGACACTCGGTGCTCGATGGTCTAGGTTTCTCTCTCCTGCAACGGCCTCCTATTCTGTCTTCTAGTGCACAGACTTCGTCTCTCGATGGTCTGCTCAACTGTACCCTTTGCGAACCTCAGTCTTCTGCCTTCAAGCTCGAACTCTACTCTTCCACCTTCTCCCAAGAACTCACTTACTTCTCGTCTCCTCTATCTCTTCTCTCTTTTTCCCCTTTTCCTTCTTGAAAAGATGTATTTTGTCCTCACTCTCCTTTTGGGACATCTTATTGGTTGACGCTATCAAAATTTTGTCAACTATTTTCTGTAGCCTTGGGCGGCAGATTTTATTACACCATGTCGACCGGCCTATCTCTAGTTTTATCTTTATGACGGTTTTAATCGGCACACTCGACTTGAACCCCCAGGTATAGCGCCTGGCGTATTTCTTTGTCCGAAAAAGAAACTGATTTATGTTAATATTGACTGAACCAGGAGACATCATTATTTAATTTATCCATATTCTAATTACTATTATTTAATCTTAATGATTTCCTTCAATCCCAGTATTCTCAATGCATATTAATATATATATATATATATATATATATATATATATATATATATATATATATATATATATAGGAAGAGGTGATAATATCATCCCTACCATGCCCAACGATCGAATGTGAAAATGCGGTTTAATATTCTTCACTTTGAAAGGCACAAGTTGAGGCACGCATTGCACGCAGTTTTGAGTTCCTGATCTTCAAATGTTGACTCCTTGTTTCTTTTGGGAGTTAGATTTTCAAGACTTTGCTGCAATACGTGCCTCGCCTAGTGTAAAGTAACGAACATGATGATCACATTTTTTCACATTCGATATTTAGACATGGTAGGGACGATATGGAATCCTATTTCGTTTTTGACTTATCAGTGCTAGACATTTTAATGGTAATTACTATCTTTATATATTACTGTTATCACTATATTAGTCCCGCACAACCAATTGCGCTCCACCAATCACCAAATGAGCAAAATTAAATTTTATCAAAAAAGTGAAATTAGTGCCTCTGTCTTGAGGTGTGGGTAATATAGTATCCCTTTGTGTTTCTTTTTCGTTGGTGGATGCCTAACATTTTTGCGCAGAATCCTTGTTACAGTTGCAGTTATATTATAACTACGAACACTTTATATATTTTTGGGCCAGCTCTTCAGTAAATATTTTTTTCTTGATACGATTTTATATTCGAGATTAGTCACTTCCCACAAAAATTAAGGTACCATGCAAAAAATCTATAATAAATAACAACGCATTCTCTGTAGGTCACGTCATGATGATAAAAAAAAAAAAATCGGGTGGAGAAAGCTCAAAGAGAATTAATGGAGACCTCGCCTTCCGAGACGTCCACACTATGAAACAATGCATAACATTGTCCAACAATTGTCTCATTTTTTCTTTTCTTCCATTTCAAACGGGGAATATTGAATTGTATATCTTCTTGATTGCACTTGTTTTCCTTATAAAAGAGATCTATGACAATTATTATTATTAAAATTGAGAGGATAAAATTGGAAGATTTCAAACACAAAGTCGTGAGTCTGTAATTTGAACTCTGTTGTAACAATTAAAACTGTGCATAAATTAATATAAAAAAGGGTTTAAAAAAAAATCCCTCGAAATGCCGCCCCCTAAATTCTACCGTCCGGGGCAAGTGCCCCTTTGCCCCTCCCCCTTGATCCGGGCCTGGGTTCTCTCATATTTCTATTACTTCGATGTAGTGAAATGGTCGCCTTCCAGTCATATATGATTCCCTGAACCGCGGGGAATTTTCTTCATTCACCAATCCAGGAAATTCTTTCTCAGTCAGGACATCGATTCCAGTGGTTCTCATCATCTTAGCCCTTAATGCTTGAAATGTAATGCAGGTCGTGAACATATGCTCTGCTGCCTTCGGAACTGCCATAGGGGATCGATATATAGTTGACAAGGTACCTGTTTGAAGTTATGCAGAGGAAATCGTTTTCCCCTCCTGGGGTGTAATCTCCTGGCCAATGTTCCGCCCATAAGTGTCTTCCTCGTCCAAGAGTTTTTGATATGGGATATCAGGCTGAAGGCTAGAGAAGTCGAAATCGTGTTCTGCCTCTCTGTCCACTTACACATTTATGCAAGAACTATGAGACCTGTCTTTCTGCAGACAATTTTTTGAGCAGGTTTTGGTGCACCTGCACGTCATCAGATTCAGCAATGCAGGGACGTCAGTGGTGATTGGATCAAGACCATTTCTGGCCACTAACCACAGACATAACCTTCCGCATGTTTCTCCACCATTATCCATTGCTGAGCCTGGTGGTGCACTCTACAACTGTGATAGGTTGCTACATCTGTTGAAGGTAGTAGTTCTTCTACCTTGGACGAGGCTCTGAACACTGACTTCTTGTACGATCCGAATCTGAGGTGATTTAAAGAAAGTGCAGTACTCTCACTTTACCCATATATAAGTGCGTGTGCAGAAATTTCTTTAGGGTGGTTGATCCTAGAGAAATATAGCTGACATATCTGAGATATAGGTAATTTTGGCTTTATTCAAGGCAATGTTTTAGTATTGGACGCAAATTTGAGTGTGTTTCGGCTTTTGAGAGCGGAATTCCACTAATGATAATTTCACCGATTTCAAGATTTTTCTTTGAAGTCGGAAAAAAATTTATATTTTGAGGATTTACAGCAGAATTCAACTCTTTACAATATAATTTCACCCGTTTTAAGAAAGCTCGTTAAAATATATCCCTTTCCGAGAAATTTTTTGAAAATCTGAAGCGAATTCGGTTTTTTTTGTGCTGTCTAGAACAGAATTCAGCTCGTTTTAATTTCACGATGTCATGCTATGTTTTTCATCGGGATCAAAACTTTATGCATAATATCCCTGTTCGTTAAAATGTCGATTTCTTAATGATGTAGTTGGTCTGTTTTAGTTGATGCTAAGACTTCTATTATAACTCGAGGTTATTCGAGGATTTCAAAAGCCATCTCAAAATCCTGAAACTCTGCTAATATCGATAAACTGAAAACTGAAAGATTGAATCTTGAAGTTCGAATTTGGAAATAAAAATAATTTCCTCACACCTTTTTTTTAGTAATAAAATAGGTTTGTATAAAAAAATCATATTTGTTAACTTAACGATCTATATTTATTTTTAGATATAGATTTCTTTGCCATTACTAATATATACGTAAGCCGTCTAAGGCTTCTTCGTTTGAGCTGTTCTATTTTTTTATTAAAACTACCAATTATCCTGTGAACTAATAGTTTTAAGTTTGGAGCAGCTATGCTTGAATGCATATTTTAATATTTGGCATAGGCTCGAAAATGCCACCCAAAAAATTATATATAATAAGAAATTGGCAAAGCGTTGTAGGTTATAATTGTATATAATGTTTAAATTAAAAAAAAAATATATTTGAAACTTAAATGCTAATGAATTTTTTTCATCTGGAAACATAAATATAGTTTTAAATTTTTTTTATCACGGAAACCTGTGCGAAAATCCCTGTAGTGCCAACTTAACTCTGCCTCGGTCAGTAGTAACCATTTAACTCTGAGTTTTGTAGAGATCACGTTCATTACTACTCCATTCTACCGTTTTGTTTTTGATCGGCTAGTTCTTCTTGTGCGTTGGAAGATTTCATTTTCTAACTTCTTTTGGTCTGCTCTATCAGGCTTCCATAGTAACTTGTCCATCCCATCGGCTTTCTAGTATTGATCAACCTAACATCCATATCTCATTTTTTTTTTTCCTTCTCAAACTCCACCGACATCTTCCAAGCTATTTCAGTGGCAAAGTATATACTAAGCACAATTGAAAGTTGTAATTTTAATTTTGTTTTCAATTTGGATCCGTCGAAGATTGCGCGGTGCCATCATCCGTCAGTTACTCTCATTCTGATTTTCAGTTGTCCGAAGTGTTTCTTTGTTATTCTTCATGTATATACTTAAAACACAACATGCATTTTAAATTTATAGGAAAAAAATAAATTAATTTGTACCCGGTCTTAGATTGTTGTTAAGAAAGCTTCCTGTGTTTCCATGTTTTTAATGACATGTTTAATGAATTAGTAATTTGATAGACTCAGCTCAATTCTAGGTCGGAATCAAATAATCATTATGGTCATAAATCTTGTTGTTTTGATGGTTGAAAATTTTCATAAAGCCTTTGAGAAGTTTGCTTAAACAAGGTTTGCTCAAACGATTGAGTGATCTCAATTCCTGATTTCGTTGAGATCATTCCTCATTTATTTAGAGAAATCCAAGAGTCACATATCATAATAGAAAGTCGAATGGATCATTATGGCTTAGTATAATTCTTTAGATTCCAAGTTCTTGAAGTAATATGCTGTATATATTTTTAATACTAAAAGGATTGGCTTTGATAAAAAAAGGAAATATTTGAAAAATAACTTTTTTTTTAATGAGAGATTGAAACGATGCTAATATAACCGTACTAATCTAGTTTAGAACTTTGGTTTATCGTAAGCTCCTTGATCTTTTTAATTTTTGTGAAATCGGTTTATTATCCAGTGTCTGCTTTATGTCATCTGATTAAAATAAATGTAACATAAGTAATTTTAAATGTTTAATACGGGCTATTTTTTCTCGTCCTCATTTAATTATCTAATTAAAGTTCAACCTTCCAGACATCATAAAGGAGTTACAATGAATGCAGTCATAAGATCCAATGAAATATGGCCCCAAATTCTGAGCAGAATCAATAGAACCGTCAAAAGCATTAGTAGAATTAACCATTTGTCAGCATTGAAAAATTTGCGTGTGAACGTGAGGAAAACTAAGGTCATCTTTCTCGGTTACAAAATCTTACTCAATTCTCTTCCTTACTATCCTTTACTTTACCTCAATATCTCCCCTTCTCTTTCACAACTCTTTAAAAAAAACTCGGGTGTCACCTTTGATTACCTTTACCGAGATTGGAATAACAATATTTCCCAAATCACCTGAAGCATCTCTGTCTTCAGTAGCTTCCGAGATTTTTCTATTCCTTTCTCCATGTACCCGTCTCACAACCTTTATCTTTTTTGACATTTTTACTAAGTTTGCCTAGTGTATGTGAAACTATATGGCCGGTTCGAGATTATACTCAGGAAATAAATGAATGTTTTATAAGATTTATCTGTAAGGTCCATGACACTCTCTTGTTTCTTGCTGGAACATCGAGTTAAGATAGGTTTACTCTGTTTTAGACGGTGTTACCTCCTAGGTGTCGTCTATCTCTTACAATCCTTAAGAATAAAAAATAACTTTCCATATACCTGATCTCTTCGCCTTCGTTCCTCCATCCACTCCTTGAATCCAAGATCTCAACCTTCAGACTTGTAAATCCTTTTTCATAGAACTACTTCTTTTACAAAATCCTTTATCAGTAGAGCTATCTCTTTTTGGAATTCCCTATCCATTTTCCATTCTAGCTCCCTTTAAACAAGACATTCTTTTAAAATTTATTTATAGTAATTTACAAATACAGTAAGTAAATGTGCTATTTTAATAATATAACATGACAGTAACTTGTGAAAAAACTACTTCAATGAGAGTTTTATGTTAGAAAGTCCCGAGACCATCTTCTTTTCCAGATTATCGGAAATCGATTGGGAACGAGGTTAGAAACTAGTGGATATGAAGTTTTTAATGAAAGGATAGGTATCTATTTCGACCCAAATCAGCAGGGTATGTAGTTATTCGTAATCGTTGTCATGAAAACTTCATACTCGTGGAAGCAAGTTCACTACACAAACTTTATTGGATTAACTTTAGGTAAACGTTTATTATTCTCATTTTGGGGGATGAGAAAAAAAAAGTTTATTAACTTCATTTATTAGGTTATTTTGTATTTTAGGGAGTTAATAACCTTACAAATACAGGTTATTACTACCTGTATTTCCATTGTATTTAATTATGTTTTTGCAATCCGTTCTCCATACTTTTTTACTGAAATAAAGTGGAATAAATATATATATCTGTAACAATTGTGAACAAGTGTGTAAGTCGAAAATTATAACTTTCGACGTGATACTTAATAGGAATCTTGTAATTTCAAATAGCGATATCTTCCCACCAATTTCGTTTTTTATTTAGTCGTTTATACACGAAGTAGAAGTGAACTTTGTCTAATATAAATCGGCTCAAATGCTACTCACGGGCTAACGGATGATCTAATCAAAAAATGCCAAAGGTATAAGTCATAGGTCTACTTCTATAGTTTCACTAGCCACTTTTGCTTTTGGTTTATTATTTTCAACCTTTGTAATCGACCAAGAAAAAAAAATTAAGACCCCTAAAAGTTTTATATACGTTGAATCCAAATATTGAATTGAAAAAAAAAAATCTGTCTGTCCGCGGCTTTTCTCCGAGACTACTGAACCGATTTTCTTGATATTTGGCACAAAAGTCAATTTTTCAAAATTAATTAATATATATGAGTGTACAAAGGTAGAAATGAAAATTCACTATTAGTATCCACTGATGGGCCAAAAACTGAACAAGGTGTTTGTTGCTCTGTAATAATTGGCTCAGAAATCATTCTTTATTCATTACAAAATATTTTTATGGTATAATCATCAGGATTGTTCGCAACTAAATTAGCTCTGGAAGCCATAAAACTATTCAGTAACCATGAATAGGTACTGATCTGTTCTGACTCAGTTCCGGCCAGTATTTACAATAATTTCCTTCTCAATACTTATGTGATATCAAAAACAGTTACCCTAATAAATTCAATTTCGAAATTTAAAATTATAAACTCCATGTGTATCCAAGGCCATGCAGTCATAGAGATCAATATTCCAGATATCGCCGCTAAAGAAGCGTGTACCCCCATTCCAACACCCCGAATGTCTGTTCCTTTGTCGCATTTAAAAAAAAAAAACATATAAATATACTATTAAAAAAATACCAAAACTGTACGGAACGTAAAAAACTGTTTTTTTTTTTTAAACAATAAAAACAAGCTAAAAACTATCAAAGAAATGACAAAGCCATGGAATGGCTTGTCGAGACCAAGGAAATAAGAAGTTAGGTTATGTCCACATTGGTCCATTTTCGATGCTCTTTCGTCTTTGTTACAAAAACTGCAGACATGAAACTATGAAAGTAATTCCTAGAGGTTGGTTTTTAAAAAGAAAATGCACTTAATAAAAGACTTTTTAATAACGAGCTTTCTGCCTTTCATTTTGAGCACGTTTTTTACTTACTGGGTGTTTTAATGTTGTTAATAATTAAAACTTCCGTTAATAATTTCATTACTACAGCTCAAATAGACCATTAAACATTGAACGAAAGGTGTAGTGAAGTTGTTGGGGGTCACGAGTTCCAAATACTGAGCTGTGATTGGCTCCACTTGATTTGGCCGTGTTTGAAACCAACCACATGAGGAGCTGGCCTTTTTTGTATAGAAGTCACGTTTTCAAATATATTATTAAAACGTTTCCAGCCGTTTTGGTAAAGAAAGAGTTTCATTATTGCATAGAGGATGAAATCAGCTGACGGAAGAAATGTCTACCTAATTCATTTCATGAAAAAATGGCCCTGGTCGGGTTTGTAACTGGCCTACTCATTTGTAGTTTTTTCGTTGTTGATTAAATTATAATTATTGAGAAGAAAACTCTTTATTTATTCTGCCATATTTATGTAGATAAATATTTTAATGTCTCAATGTATTTGGATTTGAAGAATCTTAATTATCCCGAATATATATTTTGTTTTCCTTTTTAGGTAGTTGCATACTTTGAAAATTAAATTTTAATATTAAATTAATTAAATTTAAGAAAATAAAGTTTAGCTCTTAAAAATAAATGAATTAAGGTTAAACGTGGGCAATTACTTAAATTAAGCCCTTTTCAAGTGGTTTTGCCTTGTGCCCCAGCTTAGATGCTTCAAAGTTCTTTCTGTGCCCCACGTGCGTCGGATTTTTTTTTTTTTTCAGACATACCGCTGCTCTGATTCTTTTTGATCTTATATGAAAATATGATTCTTCAACTGCATAAAGGAATTTAATAATACCTACAAATATTTTTTTTTTTAACAGAATAAATATTTTATATATAATAATTTTAATTTAAAATATTTATACGAGCGCATACATTCACAATTAAATTTCGTTCATTAAGCATCTTGACGGTTCTATGTGTTTAAACGCGTACAGCTTTCAATGCATAACTATTTTTTTTTTTTTTTACGAAAATAAAATATAATTGATAATATTCATTTTAATGGAACATTTAAATCGATTTTAAACACTTTCTTGTAGCTCTATTTGCTGATTGAGAAGATTTCCCATGCTGAATAGTATCCTAAGGGTGTCATTTTTTAAAACATAGGTTACTCTAGGTAATCTAGTCAGCGAAAACAGCTTACAATTAATGAAATTGAAGACTTGAAATTCTAAATGATTCTAGTGTAAACGAAATGAAAACAACTTCTGTCATGCAAAGCGATCTATTATTTAAATGAACAACACAGAATCCTAGTCACCTGCTTCCCATTAAGTCTGGTCTCCGCGGGAAATTAGGCCAATATACTCTTTTAGGGGAGACCTACCTATTTTAAAACATTTTTAAAAATAATTTGAAAAAAAAAAAATGTGATGATTTATCCGAGCTGTTTTTAGCGTTGTAATGGTAAGGCATTCTTCATATAAAAAAAAATATATATTTTTTCCGATAGCCCTTGGGATTTTTTTATATCCAAGTTTTCATTTTTTGTGAAATAATATATATATATTTTTTTTTTAATTGTTACTATGAACTGGCAAATTTAGAAAACAAAACAAACAATAGTCACATATTGCCATTTAGGTTGAATAATCTTAAATAAAAAAATATATTAAGAAAATAATTTATTTCAATTTTGTACCAATCGGTAAGTATAAGCTTGGCATATTATGGACAGTCTTAATTTCTTGATTAAAGAAAAACAAATGTCAAATTTGCAAACAAGGAAACGAAATCTGTAGTCGTTTGATTCTTTTATAATATTATTTAAAAATAAAACACTCGCATTTGTAACTTTGGACCAAGTATTATTTAAAAACAAAGATCAGTTTTAGCTATTAGCTATTGTAAATAAGTACATTCGTGCTATAATTAATTTAAATGCCTATATATTTTCGTTACATGTAAATTATGTCTATGTCAGTGCGGATGCGTTTTAAATATTATTTATGTATGAGAATTTATAACACCATTGCGCTCAACGTGGGAAATTGTAATAATTACTGAACTTTTTTATTCTAGATCTCTCGAAGTTATCAGTCAGTTATAGTTATCCTGTTTCTAAAGTTGGTAATATATAGTTGTTGTTTTGTTTGATTATAAAAATAAAAAATTGGGATTTATATCAGCACCTCGTAGTAGAGATATATTTTTTTTCTATCCTCACACGTGGTGATGCAAAGTTAAATTAATCTTTTTTATTCTTTCTCTCAATGCCAATTGAACATTGGATTTTTTCCTCTCTAATGCGTAAAATCTTAGATAACAATAGCAATAGAATTTGTTTGCCCTTGTTTTCTTAATTAATATTTAGATATCTTTACATGGTTATTATAATCTTCGATGATTTACAACAATTCGATTTTTTATTTTATTTTAATTCCTTAAATACTTCCTTAATGATATGGTTCTAGAGCATTCATTCGTTTATTAATAATTAACGAATAGTCCATTCATTTATCTTGTTATGGCTTTTTTTTTCTAAATACCTTTTGGTGTTTTTTAAAATCAGCTTGTGGAATAATTTGTTTTAAACATTTACAACATAGTGACCACAAACCAATCAGCAATCGGTTGCTTTTAAAAAAACAAAAAAACTTAGGACTATTTTCTAAAAAAAGACCTACTGTGGTGTACAAAATACTTTCCAGAATTTCATTACTCATTAGACTCCGCAGGAGTGCCCACCCTCCTTATATATACGTATAAGCATCCCCCTTTAGTCAAGGGCGCACCCCTCCCCCCCAAACTTGTTGCTACTGCTTTTTAACGTAAATCCCCTTTTATTATTATTTATGAACATATTACATTATTTTCATTTTTATTTTATAATAAAATGTAGTCTAGGTGTAATAGCCTAAGAAAAATAGAGATAAGTCTTGTTGTAGTCATAAATTTTGGTTCACCCCAGTTTTTTTGGGTCGCTGAACTCGAATCTGAGCTTTGCTGATATTTATATTGACTGGAACCTTATTTTTGTTGCAAAAAAACGTCAAAATTATGGATTTCTTCTTTTTTTTTTTTTTGGTCAGGAGTGGGGATGGAGGGAACCAGAAATGGTTTCCATTGATTTTCCTGCATTGCTGAAGTCGGCGATGTGCAGTTGCACCAAAACCTGCTCAAGAAATAGTTGCTGCAGAAAGGCAGACCTTGCAAAATTTGTTGGTGAACAGAGACGAAAACAATATCTTCGACATGGACTTTCAGACGGAACTGTGTCTCTACTTCTCTGAGGAACAACCGAGTATGATGAAGAACGAGCTAGGAAATTTCAACTGATTACTTTGACTGATTTTTAAATTTTTAAAATCTTCTGCTCTAGGTACAGAAATATACTTATACTTATACGCAGAATCAATCAAATACGAAATAAACTGTTTGTGTTTATATATTAAAGAAACATGAATGTACAATAAGAAAAGAGGAAATACATATGTAGCAAAACAAGGAGGAACCTCCGCCTCTTATGTTGCGATGAGGAACGGAAGGTTAATTATATTATGCCTTTCAAGTTCATTGTAACCAAATTATTTTTCACTAGGAATCCGAAAGTAGTTCGCAGTTCGTATCAACGGATTAACGGATTTATTTCGTTAAAACCAAGGAGCAACGGGAAAATAAATGCATTTTTCTACGGGATTCGATTTTGGTTCGCAATAAGGAGTTCGTAGTAATGAGGTTTATATATGTGTGCGTGTGGGCTGTGCGAGGGCGTGTGTGCGTGTGTGTGTCATTCATTTGGAAGAATACGAAAAAGTGGAATTTTGAACTAACCTACCTAATTTGGAAAGATGGTTGGTAAATTTTGCACAAAAGTCAAAATATCAAATTTTTCCATGTTCAACTAAACTTTCAAATGGGAATCCGCGAATTTATCTCACTTCTGCACTTCTCTTCGAACTGTCCTCACTATATATGCTAAGGGCATGTGTGAATAATGTGTAATCTATCCTTTGGCATTAATAAAGCCAGACGATGTAACGTAATTATATCAGTTAATTACAAATTGTCTGAGCTTCTATAGAATTCTTCCAATGAATCAAATATGTTTAATTTAAAGAAAGGGAAATTAGTCTTACAGAAGCGAAACACCAATCCGTTTCGAAAGGCTTACTGCATGAAGACGATGCATCTATGAAGTGTTAAAGTTTATTTTAGTAATTTCGTTGAACTAAGCTAAAATATCCTTTAATAATTCTCCTCTTTTACCCTGTTAAACAGATCCGCTACCTAGGACTCCATCTTGACAAGCCTCTCTTATATGGAATCCTCATACAAGATAGAAAAAAGAAACTGCCCGCAGATTCCGATTATTCCAACATTTACAAGACAAACCTCTAAACTTCCAACTAAGTCCCAGATTTGACCTTATTCTTATATTTCTTACTCGCGCTCTTATTGTCATCTCCCCCCCCCCCATTCTTCTTAAATACCGCATCTCCATGCCTTGAAGTTGGCTCTTGAGCTTTGTGGAGAGTCTAAAATTCACTTGAATATGTAAAAATGGGTATGAAGGTATATTTATAAATGTTATACATATATGTATATATTGCTATGTTTCTGGGTACTGGTACTGGTACTGATATTGGTGGGGGGAACTAGTCCGGCAAGTGGGCCTTATGGTCCTTTTTGTAAACCCCTGACGGCTACTTTTACGTCACCGCCGCGTATTAACCAGAGTGGGAGTGTCAAGATTCATTTCGCGGGATCGCCACGAAATAAATATTAACCGACCCAGGTAGAAATCGAACCCACAACATTCCGAACCGGGCACTCTGGCACCCTCACCCCAACGTACTCGGCCGTCTCGTCCTCTATGTTTCTGGCTAACTGATTTTCTAATTTACTGATCTAATATACTCTGTATTTGCATCGGTTCTAGAAGAGAACCGATCAATCAAACTGTATTTTAACTTCAAAGGCTGGAGACCACAGACCCTCCTGCTATGGTCACAAGGTTAGGATATTATAAATACCAATGGAGATCCTTTCCAAGGGTGTCGCGTTTACCAATTGAATTAATTTACTTATATGATGGCATGCGGGGTAAATTTAATAATAGATTTTTACATAAGATCTTACTTTATTAATTAATCTGTTGGTTTAATAATTCTCAACCTAAATTACTCTCATTATAAAAACCTATTGACTAAACCATATATATTTGAGAATACTGGGTCTAATTTGCTTATTTAAGATCTTATAATGGTGTCACATATTAGACAGTAATGTACACATTGAATGAAGGGACTATCACTTATCTTATTGTTGCCTTCGTCGTCTCGGGTACTGGCTGCTTCGCTGCTCGATGGTCTTCTCAACTCGCAGCGATCTTCTCTGCCTACCATATTAACGGACTCCGTCTCGGATGGACTGCTCAGCTGGACCCTCTGCTTCTACTCTAGCTCCTCACTGTTTCACCTTCCAGCTATAATTCTTTCTCCTTTCCTGTCTGCTGCCCCTTCTCCTTCTTGAAAGATGCATTATGTCCCCACTTTTCTTTTGGGCTTTCCGATTGGTGGTCGTAGAATTTTGCTTGGAGGGCGTGTCCCTTTCCATTGCATCGAGCACTTTGAAAAAGTTGTTTAATTGTCCCTGTCCTTGGCGGCAAGTTTTATTATAACTTTTCGACCAAGCCTATCTCTTAGTTTTATGGTTCTTTCACTCTGGCTTATCTTTGTGACTCCTTGAGCTGCCTGTCGGTAATCTCGACATGGTACCGGCAGATATTTCTTTGTTCGAAAATGAAATTTATTTATGTTAATATTGACTGAACCACGTGGCATCTATTTAATTTATCCATTATTTGATTACTAATATTGATCGGAAATATTTCCTTCCATCCCTGTATTCTCAGTACATAGTAATATATATATATATATATATATATATATATATATATATATATATATATATATATATATATATATATATATGCAATGTCAGGACTGTAAGGAGGGAAGATGCTAACAGCGTAAGATGCTAACACCCTACATTTCTGAGAATTTTTCTTTGATTTAGAGTTAACGATGGGCAGAAGCATTGTCTTGCTGAAACATCACTTCAATATGATTGACCAAAGCAGGGAACTCCTCTTTTAAAACTATATGCTCTTTCGAGTTGTTCACCGTAAAGCTAAACGTCATTAGACCTGCCGTCTGGAACCAGATCAAAGTGCAAAATATCCTTATAATTCCACCAAGCATTTGGGCCGAAAGAAATATACCTCCTTCAATCTTACTGGAATACCCATCCAAACCCACTAGTTCGTAAACTTCCATCCCAATCTATTCCCGATAATCCTCTGAGATGTCTGAAAAGAAGATGACCACGAGACCTCCTAACGCAGAGTAGTCATGTAATACTCGTAATAGTCATTAGACGCTCATTTACTTATGAGTTTGTTACAGTTGTAAATTTCAATTTAAAAAAAAAATATTGAGGTTTGCCTATAGCAACAGAAGTAAAGAAAGATAGAACATGTAAAAAATGTAAATATCCTCCAAATATGTAAAATAAAACATACTTCCTGAGCTTTCAAATAATATATAACTTTCAATTAGGTCCTAGGACGACAGGGGAAAAAATATGTAAATACAAAGTAATCCACCCCTTAGTAATGACTAATTGATATATACAAGTCCAATTAAGAGAATATGTGCCCAGTGAAGCAGTACCATAATAAGGAACATAACCCAAATTTGTATAATATTATAATACGGAAATAAGATTTCTTCGCAAAATGCGCGAGACTTGAACTAATTTTAAGCTATGACATAATAAAGCAAACTGCTAAATCTAAATCTGCATGATTCCATGATAATCACACAACTAGCGATTACCCTAGATTTTCATTAAAATACCATGGATTAAATACGTATCTGAGTATTAGACAAATATAGATTAACTACACTAATTAGATTTTTTTCTCATTAATAATCGATGAAGCGTTCAAACGACAGGGTATTCTTTTTAAGACTGGTCAAACGCTTTATACGAAAAAAACGATGAGTCTGAGAAAAATGCTAGAGGAAAAAATTGTAGTCCGTACCATTTTCTTCCAGAAAATTTCCATCATTTGATATATACGTCTGAACTCTGATAACCCTATATATTATAAATAATCAGATAACCCCTATATATAACATCATTTAAAAGGGTAATAAAAGTCAAAATGAGTGATGATGACTTTATTAAAAAACTTAAGGAGTAATTTTATAAAGATTGCCTTGATAAAGATAATAATAACTTATTTTTAATAAAGAATATTCTTATGACAGTCAGATGGCGAAAAAGTATCAATATTTTGCTTCTATATAAATAATTGAAAGCATCATTATTTATGTTACAAATATTATATTGTACTTTAATTATAGCAGGTTGCTAGAGTAGGTCCACGAAATAAGCAGACACCCTGGTGGAATGAGGAAGTAAAGGAAGAGGTAAAATTGAAGAAAATACGATGGAAAGAGTACCTCATCTCTAATTCGGGAACAGATTACAAAAAGTACAAAGAACAACGGAAAAAAAGTGAAAGAAATAGTCCAAAAGGCAAAAAAGATAGCATGGGAAAACTTTGGAAGGAAGCTTGAAAAGAACTTCAAGGATAACCAGAAGCTCTTCTATGGAACGCTGAGAAGAATGCGAAGAGAAAAGGAACCCGCCCTGAAACATGTTAAAGACAAACAGGGAAATATTCTTGCATCCCAGGAAAAAGTAATGGAGAGATGAGCTGAATATTTCAGGGAATTGTTGGAAGACGATCAGGTAGAGGACCCACAGAAACTCAGTCAACCCATAATACCTATAATATCTCCTGAATGCTGGGAAGAAGAAGACTACATTGCTGATGAAGAAGTTATAGATGCTATAACCTCTCTAAAACTGGGGCGTTCTCCAGGCATCGACGACATAACCCCAGAGATGATGAAATACCTCGGAGAAAAAGGTGTAGAGATTTTCCAACACCTCTTAAACCTTATATGGAAAAACAAAAAGATACCAAAGGACTGGGAAATATCAGTGATTGTACCCATCTTCAAAAAAGGAGACAACAGAGAATGTAAAAACCATAGAGGAGTCTCCCTTCTCAGTGTTACAAGCAAGGTTTACTCAAAAACCCTAGAAAAACGCCTCAGAACAGCCAATGAACCACTCCTTGACGAAGCACAACACTGATTCAGGCAAAATAGAAATTGTCAAGACCTGATATTTACATTAAGGCAAATTTCTGAGAAGGTAATCGAGAAGAACAGGGAAGCATATGTCTGTTTTATTGACATGTCCAAAGCCTTCGACAGAGTTAAAATACTAGACACAGAACAGGCGTTGCAGGAAATGGGAATAGAAATAGGACTAAGACAAGTTATATTAAAAACAAAGAAATGTAGTCAGAACATGCCACTGCATCTCCAAAAAGTTTGTAACCAATATCGGCATCAGGCAGGGTTGCAGTTTGAGCCCTCTCCTCTTCATAATTACTCTCGACACTGCACTCAAAAAATCAGTACCAAGCATGAGACCCTTCCAAATGGGCTTTAGAAGACTCCAAAAATCAGTACCAAGCATGAGACCCTTCCAAATGGGCTTTAGAAGACTCCAAAAAGTAACATACACAGCTCTAGCTTTCGCAGATAACCTGTTCGTATTTGGAATCAATTGCATCAATTATTAGAATCAATAATAATAAATACAGAGAAAACGAAATATATGATGATAGGAACGAAAAACGACCGCGTGGACAGAGTGCTATGGCTTGGTGGAGTAGAAATTGAACAGGTGAGCGATTATAAATACCTTGGATCTCACCTGAATGAGTATGGATGGGTGGATGGCGAGATAAGAGAGAGGATAAAGGCTGCGGGAAGATGCTTCGGTGCCCTGAAGACTGTGTTCCTGGGAAGGAAAGAAATTACAAAACATACTAAGAAGGTCATTTATAAAAACACTTTCCTTCCGATATTGACATATGCTAGCGAATCCTGGATCCTCACTACTAAACACAAGAGTCAGATCCAAGCTATGGAAATGAGGTATCTTTGGAACGTCGAGGGAAAGACAAGGCGGGACCGTGTGAGGAACACAACGATTAGAGCGAGCCTTGATATGAGACCAATCAAGGATATATTATTAGAACGTCGCTTGAGATGGTATGGACACGTGTCTCTGATGTCGGAGAATCGCACTCCCCGAGCTACATATGAAACTGTCGCAGAGGGGAAAAGGAAGACCCAGAAAGACATGGGATGAAGGGTTGAAGGAGGCCTTTGACGAGAGAGGTTTGGAGTGGAGGAGGAGAAGGAAGCAGCTGGTCCTGGACCGGGATGCATGGATCAGGCTATATAGAAAGGCACCTCACACTGCGTTGAGGTAAAAGAGGGAAGATCAAGAAGAAGAAATATTATATTGTACTTTAATTATAGCAGGTTGCATGGATGAGCCGGGTCGAAAACATGATTCGAGAGGATCTAGTATATTAGTATATTATAGTATATGGGCTCTTCAAGGAAATTGGAGACTTGGGATTATTCCAATTTTTCTAAGGGTTTTGAGAGGTTGGAAAGGATTGGGATTGGGCGGAAATATGGTCGTCGTCTGCAAGTCTAGTCCGTCTAAAATGTCTACGGGTTGCATCATGCCTTAACTTCATGACACATCCAGGGTGCAGGCCGGCCCCAGAAGTTAGAGATTTTGAGGGGCATGGGTATCAAGGACATAAAGTAGGTTGGAAGTGAGAATGTCATCCATGGTTTGATTTGAAGTATAGGAACATACCCCATTCCAATCTGGGGTTTCAAGTTCAAGAAAGATTTTTTCTCGAGTGGGAGCATTTAGGTGGAAAGTAACGGTTCTAGGTTGAATAAGAGCAGTTTGGATATTATAATGGTATATTGTAATGAAAGATAGAATATAATTGTATTTGGATCAGGTAAGGAGGAGGGAAGGAGGTTCTGTGCGGACCCGATAATGTATTGGCCAGCTGGCACATGTAGACTAGTTGGTGATTGTCTTGTTTCCTGCAGCGCACTATGCCGGCTGCGTACCACACATATTTAAATTTTCCCGCAGTTCTGTTCTTTCGGGAAACCCCGTATCGGTGCCTGTTCATGGGGGTTATCTCCTCGCTAAAATAGATCCGGCAGCAGTAATTCTCCTGCCACCCTATATCCCGCGACGAGAAGTCCCTCTTGGCTTTTGTTTTCTGAATAAGATCGTCTCACTGACTGCCTGATGATGACTGCCCTGCTCCTATACTTGCCACCAGAGCCGCGGGCGTCTCGCCCGGTCGGACTGAGATGCCTCGGATCTCCAGCGATCTGACTAATAAATAGGCCCTGTTCGGCTTTATTTAGGCGGACCTCTAACTCCCCCATCCTAGATTTAAGGCTTTTATTTTCAACCACAATTTCTTCAAGATGTCTTGACTGGCCCTCGAGGTCTTTTTCTATTTTAGACATTCTCATCATTTAACTCAATACTCAGCTACCCGCATTTATCGAGAGTTGATTTGATATTATTTATTTCCTCATTTACGTGAGTACCGTGGCAATTTTCTGCCGCTAGTAATTCTGAAGATGACGGTTCAGCAATTGGATTATGTTCCGGTTTTTCTCTGGTCTGATCGAATCTTAGGCAAGCCCATGTTTTATTCTATAACTTTCCTACAACTATACCTTTCTCGCTTAAATTATAACACTTGCCATAATATATTATTTTGCACTTTGAAAAGTAGATATTATTTCTGTCATCACGGCTGATATCATTGTTTTTTCCGTTTTTTTCCAGAACCTGTCATCTTTCGGATTTCGAAGCAAAATTTTGCACATATCAACTCGCTGCTGGGCTTGGAGCTCTGTCAAGTCATGTGGGTTGGACTTTGGTCTTAAATTCCGTACGCCCAGGTTTTTAAGATGACGAGTCACTGTGGCATTAGAAGCCTCTATTACGGCCGATAAATCACGAGTAGTTGCATATGGGTCCTGGGTTCACACATTCAAGAAGAATGTCATCATCAACGACCGATGGGCAACCTGATGTGGTTCCATCTGCAACGCTCATATTCATATTGTTATAACGCCTGAACCAGAGTGCGGTAGTATTTCGATGGATAATTGACTCTTCTTCTATGGCACAAATTTCTTCGGCGGTTGCCTTTGCGCTTAAATCTTTTTTCCAGTAATGTCTCAAAAGATCGGGAATCACGAATTTTCTTCTGACGTTACACGTGCGTTTTAAAAATGTAATTGACCCCATAAAGCCAGCTCAAGTCTCAAGGAATTAAGAGATAAGTCAAAGTAAACATTGACATAAATAGTAGGAACGAAAACATTCTTATAGGATTAATTATGAGAGTTGGAATTAAGGGTTGTGTTGATTTACTAGAACTTTTGTAACAACTGTGTAGATATGTATATACATACATACACGAATAGGGTGTATCTGGTTTGGCGGACCATAGGCCAGGAAGCGATAACTAAAAAACAATTTAACTTTGGTAATTGCCAATTGCAGCACCGTAAACTTGAAAAAACGTTCTTCAAAAATAATTACATTTTTTTTGTTAAATTCATTTAAAGAGCACTTTCGAGCTCCTAAGTTATGCTGAGTTCTGTTTTTCTTTAAACCATGGATTATTCGCGATTTATTTTACCTGCCTCCTACTGGACTACAAATTACCCACGTTTAGAAAACCTAATAAGCTTAAGTCCATGTTAATCAAGTTGAAGACTGTTCTCTCTCCTCAAACTACTAATGCTTTCATCAAAAATAATTGCAATAAATTATTACAAAGCTTTTATTTAGTTATCTGTTCTTTTACCTGGGATGTATTGTAATAAATTAATTATTAAAATACAATTTTATTTATAAAAATAAGTATCATCTAAAATATAATATGTAATGTAATAATAACAAATGATATTCTTCTTTAATAAAATGTATTTTATAAAAATGTGCCATCCATTATGAGTACGGCCCTTCCTCATCCTTTCCAAAGCGGCATCGCTTCATGCAAGCACCTTTGCCCCGTTAATCCGTTTCGTTGCATTTTTTAATTGTTCTTTCAAGTTGCTGGTCCAGTTATAGGTCTCTCTCTATCTTATATACATAATTTACGACTAAGATAATGAAAAAAAAAATGTGAATCTGAATGAAGGAGAAAATAAAAAAAAAATAAAAAATGGCATAATTAATCGCCTTGATAAGTACTGTCTAATGAAAATTAAATTGTCTCCGTAACAGAATAAAGATATATCAAAGATAAATAAATGATTTTCTTCTTCTTTATCTCTACGAGGATAAAACAAAGGAATTACAGACTCGGGTAAGATAACTGAAAGAGTACGCACTGTCAGTGTGCGGGTTACTCCATCCTTCTCAGTGAAGGTAGTCGATACTCTGTCAAACGGACCACTGACCAACAATGGGACCGTCTTTCTAGAAGGACGACGAAGTACATTTCTTCTTCTCGCTACATTTCTTTCGTTACAGAAGGGTGTGGATGTATAGAGCAATGATAGAGGTTGCCCGTCGAGGCAGTAGAATGGGGTACCTTGCGGCGTTGGATTCCTGTAAGCGTCCGCCCACCCTAACGAACCCCCGTTTGTCAAGAAAGGCTAAGTTCAGCTTCAGTGATCTCCTTTGCGGAAAACTGATCAGGAGATTGAATTGGAGAGGTTAATGAGATCTGGTCCAACTTCGCTACATGAACCGCAATAGTCTCAGGCTAGATCAGCCTTCCAAACCTTTTGAATAAGGAACTTAGCCGTGAATATCACCGTAGTTAGCAAGCCCAAAGGCTCGAAAATTCTAGCCACTGCTGAAAGCATTATTCGCTTAGTAACCTGATCTGAGACAGGTGGTAAGGCGACATAGGAAAATAAGTCCGTGGTTGAGTTGCAGAGTAGACCGAGAATTTTAACACTGTCGTATTGTGGGTGCTGAATCGGGACTAATTTGACTTGTTCGCTACTGAATGGCAATACCTCGGTAACATTTGGTGCCCATTTGCTAAGACTGAATCCACCCTTTGCCAACATTGTGCATAATTGTGAGACAAGCCCGCGAGCCTATTCAGGGTTTTGAGCTCCACTAACAATGTCGTCCTCGTACATTTCATTGGTTACGCTATTCGAGGTAAGTGGAAATTGCAAGCCTTAATTAAGTGGAAATTATGCAAACTACCCAGGAAAATCCCCTAGTGGAGCAAGGTGCTGCGCCCTAGCGGACAGAAAATGTATTGACATTGAGAAGGTTATAGACAATTTTAAAAAAAGAAATAGGTAGGTAAAGGCAAAAATTGGAAAAAATTGTATAAAATGTAAACATTGAGAACTGAAAAAGGTACAATACTTTAGCTAATAATAATGACGTCACCTATCCAGATATTATGAAAGGATTAAAAGGCTATATATCATTGTTTTTAAATGATAAAGAAACTTAAAGGATTTAATAGTTAATACGTTTACGGCGTTTTAATAGTTTAGACTATGAGAGATTAAAAATACATATAAGATTAAAAAGTTGTTTTGTTTATGTTTCAGCGAGATGAGTAATGATAGAGGATTAATAGTTCAAAGTCCAAAAACTGTTATAAGTGTAAAAAAAACCTACATATTTATTTATGTTTTAGAAGCCCTGTATATTTGTTTATGTTGTAGAGATTAACAGTTCAAATTCTATTGTTTACTTTTAAAGAAAGGATTAAGAGACAGAGCATTATTGCGAAAGCTAAATATGTTTAGTTTTTAGTGGAAGGATTAACAATAAATCATTCTTTATGTTTTGGTATTAACAGCTCAAAGTCCAAAAGGTCAAAGGATTAAGAATTAGTATTAATTAATGATCAATTGATATTCATTAATTAAAATTTACTGCGACGTGTTCGTAGTTATTAATACCGACTCGTGTACTTTGAAAATATTTCAAAGCTATGAAAAGGTACAACCTCTTTGCCCAGCGCGATACCGTCGTTTCGATTTATCGATATATTTTAAGGATTAAAAGTTCGATAGGAACTTAAAGGATTAAAAGTTAATCCTTTTAAGACCATTATTTATACTATCAGAGATTAAAAATACGTAGAACATTGAAAAGTTGTTTTGTTTATGTTTCAGCGAGATAAGAAAGCTTGGGGATTAAGAGCTCAAAGTCCAAAAGCTGTTATAGGAATAAGGGGCCCAACTATTTATTTATGTTTATGGATTAACTGTTCAAAGATTAATAAGCCCTACTATTTATTTATGTTTTAGAGGTAAACAGTTCAAAGTCCAAAAGCTGTTATAGGATTAAGGGACTCTACTATTTATTTTATATATATAAGAGATAAACAGGTCAAAGTCCAACAGTTGTTGTAGGATTAAGAAGCCCTGCTGTTTGTTTATATTTTAGAGATAAACAATTCAAAGTCCATGTTTGCATTTCACCTGGGCATCATCCAACTTGTCTATACATGATCCAACCTGTTTACGTGAAGGTAAAGTTAAATATTGTAAAGGTTATGTAAACATTGAGAAGGTTGCACAAACACGAAAACACGAAGTAAAGGTTTTGTAACCTTTGGGTAGGTTACAGACTATAAAGTGGGTACCTGACCCGTCGTCGGATAGGTTAAGGTTATATAACCGTTGTGAAGGTTATATACTATAAGGGGGGTACCCGACTCTTCGACAAAACCTTAAGTCTCTCAAACGGTAGAAATACAAAATGGCGGTGTAAGGAAAACAAAATGGCCGCTGGGTACACTCAGGCTCTATAAGGTGGATACCTGGCCCTTCAACTGGTGGGGGGGATAAACCTGGTGGTTAAGCGTGGATGCTGATCACGGCATTGTAAACAAAATGGCGACTTAGGGAGGGATTAATCAGAGTGAAGCAATATGATTGGCTAGTTGGGGAGGGATAGGGGCGAAAGGGGCGGGGCCTAATGGTTAAAGTTAGGTCGAGGTGAGACCACGTGGTAATTAAGGTTAGATCGAGGTGACAATTCAAATTCAAATTTCTCGCCATGGGTCACGTGGGCGCGCACAGACGTGTCCCAGCTCCCGCATTTTCCCTCTACTGACGACGATAGCTTATCTTGTGGGTTGTTTGGCTCACGCGCGATGTTATGTACATGCTTGAAAATCAGTCCGGAAGTTCTCAAAGTTGGTATCGATCTCAAGAAAATGACCAAGAAAAGTCTTGCTCATCAGTAAGATCTATTACGTGATTTGTTATATCGTTGTCACTTATTCTAAATCTGGATCATTTCGGCGTTATAATTTTCTCTTAAATTAATTAAACCTTCTCTGTCGATGTCTTGTGCTTTTTAAACACATAGGATGATTTTTTATTTTTTTTATTTACCACAGGAAAAATATCACAAAAAAAAAATAGGATTTTAACACTACAATTTTTTTTATGCTTATAATATTTTGATACTTATAAATTAATTAGAACATGCATTGAAACAAAAGTCGGTGTATCAATGCGTTGAGACCAACAATATTGACCATTATAAACTTTCATAATTAAAAGGGCTTCATAAAGTTACAATTTCTAAATTGAAAAAAATAATTGTTTTTGTTGACCCCCCTCTTTCAGCTGAAGTTGAAAAACTAATTTATTTGTAATAGAGTCGTGGCTGGCTTAAATAACTTTTTCCTCATTTTAACTTGAGGAAACCAGAGATATTTATTCTTATTTTTTTTAAATTATCGGAGAGTATTCTTAAATAATTATTTAAAATATAGTTATTTGGGTATACAGGCTCTGTATTCGATATTTTTATGTCTAAAAAAATATTGTTTACTTAAATATTACTATAGACTTACTCATCAAAATTCGATTGTTACAACCTTCTAATTCGATTGTTGAAGGTGCACTAAATAATTTAATTTCGAGGCTCATGGCTGACGAATTTCAAGACAACTCCATTTTATAATTATTACAAAAATCGCTTAAACCTTTGGTTAAACTGATCTATGCACAAACTTTATTTAAAATAGATGGCTAATACATAATGGAATGAGATGGATTTTGTGTATATTGTTCATTTGGAAGAAGAATGCCACAAAACAAAAAATTGGAATTATATAGGAGAGACGTTGAGAAGTTTGCCTATTTTACGTTCATCGCAGTGCCTCAACTAGGGATGTGAATATCGAAAAAAATATATCGATATATATATTGTTTCAATATTTTTTTAATATATAAAAAAATAAAATAGTAGTTTTAAATAGTAGTTCGATATATCAAGAAAAAAAATATCGATATTTCGGGCTTCGATATTTTATTAATCTTTTAATGCGGACTTGGGGACATATACATGTATATGTATCGTATCGATATTTTTTCAACTATATCACAATAGTAGTTCGATATATCGATAAAAATATCTTTATTTTTAGGGTTTAAAAGAAGAGGAAAAGGGTAGCGATGTGAATATCGAAAACACACACATATATATATATATATATATATATATATATATATATATATATATATATATATATATATATATATATATATATAGGAACATATCGAAAACGTAGTTGGATATATCGATATATTGGGCCTCGATATTTTTTTTATCTTTTAAAGGATATTTTAAAGGGACACACATATATCGATATTTCTGGGCCGATATTATAAAGACATTGTTTTTGTAATATTGATATTCTATGCCGTTATAATTAAGAAATTGTTTTTATAATATCGATATTTCTGTGTCGATATAATTAAGATATTGTTATAATGTGATATTATGTTTAGAATATCGATATTTCTATGCCGATATAATTAAGATATTGGTTTTATAGTATTGATATTTCTGGAACGATATAATTAAGAAATTGTTTTTATAATATCGATATTTCTGTGTCGATATAATTAAGATATTGTTTTAAATTCATTAACAGTAGACTTTAAATATCGATATTTTGCTTTCGACACCCCATTCCTAGAACACAGCACAATAGATAGTAACACGATCACACCCTACCATAAGAATTTATGGTATTTAAGTATTTTTGATTTTTTGATTTTCTCGTTATTTTAAAAAATAATATCGGTTTTCGATGCTGAAAGTTAATATCGATATTTCGATATATCAGAAGAAGAATATCGTACGAAAATATCGATATATCGCAACATCTCTAGTCTTAACTCACTGATAAAACATCATCAACTTACCATTTTTGTTTTTAAAAAAGTTAATCTTCATTTTTTGATTATTTAAGACTTTATATGTAATAAAATACATTTTTTTTTAACATAATTTTTTACTAAACAATAAATTAGAAAAAAAAAATCTATTTAAAATATTTTAAACATAAATAATGATGTTTTTAATTATTCATTCAGAAACAAAATATTGATACTTTTCGTCTGCCTAACTAGCATAAAAAGTAATATCATTAAAATTTTAAAATTAATTTATTATTCTCTTTGTCAAGACAGCCATTACTACAAAATACGTAAAGGGCATACACTCTGTTTTCATATTCTGTGCCCTTTATAAAGCTACTCTCTAATTGCAGTTTGAAGGAAGGCACTAAGTTTGACTAGTGAAACTTATAATAGCTCAACTAACAATCATTTTTAATTGCCGTAAATATTGAAACTAAAAATCTGACATTTATTCTCAAAGAAATATACATTACTGGAAGTGTTCCGATTAAAAAAAAGCAATAACGAAAATTTTCTAAATTTTGGCGCTCTCCTTCCAATTTAATTATATATATTTGCGTTTTCAATTTTATGTTATTATACCAGTGTATGCACATTTACCTGTTGTAGCTTTCGATAAATTAATTAATGTATATAAAAAATTGAATATGAGGTAATATTTATTTTTATTTAAATGTTTTATATTTATGGTGTAAGGGAAAATAAATTAAACTGTTCTGGATACGTTGAAAAAACAAATAAATAAAACAGAATTTACTATGTGATGTTGCCGCTATTGGCGAAGCAGCGTACAATGATATCTGGCGTGGAGATTTTCCTTTGTCTCGTGTTCCTGATTCTTCCTTTTTAGTCTCCTACATTGGAAAAAAAAAGAATTTAAGATGAGATAATTAATTGAATGAGCCTATAATTAATTGAATAAGCCTATAATTAATTGAATAATCCTATAATTAACACGTAGGTTTTGATGGATTTCTAGTTACAAAATGGAATATATTGATGCGACCGGGCAATGGAGGTCATTTTACGTCATATGGATGATAAACAGTCTAGCTTGCTGTCAGTACTAGGAGCTGCTTGTGTAGAGGTATATATATACATGTGTTGATTATTCAATTTTATTTCAATTAACTAACTAATTTTATATGCATGCCAATTTTTATTATATTTTATCCCGATCGTTTTTCTTTTTTAAGAAATATTATTTGCATAACTTATCCATGGCCGCTAAACACTATAACTTGTCCGTTGAAGTGCTGTATGCTTAAGTATAATTTCAATAAAGACGACGATTTAGTTAGATTTATGTCTGTATTTTATATTTTATTATTGAATTATGCGGACCTGGTCGAAATGTGAATTAATGACAAGAGATCGAGACATTTCACAAACGTTCAATTAGTTCAAAAAAGAAATAAATTACCGAATGTCATAAATGTAACTATGATATATAATAGAAAGATAATTAGAAGTATTTATCCTCAAAAAATAACAACTATTTCAATAGTAATGCTAAATATAATTAATGTTAAACGAATCTAAATAAAAAAGATAATAACATATATGCATATGTCTGTGCTCGTATATAGAGTTTGTTATGAATATAAACAGTTGTTTGTCGGTTAATGTGCCCTATATTATTTATATCTCATAAGATAAGCGTTTATATCCATTATCGTTGAGCATGATATTTATCAGTTTCTTAATGAGTCGAGTAATCATATTTGTTGATAGAATATATTTAAAAAAAAAAAATTAAAACGATTGCATCATAAATGATTTTGTTTGTTTTGTTTGCTTACTCACTATCGAAGGTAGGGAGGGAAGCTTTGCATTCATGCTGGAAGTGATAAATTTGATGCCCTCAGAATTCGAAAATTCAACTCGCGTTTTACGTTTTAGACATCGAGGAACAAATTTGGTCTCGTGTCTGTCTTCAAATCCCATGTGACGAGTAGTAACACCTGCTACCGTGAATCCAATTTTGATGAATTTTCAGGAATTGTGCGGGTTGGTACATTGATGGTCTCATTTCAATTGTATCCTTCCAGTACTTTCGCTTACGCATTCGCAAACTTATTTTCTTTGACACATCTATATTTCGTAAACGGCTCGTCAGATTTGGCCCAAAGTTGAATATTAGTGTAGAAATGATTTAGCATACATTTTATCAAATTCCATTCTCTATTTTCCTTGACAAATCTATATTTCTAAAATGGCTTGTCCAATTTGGCCTAAAGTTGGAGGAAAGTTGATTATTAATGTAAAAATGGTTTAAAATATTTTTTTTTTCAAATTCCATTCTCTACTTTGGCTTATGCATACGCAAATTTACAAATATTTTTCTTGACATTCCTTGATTTTATTTCGAATACAGCTGGTCCAATTTGGCCCTAAGTTTGGGAAAAGTTGATGATCAAAATCCATGTGTATGTCCATATATATAATTATAACTAGAATTGGTGAAACCGAACGTTCGATGCCAACGCAATATTTGCCTGCATTTGCCACCCCTGTTAAAACCCAAATCCACGAGGTCAGACCGAAGACATCCCTTCCCCTTAGACTTACATACAACACTTCTGCGGTAAAGTTTTTCGTTTTTTTTGTTTTTTTTTGCGCCAATTACGAATCCGGAAATCGAAATCGGTATTTTTATTATGGTTTTAACCAAAATAAACTGTAAAAAAAAAAACATTACTTTTTCTTTTTTAGTGTTTTTCTTTTTTTCAGGAAATATGCAGTTTATCGAAAAACAAATTTTTTAAACATTTGATACAAACCTGTGAAATTTTCAGTATTTCAAGGAAAAAGAACTGCTGCAGGTGAGTTTTATTTTTTCTAGAAATATGCATTTTATCAAAAAAAGTTTCAAACATAAGTTGTTCATCATAAGATTACCTATAAAAAAGGTCCAGTTAGTTACATATTAAGATGAAACTTAAGGTAACGGCTCAACGGAGCGTCAAACCTTTAAGATTTTTGGTATCTCAAGAAAGACCTCCTTATCCCGACCTTTACACTCAGCTTTTTTTTGCATAGATTACGAATATCATAATCCGAAAATCGAAATCGGATTCAGCTTAAGCTCCCTTACAAAAAAGGTTTAGTTCCATTTTAATATAAAACTAACGATAACTGGCCTACGATGCGTCAAACCTGTTAAATATTCGTTTTTTAAGAAAAAACTTGCTGTAAATAGTTTTCGTTTTTCAGGATGTATTTATTTAATCAAAAAACGTTTCAAACAATATTCTTTCAGCTTAAGATCATCTACAAAAAAGGTCCAGTTACATTTTCAACTAGCGATAACTGCCCTACGAAACGTCACACCTGTGAAATATTCGGTATTCTAAGAAAAAACTGCTGTAAATGGTTTTCTTTTTCAGGTAATACTTATTTAATCAAAAAAAGTTTCAAACAATGGTTGTTCAGCATATGATCACCTAAAAAAAAGGTTCAGTTACATTTTCAACAAACAATAACCGCTGTACGGAGCGTCAAATCTGTTTCGTTTTTCCAAGAGAAACCTGCTTATCGCGAACTTTACACTCTACTAATTTTACAAACTTATTAAAATGAAAGAACTTTTAGAAGGAAACTAAGTGTGTGGCAATTACTGACATCGGGAAGGTTTCGACACATATCCTACACCCACCCCATCGAAAAGAGCGGAAACGCCAATTAAAAAATTGGAATCAGAACCCTCGATAACCTAATTAACAATCCCTGTATCATGGAAAAAACACCAACGAAAAATCGAAATGTTCATGCGCGATCGAAAATCCGGTAGTAAAATCGTAAAAATAGCGACCTTGAAAACCTAAGAAACGATTCTTTGGGATACAAAAGAATTTTGAAAACTAATAATTAAGTCGAACTAAATTTCTATAGTAAATTTCGACATTAGTGGCTTCGGAAACCTAATCACCAAATCGATGAAATCAACCTTCCAAAAAAATAGTTTTTTTTTTTTTAAATTAGCTATAATTATCAGTTATCTAACAAATGAAAAAAATATCGGCAAAATATGTCGAAATTATTTCAAAAGTCATTATTGTAATTAAAATAATTTTTTTCAATATCAAAATAGAATTAATTCGTGTCCGATTGGGTTGCAATTGAAGTACAAAAAGTTACAATTGAAATGGAAAAGGTTACAATTGATGTGGAAATGCTATATAATGTACCATATTTTACTTCTTTTTTTTTTTTTTTTAATTTTCTAAAGTACATATTGTCATGAAGAACATACATCCGTCAATTGAACTAGCACAAATACAAAGTTGTCTTTTAGCCGATGAACGTTTACTCGTATGTTCAGCCCTGAATACCTTTATAGGTTAGGGATGGATTCAGCCTGACTACTTTGTGTATCCATTTCAAGCCTCACCGTGTTATTACTGCATACGCATTTACTGCGTCCATGTGATTTTTTATTATTACAATTTCGAATGCGTGTAGAATCCTAAATTCATTCACCAGCTTTAGGATGTTAAGAATTTAGGAGACCATACTTCCATACTACCATACCGTTCGTTTGCAAGAAGAATGCCACAATACGAAAATTTTTGTTTTCGATTCGAAAGCTTCCAGTGACCTATATTTTTTTGAGAAGAGACTTTTAGTTTCAATATTTAACGCAATTAAAATGGTTGCAGTTTAGCTATTATAAGTTTACTAGTCAAGTGAGCCATTATCCTTCAAACTGTAATTGGAGAGTAACTTTATAAAGACTGCCTTGATAATTAATGATAAATTATTTTAATGTTTTCATAATATCATTCTTATTCCAGTTAGGAGGCCAAATTATTGAATATCGATTCCGTTAAATTATTATTTTGTCGTGGCCAAATAATTCCGTATGAATAATCGAATACATCATTATTTATTTTTAAAATATTATTTTGTACTTTAACACATTCAATAAAATATTTTGTGTATAAGTATATATATATATATATATATATATATATATATATATATATATATATATATATATATATATATATATATATATGTATATATTTTTTTTTATGTAAATCTGCTTCAATGCCGCTTCTTCGGTAAAATTCCACTTTTTCGTATCGTGGCACCCTTCTAACAAATGAATAATGCTAGTGTCCATGTTGATATATTTGTATAGAACGATTTTCATCTCCGGAATGTTTAATCGAGTCCAAAATTATTATTTTTATTCCGTGAAGTTTGAGCCCCTTTCAGGTTTAAAATGGAATTCCCTTTTCCTATTTTGATATAATTTGACCATGGAATACCTCATTTTTAGCATCATAGATTTTTCGCATCGAAAAACGTTTAAATTTTTTTAATGTTAAATGCCATGCTTGGCCTTGCCTATGATTTAGTCTTGTTGGCTGAGTCGGAAAGTATAAAACGTGTATGCAGACCGACTTCCTACTATATAATATAAATTTTCCATTCCTTTTCGAATGCAAATTGTTGCCGCTTAGGGGGAAAAGAAAGACATTAGGGAAGAATATTTTATCCGAATAAGCATGAGTCGATTAGAGAATTTTAACTTTAACTCAACGCGTAATTGCATGACCCAGGCCCAGTAAATATAACTGATGTAATAGCATCGCTGTGACTTAGATGTGTGTTTACAATTGTTGGTTTTGATAAGGAATAATTCACAAAATAGATAAGCATTGTATTTTGTTTATAACTAAATAGTAATCGCACCCATGTATCCAGATCATAACTAAATATTTATGCCTTGATGATGACATGTGACTTATATGAGGCAACTATATATGATTGTTGCGAATTTATTTATCACTGTGACAAATTGTTTTTATATTGTAACCTCTACGATATTTGCATTTAGTATTTTTGTTTATACAGTTAGTATTGCTTATACAATCTTCGTTAAAATGTAATTTTGTTGATTTATTTTAATATTAGGTTATTTTAATATTACTAACAATAAGCTATGGAAAATATATTACAAAATAGAAATGGAGCTAATCTCTGTTTAATTTAAGGGCAATCAACGCTTTCATTATTTATTTTGAGTCGCTTCTTCCCAAGTTGTGACCGCCAGTTTTGCCGATCAAGTGTTGCCGCTTTCCAATTTCGGGTACCAAGTTGAATCCTGGCATCAGTAGCCTCTGAGTCCTCCTCCTATCTAAGCTTTGGATGATCAACTGTCCTGGTTCCTATATTTTTGCTCATCAGCGCTTTCGTGCTAGGAATTAATATTTGGGCAAAAAAACAGCAATAGTTGAGAGATTTAGACAAAAACAATTTTTTTAACATACTCATTTTTTTGGGGGGGGGATTATAACAGTTCAATATTTTCTATAAATATTTAAAATTCTGTAAAAACTAATTTAACCGTTGTTGATAACTCAAATTTCGGAAAAACTTTAGACATTGCACACGCCTGGACCATTTAGCGGCCTGCACACATGAGAACATTAGTTCGCCAACAACGGTTCGGCGAACCAAGTTCCCATGTGTGTAGACCTGACGAACAACGGTTCGCCAACCTCTACAAACATGGGAACATCGGTTCGCGAGCAACGGTTCGTGCGAACCAAGTTCCTCTGTGTCTAAGGCTGACGAACAACGGTTCGTAAGTTTTTGGCGAACAAAGATCTTCCTTCGAAATGGAAAAATTTGTTCGGTTCGCCGACAGAGCTCAGAGTGCCGTTTTGGCTCGATGAGGCCCTCTATTATTTGAATAGTTGTTCTTATTTAATTTTAATTATTTAATTTTAAATCGTTATTATTGCAACAAACTATTAACTTTTATTAATTCCAGGGATAAATGTATTTTTCTCTACTGGTTCATATATGTAATGAAATGATTTTATATTTCGCTTAAAAAAAAGAAAAGAAGCCTATTTTTAACCATGAAAAATAAAAGTCATGATTTGATTTTCAATAATTAATAATTGTTAATCAAATAATCAAAGTGAATGTTTAACTTTTATTATTTGAGAATTAATATTAAGGTTATTCGAATATTTTCGCTATTGGAGATTATGAAAAAAGTATCGATTTTAAAATCGTACGCTCATGTATTGATTAATTTTAATATTTCGGATTTCCTTGGTATTGAGATCTATTATTAGGTTATCGAATATGCAGATCAAGAAACGAGTATCGATTTTAAAATCTCGCGCTCACGTATCAATTTATTCTAATATTTCGATTTCCTTGATATTAAGATACATTATTAAATTATCGAAGATGCTAATTATGAAAAAAAGTATCGATTTTAAAATCGAGCGCTCACGTATCAATTTCTTTTAACATTTCGGATTTCCTTGATACTGTGGTCCATTATTAAGTTATCAAAGATGTAAGTCATGAAAAAAGTATCGATTTTTGAATCACACGCTCAGATATCGATTTATTTTAAAATTTCGGATTTCCTTGATATTGTGGTGCATTAATAGGTTACCGGAGATGCTGATTATGAAAAAAATATTGATTTTAATAAAGCGACTTTACGTATCGATTTATTTTAATAATACAGATATCATCGATATTGAGGTCCATTATTAGGTTACTGAAGGTGCTGCTTATGAAAAAAATATCGATTTTAATATCGCGACTTCACGTATCGATTTACATTAATAATACAGATATCATCGATATTGAGGTCCATTATTAGGTTACTGAAGGTGCTGATTATGAAAAAAAATATAGATTTTAATATCGCGACTTCACGGATTTATTTATATATCGATTTATTGACTTATTTTTCAAGGTCAAAAATAATAGTAATGATATGACTTTTATTTGATGATACCAAATATATAAATTATTTCTGGACTATTATTCAATGAGAGAGAAAAAAAAGAATTAATTTTAATCTCTGGTTACAATTGATTTGGAAATCCTATATTTAAATAATAATAATATAATTAGGGATTGATAAATTATTTGCCAGTTCTATAATTTTGTTTTTATTGAAAACTAGTTTCGAATGTTATACATTCATCTTCAGTTCAAGGTTTAAGTAGATTAATCTACTTAAACCTTGAACTGAAGATGAATGTATAACATTCGAAACTAGTTTTCAATAAAAACAAAACTATAGAACTGGCAAATAATTTATCAATCCCTAATTAGAATGATACTTCTATACCATCATGCGGACGTCAACTAATTAATAATATACATATGCTATTTTATTTTTTTAAAATAAAAATGTGATTGCGGTTGTTTTTCCCCTCATTTTCCTGGAAATATTTTAGTTTCCAGGATTAGATTTTATTAAATTCATAAAAAAAAAAAAAAAAAAATATTTTTGAATTAAAATGATATTTTCCAAACTAATTACTAATACTTTTGACCTTAAAAAAACATTTAATTCAGTTATATTGTCTTTTGTCCCATTTTATTGCAGAGCAGAAGTTTGTGTTGCGTTTTGGGCGAACCGTTGTTCGTATAGTGTGTAGAGTCAGGAACTGACCTTTGGTTCGCCGAACCGATGTTTCCATGTGTGTAAGCCGCTTTAGTTGGCATGTAAAAAAAAAAAAGTTCATAATTAGAATAAAAAGCAATCTTCTTATAAAATAAAATATATATTTTTATAATAGGAAAAAGGAAAACCTTTTTTCCCATCGAGGATAGATCTCTTTTTAAGAACGTCCAAAGAAACTCAATGTCATCTACGAATTCGAAAAATTCATTTTGAATTTAATCTAACTGGAGAGGGAGAGGAGGGGGAAACTGCGGTAAAATCTGAGGGAACAATTTCAAAAATTAATTTTAAAAAAGTTAGGTTTTGTGTGTGTGTGTGTGTGTGTGTGTGTGTGTGTGTGTGTGTGTGTGTGTGTGTAAAGCATATACGTCTCGAACCAGTATTATCTGGTTTACCCTGTACTATCTTCAACTCAATTAGGATTTGTTTTATCGAAACTTTAATTGAAAATATATTGACCGTTACCAAACATTAAAAAAAAAAGTGGACAATTATTGGATTTTACAGCAATTATTAATATTTCATTTTGAAATGTCTGTATTTTTTACTGTTTCGTCAAATTTATTATTGAAACGAAGTGACGTCATGGTATCGCAATGAATTCAATATTTGGTTTCAGGGTACCGATGGCCATATAATATCGGAAGCTAAGTTTCAATACCTAACTTTAATTGAATTTCTAAATTTTGGGTACTTGTGGTCCGCGGAAGATTGTTGTTTTGCGTCTTGTAAAGGTATGGCGCGTTAGAGACCTGACTACCTTACCAGTAGGATCGTATTTCAGACGGTTGAGTATAGGTAACTTTTCCGTTTAGCCGATAATAGGCTTCCAAATCTAGCAAGGAACCATAAAAATAAAACTCGCACACACACACACACACACACACACACACACATATATATATATATATATATATATATATATATATATATAAGAAAGATACTACTTTCTCACTGACTGACTAAGTGATTACAGTAACCGGTATTTTCTATTGATGATATCGATATTTTACTCCTATATTCTTTTATAAGCTGACCCTTAGGTTTCTATCAGATTTATATACATTAAGGGTTCAGCACAAGTTTAATTATTTTAATTTCGATATTATTTTTTATTGAAGAGTTATATTATATTACTTTTATTTCAGCTAATTTTTGTGAAGCAATTTCTTCCAGTATCTTTGTTCTTTTAGTAGAATTTTCTTTACGTCATAATTTCCAACGTTTCGGATATTTTCCCATCTTCTTTCTTCTCCTCTGGTACTTTAGATCGAGGGTAAAAGTGCTGAGTGTAAATATTGTCTCTTCCGGAATTCGAGAAACACTACAAACCTACGTCTCTCCATGCTAATGCCCTCCACACACGTTTTCCCGTCTACATCAGGACCAGTTATTTCTGCATTTCTCTTTCAGGTATTTCCTCAGCCTGATTAATTGTTTGGCTCCTTATAAAAAAGGCACCTACTAGGAAAACATTAAAAAATAAGGATTATAATCATTAAAAATAAGAATGGTAAAACTTTCTTAGTGTCACGTATTGTTGGCAGGTGGGCCAAGATCACACGATCCCACTGTACATGGGATACCGAAACTAGCCGAGTGCGTCTGTCTTTTTGCCGTATTTCCCTCGAAAAATATAGAGATTTGCACTGTATGGAAAGCCTTTGGAAGAGGGTGAGGTTAAACGTTAATCGTTGTTGTGGCTCCTGTCTACTGGTATGCCGGAGGGGAGGGGGGTAATGTCCGGGTATACTACGCTTGTTTAAATGAGATTTCTTGATTAAATACGTGCTCAAACAGCTGAAGCTGATTTGACCTGATGTACAATCTCAAATCACTTGATTAAGTCCAGTGATAAAGGCCGAACACTGTTTATCGTTAAAAGCTATAAGTGGCCGGTTAAATGGCCATTCTATGATCATCTTCTAACCTAAAATTATTTTTGTTTACCTTTACAGTACATTTCAAGGTTAGATACATTTCTGGATTGTCCTATTTTGGACTTAGTCATATATAAATAAATCTGATATTCTGTTTATGATCTAATTTTTCTAAATATATAATTATTTTAAATGTAATTTCTAATATAGTCATGATCAGAAAGTTTTTAGATTGGTTAATATAATTATTTTGTTATTTTTGGTAATGTGTATTACTGGGAACGAAACAGTTATTGAAATTTTTCAAAAAGTTTCAGTTTAACTGTTTTACAAGAACTTTTAAAATTACTGTACTAACATAAAAGTTCAACAAAAAGAACCTTCTGATGAAAAATTCCTTAAGAACTTATATCATTATAAGTTTTTGATAAAATCTCTGTTAATATAAGTTCTTCCCAAAACTTGTTTTTATGAAAGTTATGATAATAGAAGTCTCTTATTTTAAATATATGTTTTCATATAATTATGGGGTAAAGCTTCGGGGGTGAGAGGGGGACCTCAGGAGACTGCTGTATTTAAAAAAATAATTAAATAATCTTTTAATTAGAATGAATCCAATTAGACGAGCACACCCAAACTAACACACACATATACACAAACAAGAAACCTTAGCCATAAATAAAATTTGAAATAAAAGAACAAATAGAAAAACAATCACATTTTTATTTTATACTACATTTTTAATTTCAATAGGAAAATTGCTTCAATTTTAATAAAATCACCTACGGAATGTTTATTTAAAGACAAGAAAACCTGTCAAGACACAATTCCATATGTATTTTCCACATTTAAAGGGGAACTGTAATAATTAGAAAATCATTATAATCTCACTAAAAAGTTCTATCGAGAACTTTTATTATATAGAAGTTGTATATAAAAGTTCTGGCCACAGAGGTCTTGGAGGACCTGTTATTGTAAAAGCTAAAAGATATATTAACTATCTGATTTTTAGAGTATGTTTTGACAATGGGTATTCATCCCCGAAACATCAACACATTGTTAAGGAAGAAAATATAGAAGTTTTCATTTGCTCACCTATTTCATAATACAACATTGTTTGCAATACTTATATAATTAAAATAATGAAAAATTAGTAGAGCAATTTAATTGTCATCATATGAGAATAAAATTTACCATATAAAATCAATAAACAACACAATTAGATATTTAGACTTAGATATAATATAAGGTAATGATTGTTTAAGTAAAAAAAAAAAATAGACGATATTATATTAGTTAATTGCCACCCTAATCATCATTACATTCAATTATAAACACAGCAAAAAAAAAATCATAAATAATGCTTGTAGATTAACGGATAAATAATATGATATATCAGAGAATAATTGCTGTGGGGTGGCTGTGGAGGAACCATTGAGGAGTTAGATTGTGGAATTTTCAAATATTCGTTGGCTTCCGTGACTTCAACCTCATTCTCCACTATTATGTAGGATTTATTCTCGATTTCGTTGTCATAGTTGTCTTAATTTTCATTGACTGTCATTAAGGACGATTTTGTCCCGAAAAAGAAAGAGAACAATAGTATTTAATTAATAGGTGATAAAAAAATCAAATTTCTTCTGACACTAGATATACACATCTCACTTCGGTTGCAGTGTGTTATCATTGTCTGCATGTTTTCTCGAGCCTTATGGCCTGAGACCCTATGACCTGCAGGGCCACCTCCTGTCTTTGTCAGATAACTTTTCTTCGCTCAGATTCTTTTTGACAGCTGAGGGAAATAATAATTAAATGCTCTCATCAGATGACCTACTGCCATGTTCAAAAATGATAATTCAAGTATTTCATAATGAATCGATTGATAGCTAAGGAGCAGCTGAACATCTGGCATCTCAACATTTTTCATTGAAGCAAAATACTGATAACCAAATTTATTCTAAACACTAATCGAGTTCTTGTGTGGTGAAATAAAGGTTTGAATGACTATTGTTTATAGTTTCACGAAATACAAGCAAAACACTTTTAGATTCAATTTCATTAATTCAAATCATCCAGTCAACAGGGTTTTGGACCATTGGCCCAAATTACAAGCCGCTTTCCTAAAACAATTCATATAGATGTATTCACATAATTTATAATATATTTATTTTTTAATGCGATTGTATAAAACCGATGTTTTAGTAGTACCGATTTTTACCTGACTTTAATTATTAATTCAATAATTACACTTGCTCATGTTTTATTTATGAAAATAGGATAATATTACAAACAATTATTATAATAGCATTTGCATCACTGTTAGCTAATGTTATATTTAACAGTAACCGTGTCTTCTAATTAAAATCTTATCATTTACGTGCAAAGTTATTCTCGTAAATAAGTGAAACTAGTAAATGACTATTAAAGTTGTTACTATTGAAAAAATTTAAATAATTATCATATAAAAAATATTGAATCTTCAAATTTCATGATGATTGTTTATGAAGACAAATTTGAAAGTCGGTTATTGTTTAAAATTAAGTTAAGTGATTTTATAATACCGTGTTGTAGTATTGTTTTTTAGTTGAAATAAAATTTCAATATCTTGGTACTGAAACTTGGGAACAAAACCTGATTCTTGAATTGGGATTATCTTTGATTTAAATAATACGAGGAATAACATGTACAGTACAATATTAATTCAATGCACTTACCTCTTTTAACAAATTTTACATGAAATGTTCAAGGACCAGCGTCCCTTGGTTGTCCAATGTTTTGAGAATTAAATTCTTTCTATATTTTTTCCCAATATCCGGATTTAATGGTGTTTGTCATCGTATTTTTTGTCTTTAATTACAAATCATTGAACATTAACTAATCTCAATAGTAAGCCCTCTTCTCCTTTGGAAAACTCAATCCTTAAGCTCAATTTAAGGATCCTTGATTAAGCATATGCCGGTAATTATATGGCTGTTCATTAAAAAGCCGAACAATTTGGTTTTGTGGAGAATTTTTTTTTTTTTTAAACCCTTCTCTTAGGGAATAGACCATCGTTAAAGGGTGAAATTTAAACCCATTTAAAATGACTGGTAGGTCAGCTGTTATATTACCTTTTTGAAACATAATGCAAAATTTCAGCTTCATAGGCATTGTCATTTTTTAGATACAGTGATCACTAAGTCAGTGAATGAGTGTAGATGATATTATTCTTTTATTCTCTTGTGTTTAATTTCGAGTCTGTAAAAATTATTAAAGCGCTGGTCTCTGTTTCAACGCGTGTAAAAATATAATACAGCAATGAGAGATGGCAGCAATGAGATATTTGCGAGCGAAACCATTAATCATTAAGCATTAGTATGGATCAAGCATTCTTAGAGGCAATGAATGACCCTTATTTTACTAGTTGTTTCATTTAAGTCCTTGGATCCCTTAAGCATTGGCTCTTATTAGTAGAGTTTATTACTAACAAAGCCTGACGAACTCGAAGGTTCGATGCCGATAGCACATATCTGTCTATTACCTGTAAAATGTTTTTTTGTTATTTTTAGTTTGTTTGCACCTACTATATTTTAGAAATGTGAAAATGTCTGTAAAAATATTAAATAACAATTGCGATATAATTCCGACCATATTAAATATATCATTTATTAAAAAAAAATAGATAAAATTAAAAAAATATATAAAAACTTTAGGTGCCAACAGATGGTTTTAATTTTTTTCACAGCAGTAGATGGTCTCTGGTACTAAAATACCATGATACAATTTGATCGGTCAAATGCGCTCAGTGTTATATAGATTTGATGATCTTGAGCCCTTATTTTAAACATTACATGTATTTTTATGCCATTAACTTAGGCATAAGCCTAAAATATTCTTCAAGTTATCTTATTTGTCATTTATACTTTTTGTACACGCGATAAATTTCGAATAAATAAAAAAAATGGTATATTGTAAACTTAACTTTTTTTTCTTTAAATAATAATTATTAATAAATCTTGTAAACTTAGTAAATACCTGAAAAAGGAAATTATATACGTAGAAAGCTCCTATAGATAAGGATATGTTCGTTATCCATTCCGACATTTTTTATTATATAGATATATAGATATTAATATAATTAGGGCTTGATAAATTATTTGCCACTTCTATAATTTTGTTTTTATTGAAAACTAGTTTCGAATGTTATACGTTCATCTTCAGTTCTAAAAACATACAAAAATTCAAAAATAAGCAATTCAAAATACAGTTTGGTATTATTATACATATTAAATTAAATGTAATATAAAAAAATTATGAATTTAATTAAGACAAGAAATCCAATACATGTTGTTACTCACCAAGGTTTAACTAGATATACCTAGGTTTATATTACATTTAATGTAATGTGTATAAGAATACCAAACTGTATTTTGAATTTTTATGTGTTTTTAGAACTGAAGATGAATGTATAACATTCGAAACTAGTTTTCAATAAAAACAAAATTATAGAAGTGACAAATAATTTATCAATCTCTAATTATATTGCTCCTTCTATACCATCATGCGGATATCAACTAGATATTAATAGTTGCAATACAAATTATTTATCGGTTCGACATCCAAAATTTCTCGGTTGTATAAACTACAAAGCATCGCTATAGCCAAATTGAACATGAGGTTAATAAATTGTTAGAAACTAATTATCAGTGTTACTCTACACAGCTTGTGAATTTTTTTCACAGCTCTACACGTTCCTCCATTACGAACTACTTCCTGCCAGGGTTTTCAATTGGTGTTATGACAGAATACCCTTGAAAAATTACAGAATGTCATTCTTTTTCGTAGCTAGGCGTGATTTTTCTATTCATTATTCCCACGACCACACAATAAATGTCATATATTATAATAGACTCATTCGTAAAAAAAGTTTAATATTTGTCAATTCGATCCAATATTGGCTATTTTATTTCGATACCAATAAAATATCGAATGTTAGCTATTGAGATATCTAAAGGTATTATATAGTATCGTGTTGATAGGTTAGTTGCCTAAGTTTCTGTAAAACCCCTTTTACATATTTGCCAAGCCCAGGCAAGTCCAACGCCATGCCATACGGCAAGCATGTGAAGGTGGTTTACAGAAACTTAGGCAACTAACCTATCAACACGATACTATTCCGGCTATTCTATCTTTTATCGGCTCTTGATTACGGTTTAAAATAGTCTTATGCTATAAAGAAACAATTTAAAATATAAAATAAAAGTATATAAATTTGTAATTTAACTAAATACGCAAATTAATGGATGCAACACTAGCCCTGTTATGGCGCTTGCCGTAAAAACCGGATCGGACAAAAAACACAGAGATGCCAATCCAATCAAATTAAAATTTTGTCAATTTTTTTACTATTAATTATGTTAAAAAATATTAATATTAATTAAAGGGAAATAAACATTTTTAGTTGATTTATAATTTCTAATATACTTAAAATGTTCAATATTTTATTTTTTTTAGTAAATAATTAATCATTAATGTTCTTTCTATTGTAGAGGCACTCTCTCAAGAGTTATATCAATCTTTCAATTGAAATATTTGTAGACTATAAATATTATAAAATAAGTGTTTAAAAACTTTTTTCATTCTATTGAAAAAAGTGCGGCCATTGTGGTTATTGTGGTTATTTAAGTTGCTAATTTTACCCTTCTGATCATTTCTATAATTTATATACCATTATAATTATTTTTACCATTTATATAACTTTGATACAGAGATAATGCTTCTTATTAACGTCTGCAATTATAGTATTTATGAGTTCGGAATAGTTCTGAATATCTACCTGACGGTAAAATATGGAACGATAATGTGGGGCCCTTGAAATTTTCTTCACTCCAAGCAAGCCTGTCGCTCCACTCCATCGTTCCATTGTTGCATTTGGAGTGATATGAGTGGCCACCTTTAGGTTAGAACTGGGCGGCAACCTCTAGGAAGTTATCAACGGTTGTTGAAATGTCCTAGCCTATATATATATATATATATATATATATATATATATATATATATATATATATATATATATATATATATATATATATATTTATGTATGTGAATATTTGACATGACATTTGAAGCAACAATTATTATAGCATTAGTTCGAGATATGGCTGCGATACGTCGTCGCCGAAGAAAGTGGAGGGAAGTAGCAAAACTTTTTCACTCAGTCATATTGTTTTTGCCTCAAAACTGCTTTGCTATTGTTGAATGCCCATCAGAATCATTTTTAAAAAAACCTGTAACGCGACATTGCGAGCTACTAATACCATAGAAATAGTTCCGTACGCGGTGCCATTTGAAGCAAGCGGTGAGAAGTGACACCGCTTTTTCCCTGTGTCTTAATTTCAGTTACGGAATCCATTTGAGTTATAAGCATTTCTATGGTGCTCAAAACTGTTTCAACATTATTCAGAATTAGTTCAAAAGGTGGTTGGTACGCGGCGTTGGTGAAGAGAGTGGTGGGAAGACTATTTTGCCTCCCAGTCTTTAATTTGATACCCAAACAGTTGTTAGTTCAAGGTGCATTAAAATGGAGACGACTAGGAATGAAAATGGAGTTAATGCCTTATCTGGTAGGTAGTGAATGTTCTACTGGATTCTATTATTATTTTCTATAAACTTTTATTCCTTGTGTTTCTGTGTATTTTCAGCTAGACAGCGTAAGAGTGCCGTTATCTTCATATTTTGCTTCTATATATGTTTTTAATTTTCAAATGCGTTCTTTTTCATTTTAAAGTTGATTTACTTCTATAAATTTTAGACCTCTTCCATCTTATAATTTTTTTTTTTTTTTGAGATTATTGGTTTTATCTCTGACTCTGATCTCTAACTAAAACACTTTACGGTAATTCGTATCCGATTATCCGACGTCATCGTTTTTTTTTTCTTCTGAAATTGAGACTTCTCAGTCTCTTGTGAATTACAGTACTTGATTGAATAATTCGTGATGTGGCAACTGATAGTGCCAGTTAAATTTTTTATTTGAAATGATTTGTTTTTATATAAATTTTTGCTCATACTTGTAAACAATTTAAAGTTTTATAGGCTCTTTTTTTTTTAAGTTATTAATGTCAGTGTAGCTTTTTTGCTCTTTATTTATTGTATACTTGTGAATCCTACATTTAAAAAAAAAAAAAAAAAAAAAAAAAAAAATTCAATGCTGATTGTGGAATGAGTTTTTAAGGAAGATAAAGATGATTAATATCTAGTTGTTGATAAATTCATAGATTTCTTGACGTTTTTAAGTGATTAAACTTTTTTCTTTTTTTTTATATGCCCCTTGGTAAGGATATTTTGTTATTTCTTGTACTTATGCATAATAGGAAAATTCCTTTATGAAAATTGAGACGTACGGTATAATGTTTAAGTATATTTTTCTTAAAACCTAAAAATATTCAGGGCTACGTTATTAATATATATATATAACATTGTCACATGTATTTATTAGACGTTTTGACCAAACATATCGTCATTTTAAAAATTGATTTTAAGTCTTTCACTTTATAAATTAAGTTGGAATCGCTGGTTAGAAAATATTTTGTACATCCAAATATGGGGCAGCATGTCATTATAAAATAGTTTATGTCAAGATAAATACCGATCATACTGTAAACAACTAATTTGTGCCTCCAGTAACTGGAAATTTAATGTTTATTTTTAATTTAAACCTGGAGAATTTTAGTATTATATATATATATATATATATATATATATATATATATATATATATATATATATATATATATATATATATTATTATTATTATTATTATTATTATTATTAACCTGAAGTTTGTATGTTTGAACTGATTGAAAGAACTACGAGTCCGATTTAAAAATTTAAAAATATTTTTGCGTTAGATTGACGTTTATTGAGGATCAAGCTAAGACCCATAGGAACGGAGCATTCACTATAAATAAATTGCTAAGAGAAAAAGTATCCAACTTGTGTACTTTTGTTCGTCATCACTTCGTACCCGTTGGACCAAGTTGACTGCACAAACTTTAATTTTGGTGTGGATGTATAGTTGACCGTTGATGTAGTTTAAGGAAAAGTTGGTATAATGTTTCCTCCCTGACGGATATGGGGGGAAAAGTGTGAAAACGTGTAACTTATTTAAGTGTAACATTATTACCGTTCATAAAAATTACTTATCGTTTTGACCTTGTTTCTTAAAAATTTCTCTAACAAATGAGACTGAACAACATATTATATTATACATATTATTTCAAAGGCTATTTTGTATTTTAGGGGTTAACCCAAATTGAACACGGGGAATGCCAATATATATATATATGTATATATATATTTCATTTGAATAATAATTATAATTAAATCAACCTTAATTCAAAATATTAGCTTTAAAATAACAATTCACAGACAATTCGAACCGTAACTATATAATACAAAAAATATGTAAAAGAAATAAAAAAATAAAAATGCAAAGTATTAACAGTAAAGTTGAAGAATAAGGATCAATCGGCTTTAATTATTTCAATAATGAAAACATAATAGCTGATGATCTTTTGATAATTTCAGTTAATATCATAGATATTTCATGTTCAGTATATTACGTTGGGCATCTAGGTTTTTGTAAAGTAATTAACTACAAAAATTTATACAGAAAGGCTAGCGGTCTAATGAGTTGATCCAATTAATGAAAATAGACAAAGAACTTCAATGCCTTTATTAAAAGGTAACCAACAAAGATGTCTTGGAAAACAATGGACTTAAAGCATTTTTTTTTTTTAGCTAAGGCTTTTGTAGAAAACGATAAAAAGACGGAAAATAAATTTATTGAAATCATTCTGTAGTAGTATTGGTAAAGAAAAATCATGCTATCATCCTTACAAATGTGCTACCATGAATTTAAAATTTTCTAAAATGTTCCAAAAAATTTAAAAATCGGATGGATCCATTACAGTTAATTTACAAGACCCCTCATTCCTTCCAACCGACGAACAAGATAAACGAATACCACGAACATATAAGATCAATAGCTTAAAAAAAAAAAAAATAAGTAATGAGTGAAATTAATTGAATCAATCCCTGACTACACTAGATGACCAATAAACCTATTTAGAAGTGGTGAAGGTCATAAATAACTTAAATGATAACAAAACAGTACGGATCGATGGTAATCTCACCTACAATTTCATAAATGTTTTGAGTTTTCTTGCGAAATTTTTATTAAATAGTATATTTCTCATTACAGGGTTATATCCTAAACCATGGAAAGTTTTGAATATGGCTCATATCCCTAAAGCTATGTCCACACTGTTCGACTTTGGACATGCGACGTCGCATCGAAAGTCGAACAGTGTGGACATAGTTTAAATTTTCAGATAATAGAAAGCTTTGACCAACATCTCTAATTCCCTCCCATTGCTGGTAAAATTATAGTAAAAACTTATTGCATCTCGCTGTGGCAGCAGGTTTCCTTCCATTCGAGAGAGGAGAGCTGATGCATTTAGACTTGTTACTTTACTGCATATCTTATTACTCCAATAACCAGGCTAATAAAAAAGATAATACCGTAAGACTGATTAATACTTTCATACGTATAGTCAAATTGCACCATGTTAATTAAAAAAAACATATACATCAATGAAAACCTTTTTGGATAAATTGATCTTTTGCTATAGCCAAGGCATAGAAATCTCTTTCAAATCGGTAAAATCACATGCTGGGGTGCTTGGGAACAGAGTTGGGCAAAATTTATCTTAGATAACAGTAAACAAATTATTCTTATAATAATTATATGAATAAAATAGCATTCAACGTATACAAATTATTCCAAATAAAAATTATCCGATAAATAATAAGTATTTGATAAATATCATTAGAAACTAAAAAAAAAATTTTTAACAAACAAAAAAATAACAAATAAGTTTGAGTTATTCGAATAATAGATGATGAGTTCACAGATTATACTACAGATTATATTCGGATAACAAATAAAACATTGTTCGTCGTCCGTCACCAGACCAAAAATTTATTCGAATAGTACCAAACTCTGCTTGGAAATGAGCTGGCAGATGAAGTTGCTAAGACTGCGGAAAGAGACAACGCACTCCGGTTTCTTGAAAACGACAAGACAGATGTGGAACCGAAGATGGACAATATCTTCAATAAACACACCTGAGGTCCGTCCAATATATATATATATATATATATATATATATATATATATATATATATATATATATATATATATATATATATATATATATCGAGACGGGGTAAGTTGGGTTTTAAAGATTTTGACGGGGGCATCAAGATCATATACGTTCCAATGGAAACGCTCATAAAGCTCTAAAACCTACTGTTTTCGAGGTAATGCACGCTATATGTCCGCACGGGCCCTATGCCATCTTGCATACGTGCCGTTGTCATGGAAACTTTATATCAATTTGAGCTTGTTTACAAAAACTTTTAATGAGTGAGAAGTTATATATTGTTTCATCTGTCCAACCCTAGAGGGCAATGTTAAATATGAATACTGCACATAGAAAATGGTAGAGCTGGATCTAATTGGCTAACTTTTAAATTGAAGAGATATTTTCCAGTGGAGTAAGCTAATTACTTATTAAGTATGAACTTTAACTTCAACATAGTCATTACAAACTATATAGCTTCACCAAATGTATATGTTAAATAAACTTTTTTGGTGATATTATATTCTGTACACGAATAAATATGTTTCCCTAATATCGCTTATACTTTTATATCTAATGCGAGAGTTCTTGCTCGGGTATACTAGTATTAATTAACATGTCATTTCAGTACGCTTTGTGTCGCGAGATAGTAAACGAAGAAATATTTCCATCCATTGTGGGGTTTTAACAATGTGGCATTTAACAGTGACAAGCTTTATTTAATTATGCAACTAAATTATTGACACAAGATTATTAACTATACACATTTGAAAAAAAACATGTTCCTTTATTTTATTACAATCGATGTTCTATGTGGGCGATATATATATATATATATATATATATATATATATATATATATATATATATATATATATATATATATATATATATATATATATACTTAAATTATTTGAATTGTGAATTTCGAAAAGGCCTCTTCTCCGAAAATAATTTTTTTTTTCAGGAGACCCAAAAACCTGGATTTCTGTTGAGCCATTGGACTTATTTGAACAGATTTTATATTCTTAGCGTATTTCATCATTATAATAATGAGATATCAGCAGTTCTCTTTCATATAATATCGATCTGTATGAGTAAAAACCAAATAAACGAAAAAGTCCATTTTGAATAATAACCGAGATGAGCCCTTTCGAAATTTACAATTCATATGAATATAAAGTAATAATATCCAGTTATAGATGAAAGTTCGAAACAGGGTTAACTTTATAGTTTTCAAACCTAACAGGCGTATAGGAATATGAGAGAGTATGTTCCCAGACAACTCGTTAAAATTGGCGTATACAAAATCCAATTATAAGTTACTAGAGGATATAAAATAAATAAAATAATACCGTAAGACTGATTAATACTTTCATACAAAATAAATAAGCATTACTTATTAAAGTGTTAGTTTTATGACCGCACCCCCGACCAACTTCTTTCTTAAGTATATCTACGGTCAACCAAAACTCACTCCAATATGAGTTACTTACTAGCTTAGCAATTTCATACAAGTATATATCGACAAGTGAGATTAGACACGCGGGTGTAGAGTTCATAATGATAGTGCAGGATCCAGTGCTAAATCTCCTACATATGGAATATTATCTTCTTTATAGATAATTTCATTTGTGACTTAATAAAATTCAATTAAAAAAAATAGTGTAATTATTTAACGAGTTTAAGGTTTTGTGGAGCAGCAAAGCTCAACTTCGCGTATCCAAGCAGGCCTAATCATATTTATATGAACGAGCTTTTGTTCTGAATTGACAGTACCCCTTTTATATGATAGATGAATTTTATATTATTTTTTTTTCTTTTAAGTTAACCGTAAAGGAAATATTCAATTGGTCTTGCACCATTTTATATTGATGATCTTATGACCTTGGGCACTTCCTCTATATATTTAGGAGGAATCAGTAACCATACTGTTGTTGGTGCGACTTGACAAGGTGAGTCCCACGAAACTAGCGGGTTGCAGATGGACGTCAGCTCAGAGCAGAATATTTCAGGTTCGTCAGGAATCAGATCTGTTTTCGTCCATTGTGTTGTGATATATGCGTGACATTTGCTTCCTATGGATTACAACCATATTTAACTCTCCGAGTAACATTTATAATTTTTTAATTAATATTTTAAGAGATCCTTTTGACACCTGTCACGTCTAATGAATTTTAGCGCGAAACTATCTGGAATATTTAGATTCGGAACCGGAAATATTAGAGGGCCTTTTCTAATATAGTCGAATTTTGTTTTCTCCCAAAACCTTATCTGGGGTCCTTTCGCTACCCCTGTGGTGTCGGCCATGATCTTTTTTGTTTATTTATTAAAAAAAAATATTTTATAATAAATTTAAAATATTTTCTTGTATAAAAAATATTTCTCATAATTATTTTTTTTTACAAATAATTAAATTTAAAAAAAAGAAGTACACATAGTGCCTGGGCAATAATATTACACCAAACAACAATTTTTCAAAATTACAGTATCATTATTATTAATTATTTTATTGTATATTATCATGCAACAGTCCTACGATTCTTACTACGATTAAACAACTTAGCACTAGGATCTGTTAGTTAAAATAGCTAATATACTAAAATGTCTCTTATTTGAAGAATTAAATTTTGCTACAAACAAATGCCTTCCTAATTCGGTATACATTTCTTAAGGTGTCCTGCACGATCGGTTTTGCTGGTATGTCCTTTCGAGGACAGAAAAAGTTTTTTAAAATGAAAAATTGAATCAATTAAGTTCTCACCAAGCCAAGTGTTAATTAATAAATTTCAAATATAAGCTCAAAATAAATTATTTTATTTATTTTTTTAAATCCTTCCCTCAATGATGGCCTGTCAACTTTGCCAATCCCGAACAATAATTATCATTTATTGTTTTACTTAATTATTATTTACTTTTCTCAACATATGAACATTGGCCAGGGTGGAAATTTTAATGAGTAATAATTAGATTTTGATTTAATTGTTTTCTATTATTCTGTATAAATTAAAAATAAATCAATTAAAAGGAAGATCAATCAAATAAATGAATGAAATCAATTAAAAAGGATGGATGAAAAAACCGATGGTGTAGCTCCCCTTCTTGCCAAATCAACGCGTCGTCGGTTCAGATAGACGAAAAAATGGATTATGTAAAGCTCTTTGAACTTTTTGTGGTGAATCCTGTCCCTTTGTCTTTTCATAAACTTGGTTATTTACAAAGAACTCAATTCCATGTTTTATTTTTTTTATACTAATGCCCTCTTTATTTACTAGTTGCTAGATATAAGAAATACCGGATTTTCGAATTTTAAGTTAGAAATAGCGTGCTAAAATATGAATAATTCTTTCCGAAGTGGTCATAAGGAGAAAAAAAAATGCAGTTTTTATTTATTTTTGGGCGGAGGCAAAAAGATAACCCATCTTAAAGGTGAAATTCATTATCAGCACCCAACAACACGTGGAAGGAAGTACCAAGTTTAACATCCTCTTCATTAAAGCGATGTTGAAAGTGGAAATAATACTATGGGATCCCAAAACACCCACGGTATTAGACCAGAGGGAGGTACTCCGAGCGTTAAATTTTGAGGGGTTGATATAAAAATTTCCCATTCACTGCTGTTCAATCCGTAAAACTCGACAAATTTGATATGGCTCTTATCTCAAAATCGTCAACAGTTCTTGGGTACTTGTGAATGTCTCGCTGTTGTGCAACAATTGATCGGTCGTAGTTTTTTAATTTTTGTTTAAATTATCGGAATGTACTTTGGCTTGTATTGATTTATAGATTAACACGTCAACCTGAAAAAAATAATAATGGTGTTAAACTTTCATTTAAGATAAAGAAACTTCGGATTCCCATGTAGCTAGTGTAATTTTAATGTTGGGATTTCACTCATCTTCCGAATGGACCCTCCTCAGAAATAAGAACTCTGGCATTAAAACAATTCGTTTTGCCCAGTTAGTTATTTTAAATTCTGTAGGTGGGAAGGGAAGAAGTATGTTAAGCGATATTAAGTAAATAATTTTAGCACAAGTATTATGTTACCCATTTGTTTGATTTGAAAAAAAAGAACTTTTTTTTTTTTGTACAAATCGTCGGTTTGGTGTGAAAAGCGATCAACTGCATTTTACGCGAGGCTAAGGTTTGTTGCATTCTAGTAGCAAACCCATTCTTCGCGAAAAAAATTGCAGTATATCACTTTTACCACCAAACCGAGGATATGTTCATTTTATCATTCCTTCTTTACACCATTTTACATACAACGTACATAAAGATAAATCCCTATATACCAGTTGACGTTAGCTAAGAATTTGTTCTCAAAATAATAGAAAGCATCTACCTATACGGTACTGTTGCATGAATAGTGATAATTTTAGAAATTATATTGATAAATATTATGAAAAGTACGTCTGAATAGATACAGAGTTCAAGTATTCGTGCTCTTGAATAAGTAAAATAAATCATATTCAAGGGAAATAAAAGCAAGGTTGAATGCGGGAAACGGTAATTAATGAGGTGGAGGGAGAAGGCTCGGTAGCTGAATACGCTGGACAGGTCGGTTTAAAACCGAAAGGGTAACTTGAACTTCGATAGTAAATACTGGACACCCTCTATCATCAAACCGGGGAGGGGCGCCGAATTGCAAAAATAAAAATAAAATCGATTTTTTTTTCAAGGAGATGGAGTAGTAGTACGCACTATCTTTTAAATTTAAATATTAAGAAAACGAATTCGGAGGTTTTGTTTTTTATGCTAGTGACAATCTTTTGGATATTTTCGAAACTATACTCGCCAATATTTTAAACAATTAGGACGAAATTGTGGTTTCGTTAATTTCCGGAAGATATGAATCAAGTTTTTAAGCCGGCCACAGGTCTATTCTGAACAAATAAGTTTTTCAACTTCAGCTGTAAGGTAGATGCAAACATAACATTTTTGTCAATTAAAAATTGTAATTGGTGGATCCATTTCGGTTTATTATTTTCAATAATGAACCTTTGTTGATCGACCAAGAAAAACAAAAAAATTGTGATCTCATCTCTCAATATTTGGCGTTTCTAGTTACGTACAATTCAAAAATCAAATAAAAACCATGTTGATTGACTTTAAGTCAATTATATACGGCTGAAATTAATTCACCAAATGTTTATTTTTCATATCCAACATTTCGCCATCATCTGGCATTTCTGAAAAGGCCCTTATTTTAGCTTTTCAAAAACATAGTAAACTGATATAGGATATAGAATTTATATCATATATCATACAATGTTTTCAAACAAATAATAATAATGTATAGTTTTCCAATCTAGACCACGTCGAATACATCAAATAAGACAGAGGTAGGCTTCCTAATTTAAATTTGTAAGTTTCATAGTATTAACCACATAGTTATTTAATTAATTAAATATTTAATTAAACCACTAAGAGGGCTGATTGATCCTAATATCATATTTATTTATTTTTATTGTTATAGTTGCCACAATGATGTATTCCGACGTGTTCCAGATAGGACAATAATATATTATTATTTATTTCAACATATTTACGTGATGTAAGGTAACTGCAATGTATTATATATCCTATATTAGTTTACTATGCTTTTGGAAAATTAAAATAAATACCTGATGATGGCTTTGTTGCCGGAACGTTCCATATGAATAATAAACATTTGGTGAATTAATTTCTGCCTTGTATAAATCAAAATAGAAATCCGTTGTCCGCCGTCCGCGGCTTTTCTCCCTGATTACTGGACCGTTTTTTTTTTTTTTTTTTTTTTTTTTGTTTTTGCGAATTTGTAACTTAAGTCACAGGTCACACCAGGCTGATCCTCGACATTAACATCAGCTGTTTTGTCCCATAATAAGTGCCGATTTGAGGTTTTGTCCCATAGTAAGTGCCGATTAGAAGTTTCATACTCCAATATCTCAGGAATTTATGAAGATAGAGGAAAAATATAAGGTGTTTTAGAACCATTATATTAAAGGCGGAAAAAAACCATTAAATTTAATTTTTTTTATGAATAACTATTTGGAAATGATAAACCATAATGTAGAATAATTTCCAGCCTTCGAATTATATGAGTTCATCTTAATAAATTCAATAAAGTTTTTTTTTTTTATTCTTATGTTTGATCTGTTGAAATTAAAATATCATTTGTCTCAACAGATTTTTGGGACCATCTGACCATTTTTAGTTTCAAACGAGGTTAAATATGTATTACAATGATTAATTTCTTTAATGATTAATGACTAATTATGGCAGTGTTGAACTTTTTAGACGATTTTTTCCCTATGATTTACGCAAAAACAACAAATAAATAAATTCATGATGTGTCTTTAAAAATTGACAATACATGAAATGATTCTGCTTTAGAATAAGTGATTATGACGTAATATATTACATAAACAAACCTACTGCTGAGCAAAAATATCACGATTTGATGACGGTATAACTACTATAACAATCTATGAAGGATATAACTTAGTAATACATCAAAAAGATTTATTTCTATTGATTTGTGATTTATTACGTGTGGTTCATTCCAGTTCGTATGTCCTGGACAAGCTGGAAAATTTATTATCTTCAGATGAAACAAATTAACTCATTCCTAGTGCTGGATGGTTCAATTGACGCACATAGGAGTATTTTGTCGATCCAGTCGTCCAAAACTACCTTTTCCTATTTATTTATACTCGTAAACCATAAATTATTTATTAGTTCCCATGGATAATGTTTTTTAATCAAAATATGGTATATTTGTTTTGTAATATTTTTAATGCATCATTTATAATGAAAGGTTAAACATATTCCTTTGTTATTTAGATTTTTCACTGTATTTATTATTTGATATCTTGGATAATTAGAATAATAATTTAATATTGCTTCACTGCATTCTTGTTTTTGGTCCATTTTGTAGTAATTTTATTATTCTCAAAACTGTTGTACATATCCAAATATCTTTTAACCTTATCTTTGGGTAATTAAGTTATAAATTTTATGTATATTACTTAGTAAATTTAACTTTAGTTTTTTTTTCGTTTTGTTTTTTAATAATCAATACCTATATCAATCACCTATTTATTTAGAGAATATCGTTGGTTTTTCGTAGAATTTTTAGAACTACTGTAATTGTTTATAAAAATTACCATTAAATTAAAAATAATTATTCATTGCACATAATTTTATTCCCTGGATACATACAAGTTTATTTTTAATTTTCGTATGATCTTTGATAATCTTTGAAACAATAATTACTGTTATTGGTTGTGTCACTGTTGTTATCTTGTTTTTTCTTAGATCTGATGATGACCTAAAACTTAGGCCGAAACGTCGGCACAATTAAATTAGTTTTCTTATTTTCGTGTTCTTCTTTACTGGCCGCACCACCAACCAAGTTCTCCTACTATATTTATATGCATATATATGCACACATATATTAAATGAGCTGCATTCCAATTTAATAATAATAAATTATTAATCAGTCACACAATAGCCTTTGTCAATGGTATTCTTAGAGTGGTAACCACTCTGCTTCAACTGCCTGATTTATCTCCTGATTGATGTAAGATACTCAGTTTTAGAGTGGGTAGGCCCAAGGCTTATATTTAGTGAATCGCTCTACACAATATACTAAATCTACTATCAATCTAATATCAATCGGTAGTAGAAAATATCGTAAAGTTAAAAAATATAATACTTATGTTTTATACTTCAAGTTTTTTTGTAGGTTGTAAATATATTTTTCTCTAAGAATTTTTCTGCAATCGACGGATTAAATAATTTTCGTGGAAATGGCAGGGATGATGTTAAAATGTTCTTATGAAGTCTGCTTTCTATAAGTGGATCAGTGTGAAAAATAAAATAAAAAACCCTGGAAAAATTCAAGTATATTTTTGAATTGTTCCTCATTAAACAACTCGAGAAAAATGATGATATCCTAGGAAGTACAAAAGTACGCGCAATCCTTTGTCAGCGGTTTTTTTTTTTTTTTTTTTTTAAGTCGAACTTCTCTTAAACGGAAATCGCTGAGGAATGAACACTGATGAACACTACTTATGAAACACCGCTTATGAGAAAACAAATTTTTAAAATATGAACCTGACTAAAACCTTAATCAACATAAAAAATAAAGAAATAAAAAGGGAGTTTATCTTGGAAAATTCGAACACATTTAACTTCACAAACAGACGCGAAGTACGTAGTTATGAAGTCGTATGACAACTGAATTAAAATTGTAAAGACAAAAACATGTGGATTAGAAAAAGTTTTTTTGAAACAGTAATGATTCCTATTAATAGAAACAGTGAAACACACCCTCGACCTTCTGTGAAATAAAATTCTAAGAAATTACTTTTTGGACGCCTCATTAGCTCTAATCATCAGTCGTTTGAAGAAATTATATCTTTCTTTTCACCTTCTGTCCGCTTAAGAGGAGAGACATATTCGAAATAAAAAGGACTAAATCTGTGTCCGTTTCCGTTTATTAGAAGGTCCGGTTAATAGAAGTTGAAAACAATGTAAAGTGAATGGTCTGACGCCGGGGAAAATAAAACTGTCCGCTAATTAGAGATGTCCGTTTGTTAAAAGTGTCCGGTAAGGGAAGTTCCATTGTATTTTAAATTTTATTTATTTATTTTTATATCGAGAAATAGGTATATCCGACCTTTGTCGTTTTAGTTTATTCAGGGATATGTTATCTAATCCAGATTTTTTTTTCTAGCTATGCATCGATTAAATTTCTGTTTAATTCGACAAGCGATAGCTTCATTGGAAAATATGATCTATCATCGTTAACGTTTGTTCTTGGGCTACATATCTCATGGTAGTGGCCAATAAATCAGTTTAAACAGCCAAGTACTCACTCATGTGATCAATATTTTTTTTGAAATTATTTAAAATAGAAAAGGAAATATATGATAAATTGTGTATTGGTGTGAGCATAGTTGACAGTAGATGCAATTTGAAGAAATGTGGGCCTGTGGTCAATAAAAAAACAAAATACTAATGAGTGTAACTTTGTTTTTTTATTTTGTCTCGACGTTTCAGCCTACGTCGTAGGCCTTCATCACCGCAGTTTGTTGTGTCAAGATAGGCAGTTAGTGACAAAACTCAGTTTTGTTACTGACTGTCTATCTTGACCCAACAAACTGCCCTGAAACGTCCGCATTCAATAAAAAATAATTTCCACATATTAATGTGTTTTTCCTTCATCGGAGAAACATTTTGAAAAAAAAAAAAAAAAACAAGAAAAGAGTCTTTATCAAACAATAAATTGAATTTTTTAATAAAAATCAACTCAAAATATATTATTGAATGTATCAAAGTAAAAAAGCCTATTCATATAGAAGCATAATTGATACCTTTTGATCACCCAAATACTATAGTATAAGAATAATATTATTACAGTATTAAAAATAATTTATTATTATATTTATCAATAGAGTATTTATAAAGTTACTTTCTAATCAATGTTTGTAGGAAGTCATTATGTTAGACTAGCAAACTTATAATCGCTCTACTATCAATAAATTGTTATTGCGGTAAATAATTACTATAGAAATCTGACATTTTTTCCATAGAAATACCCGTTAGTGGAAGCTTTTCAAGTGGAAAAAAAAGAAAAAAAAATTATATATATTTTTGTATTGTGCCACTCTTCTTCCTAATGAGCGACATGATGAATTGCAGCTTTCTATCGATTTATTGTTATTCAAAATTATATGTGAAAGTTTTAATTGCAATCTGTTTCCTCACCTTTAATAAAGATAATTAGTTAGAAAATTGTACAAAGAATGAAATAACGTTTTTACTACTAATTTTTATACTGAATTTCATCACATGTCATAATTACATTCGAACGTTTACTACAAAAAATATAAACGTTTACATAGCTATCATAATTAAATTGTTTTTTATTAAAACCAGTTACCAACATAATTAAATTTTTTTTAAAGCATTGAATTGAACATTTTTTGTTTTTCAGCTTTATTTTGTCAAGCTCTGTTCAGAAAATTTCAAGCCCCCTTTCTATTGTGCATAATTTAGAGTTTGTTGTTTTTGGCTAAATAAGTTGTAAGTCCTCGTTTTTCCTTAGAATTTTATTTATTAATTTTAAAAAGAAATTCGCTGTTGCGAAACTATTGACTATAAATAAATTCAGTCGGTGTTTGGTTTATCTTTAATCTTTTTCCAAGATGGCACACATTGAACTCAATTGGGGCCTTCCTCCGCGTCAGATCTCTGGCAGTTTAGATGTTTTATATTTATCGTAATAAAGCTGTAATGATTACAACTAGAAGCCATAGAAGACTTTTTCTACAATTTTCCTAAAACTAATATTAACGTTAATATTAATTAATATAAACTAAACTAATTTTAACGTTTTAATTTATTTCAAGTTATATGTTCTGTTGCTGAACGTTACTAATTGTACGTTAAGAATTTGACTTACAGTAACAATACATGGCCCTTTTATGTGGAAAAGACTAATTAAAATCAGTATATTCTGGTAATCTTTTCCCTTGTATGTTTTTTGGGACAAAGGAAAGGATCCTTATAAAATTGGTATGATTGAGATGCGTAAAGTTAATCAAAATAAGTTTTAAGATTTTACATTAATATAAAATAAATGTTTGTACATATATATTTGTATATATATACACACATAAATGTATATTTAATATAGTATATATATATATATATATATATATATATATATATATATATATATATATATATATATATATATATATATATTAGTAAAACTTCATTATAAAGCTCCTGTTATAACTCTCTTTTTCCTTTGTCCCGGTCCCAGTTAGCGGTTTTTCTGTGGAACTTTATTCGATATAACGATCCGATTTTCCTATTATAACGCTCTGAATGAATATTTAAAAAAATATTTATTTACATTTATAATGATTTGTTTTGTAAATATAACACGGGTAGACTTTGCATTCAATATACTACCCGAAGAAACAGTAAAAAGATAGGAAACAGCATTCTATTTGATTCCACGAACGTAGTTCCTTTAAGTTTTTTCTAAAAAAATTGAGTTTTTGTTTGGATGAGATGTTTCCATCAGATTTTAATTTTACGAATACGGATCTAATTTTAGCTCCAGTTGCTTTGCTTTCACGGTCTAGCCAACACGTCGCGAAAATATTTTTTTATTAATGAAAAAAATGTATATAATTAAAGAGTTCGACAAATCTAATTCAATTCAGTAAGATTTTGCCGGTTAAAAAAAAAAGTGCTTCAACATTTCCTAGCATTTAAAAAAAAACTGGGAGAGGTTGTTTCTACGCATAACAAAACCAAAATAAAAAAGGTTAGATCTTAAACCGAAATTACGCGGTGAATATTATTGAAGCAATATTATTTTACCTATGTATACTCGTATATTCCATGTTTCAATATTATTGCTACAATATGCCCCTCAGACGGTCAATATATTAACGAAATCTAATATTGACTCAATAATATTGACCGTGTAAGGCGGGCGTTACATTTTAATCACATTAATTACGCTTAATCAATATATATGTATATATATATATATATATATATATATATATATATATATATATATATATATATATATATATATATATATATATATAGTATATAATTATATTATACCTGGAAGATAAAAGCCTCGAATAGCAGTAAATTACTAACCAGTCAACGTTTCGCCAAATAAGGTATCATTCATTGGGACTGATAAATTTAAGATCACGTAGACGCAGACCAGATGCTGTACATCTCACATCTACATGAAATAACTAATCAAATAGACGTTGTGCATCACTCAAAACAGCTTTTCTTATGCTGAAAATTGTATTTCCTTATGTAACCTTCTTCCACTTTGACTATGGCTGTGTGATATACGAAGGCCTCTCGAATGTACTCGAGGACAGATTGAAGCGAATTATGAACTGCTTTTTGAGATTTGTCTTCGGTACCCCGGATTTGTCTCCTGTGTCCCACCTTTACTGTGACTTGAAGTTACTCTTTCCCATCATCCGTAGACAATATTTCCTGGGATCTATTCTATACTTGTACCCTTCCTACATTTACAGCCTCCTACAATTCAAATCCTCGGTCCATGCACGGAAAACAAGATCGCACCTTTCTGACATCTATACCCCTTCCCACAGAACTAAAACATTCAAATGCCCCGTTCTTGCCCGCTCAACTCTGGAATTCCTTCCGTTCTTATATCCGCCATGCTTCTTCTCTATCTTCATTCAAATCCCTCATTTTCCAACACTTTCTCACTTTCCAAACAAATGCTCCTCAATCATGAAATTTTAATTAAAGACCAATATCTTAATCAGATATAGTGTGTTTAAGTTTATGTTTCAACTATTTTTATATTTTTTATTTTCTATTTTTTTTTTGTTCACTTTTTAATTATGATTTTTTACTACAAGAATACATTTTTGTTGTATTTATTATTATTGACATGAATGTAACCACTGATTGATTCTTTTTTTTTTTTTTTTTTTTTTTTTAGTTTTTGGTCAGATATGTTTCTATTTTATTCGTACATTTTTGTTATTTTCAAGAGACCTAGTCCCAGAGTAAAGTTATTTTTCTATCTATCTAATCACTTAAATCCCTCAATGTTTCTTAGAAAATGAAATTACGTCGAACCTCTATATATCGAACATAAAGAGGTTCCATGAAAAAAATTCGGAATATGGAAGTTTCGGTATATAGAAATATTGCAGTTTTTCGCCCTTTTCAGGCAAAAACAATTACAGCCATTCTTTATGGCTTAAGATGTATCAAAGTGAAAATTGTACAAATTGCATCTGTTGATTGATGATTTTTTATAAATCTACATTTACAGTTTAATAAGGGCATGTATTAAAAATATGGAAACATGCATAAAAATTATTTTTTTTTTTTTCACGCAAAATAGCTTCTGATGCCTATTTGTGTATAATTCATCACCCAAGTCATGTTTAGGAGTAATGTTCCACAACAAGAAAGGCAAAGTCGAACTGAATTTAAAATGAAAATTTCACTGTATGTTAGGTAAGAGATTTAGAGAGAATTTAGGTATTTCTGTGCTTCTTCTAACACAAGATCTTCCCTGGATTTCCATTGCTTTGCAAACCAGTGGAACATTTTTTTTCTTATTTAAGTATTACTTATCATTCTTATGTACGTAAACTAAGAGCCATTTTTGATGACAATCACACTTTACATTTTTTTTTATATGGGAATTTTTTGTTCGATATATACAATTTTTATTCAATCTACAGAATATTTTTTTCTATTAAAAATTCAAAGTTTCTAAAAAACGTTCGATATATAGAGATTTTCGATTTATGGAAGTTCGATATACACAGTTTCGACTGTATTTAAAACGGCGATAATATGGTGTAGATTTGGCCTGAAATACAATTCATTCTTTACACTTTGACATTCTTATCACTGACGAACCCAGTTAGCCGTAATATTGCTTCTGAAACGTTTGTGTATCATCATCCGAAATTTATTTATTGAAAATGGCTTTATGATTTAGAGTAGCATATGAATTTTTTTTTTTAGTACTTTCTAGAGTAAATTATATCTCTTTAAATATTTGTATTGCTCCCTGTTTCTTATTGTGAACTTTTTTGCTCTATCGCGAAATATTGTAGCTTAAATCAAATCATAATTTAATCTTGTTTGAAGTTATCGTGTAATCGTAAAATTTATTTATAAATAAATCTTCAATCGATATTAAACAATTTTTAACCTTGGTCGATGGTAAAATCTCTAATTTCTAATCGAAGTATCCATTTTATATTATATGATAATAGGAATTAATGCCTAAATATTATAAAAATAATATCCCACCGTGGTCAAATGGGAAAAATAAGATAATATATATATATATATATATATATATATATATATATATATATATATATTACCCTTGTCCCTTCCTATTGTTTATTTTAAAAAAAAATCTTTCAAGGTCATTGTATTTAAGCTCCATTTTAAGTTGTGTGATGTATTTTCTACCACGTGGAGGAAACATATAAGAGGAATATATGAGAAGGAAATTCAAAAGCATATCTAATTGCGGAAGACGGGGATGTAGGCAGGTCTAATGATGGCGACACGGGGAACATTGTTCGCTTTCTCAGAAATATCAGCATCGATCAATAAAACTTGAGGTTAATAATGTCCTTTTTCGTGATATGTATTCATGGGTCTTTTTTTTGTTCTGGTATTAGTATATAACGAGTCTGAATCAAATATTAACGGTAACTACTGTTTTATACGTTCATTGATTAATGTTTTACACAGGCCAAACTTTCAGCATTTCTCAATGTAGTCTCCTGCCTGCATGATGTACACACTTTTGGCACCAATTTGGAATCTTGAAAATTCCTGATTCATAAAAAATTTCCGGACGAGATGTCAGTTGCCAGTTGTCCCCACTTCTTTATTGCCTTCGAATCCTTCTCTTCCAAGTGGTTCTTTCAAGGACCCGAACATAATATAGTTACATGGGAACGAGCCCGGACTATATATAGGGAGGGTGTTCGACTTCCAATTTATTTTAAGATAATATTTAATTTATTTGGTAAATATAATATTTCTGGTTTTATTTCGCATTGCGAATTACTAACCCATTTCTACCTATATATATGTATTTCTATCTAGATGATTAGAATAATTTATTCATGAATTCCTATCCTGTGATATATTCTTTAGAATGAAGGTGAATATCTCAGGCAGGAGCTAGTTGCTATTGAACCTTGACAAGAACGAGATGAGGAAAAAGAAGAATTGTTTAAATCAAAAGGGGAACAGGAGATAGATGTCTGATATCCTTGGAAAATTGGAAAAATATAAAATAAGAATATCAGAGGAACCTATTTACTTTAAATTTATCTATGGACACGGACGATTGCTTCGCTCCAACCGCTCCACACAAAATAGGACATGGAACGGCGATTCTATGGGAAATTTTTCGGAAATGTGCATAACAAATGGAATTCCATTGGCATTAAATTCCATTATGCCACGTCAAAATCCGATCATTCCAACCTACCGTGGGTGTGGAATCTAGTGGAGTTTTGGACTACATAGTTTTTCACACAGAATTTTCATGCTATGTTATAATAATTGTAATAAAGATTGTTGTTCAGTAGATACACTATAGTTAAAATTTAAGATATTGAAGCTATAAAATGTGTTACAAAAATATTTATATGATCGGAACAATTTACAATTTTGTTTGTTCTGCTTCCTAACTACCGAAAATGGGGTAGAGAAGTTTTGTATCCATGTAGGAAGTGAAAAATTTTCATGTCGAATCGAAAATATCCACTCCTGTTTTACCTATTAGACATGAAGGAATAAATTTGGTCTCGTGTCTGTCTGTCTGTATTGAAATCCATATGGCGGGCATAATACCTACTACCGCTTGTGATTAAATGATTAAGGATTGTGCGGTCCCAGTACCTAGATGTCTTCATGTGAATTTTATCGAATTCCATCCTTACGCTTACTCAGGCACAAACGTATATTCCTTGATACACCTATATTTCGAAAATGGCTTGTTCGATTTCCCCAAAGTTAGAGGAAAGCTGGGCATTAATCTGACTCTCGTCCAGTATCACTTTTATCACATTCCATCCACTACTTTCGCTTGCGCTTGTGCAAACGTATTTTCCTTGATACACCTATATTTCAAAAAAGGCTCGTCCCGTAGAATTTATTCTCAAACGATAAATCATTGAATAATCAATGGTTGATCGCAGAACTTATGAAGGAATGATGAGATGGTCCGGGAGGTGGTCAAAAAGTGGAACACAAATAGTAATAGTTTAGATAATAAATAGTTTTTACTATTTGTGTTCCACTTTTTGACCGCCTCCCGGACCATCTCATTCCTTGATAAATCATTGACTTTAAAAAATAGGTAATTATGTACATATGATTTGTAATTATAAACATTTTTAGTAGAATTATAATTTCTCATATGCTTCAAATTTCCAAGATAATATTATTTAATGTTCTTGCTGTTGTAGATTCGCTATTTATAGTCCAATAATTCTCAAGAGTTATATTAATCTGTACGTTGAAATATTTTTAGACAATTGTTATAAAATACGTTTTTTTACGTGACCATGAATCATTACTTTTCGGTAATAACTCGACCGATGGTGTATACCGTCAGGAGTTGATATGCATTGATATTGTTAAATATTATCGTTATAGAATTTAACAATATCAATAGCGAACAAAAGAAATAAGGGTCGAGCAGGTAGAGAAGGGTAACTGACAGGCGATGACAGATGTCACCACTTAAGTGATAAGGGATAAGTTAATTTAAAAAACCTACTGAGAAGTTAACACTGTAACAATGCCAAAAGCTGGAACATCTAATCAATTTTTAGAACTGGAACCCTTAGACTTGGCTGGCCTCGAGGAAAAAGTGGAAAAGGTATGATTAAATTAGACTAGTTGGATAATGGTTCGCAGATACCGGCTGTTAGGACAAGGGGTGGAGCCATCCGATGAAATCCCAGAATTTCCTCCCTCTATAAAACTAGTCGGCCAATGAACATCGTTTTCAACCCCCTCTTAGGCAGAATAAGAGAGAAAGGGGGGAAGAAGCAAAGAGGTGAAAAAGAGGTACTTCTGGGCTGAAGACTGACCTCGCCGGACTCAAGGGCGGAACAACGAGACTCTGAAGATGAGAAATGCGCTCTGGTTCCATGACTGAAGATATGCAGGGAGAGATGCTGGGGAACCATCAACACCAATTAGTACAGATAAGAGATTTATGTTAAAACAATTAATGGCTAAGTCTAGGCTGAATCATTCCATGGTTAACTTTTTATTGTAATAGTTTGTTATTTTAATTTTGAAGAATAAAGATAAGTGTTAGCAAGGAGGTAGTTCTTTAGTAACCATGCCCATATTTAATTTGAATATATTTCATTAAGATAGCAGTAACGGTGATTAAAATTAGTATTAAACTTAAAAGTAGGAACACTATCTTGGTTAGTTATTAAATAATGGTAAACACAAACCAGGCCTTTGGAAAGGTACCCAATTTAGAGGACAAGGCAAGAAATTCAAAAGTATTCATAAGCTTACTTAATTTTGGGATAATCATCTTCAATGATTGCCCAATGGCATCCCTATATATATAGACTAATGTATTAGAGCTAAATAGTAATCAAGTTCAACTCAAGTTAGATAAAACATAGCAGAGTGGTCTTGAAATCTTCGCTCCAGACGCTCGATTCCACCGTTCCATTTGGAGTGATCGTCAGGGGCCGCATTAATATTCCCAGTATATTTCGATTTGGTATTGAATCTACAGTCGATTCATCCTTATCAAATGCCTTCATGCAAGAACCCTATAAACCGAAAATCATAACGTACTATTCATAGAATTCAGCTATTGTTTTATATTAAAAATAAAATAAATTTACTAATGGATTTCGGATATTAAACCATTTGCCGGATATTTATGTTGAATAATAGAATATACTCGACATCAGTTCTTAAAAATATCAGAATTTTCCATAAATTAAATCAGACGTATTTATATTATATATATATGGTTTAGGATTCAGTTCATTGGTTCGGTTCGGAAATCTCCGAAACTTTTGCAAACCACTTGTTAAAATTATTTTCACAATGAGCTTCCCATTAACCACCAGCAATTAACCAGTTTCTCATAATTATTTTAATTAGTAACTTACTCGTGTATCAATTTTTTTTTTTACTCCAAAACCACATATCTATGTCAATAGGTTATATGTTATTTAAATAAAACTATTTTTTTATAAAAATGTGCCACACCAAGATTTTAGCCTTATCCATTCAATATATAAAGCTAGTTCTCTGTCCACCTACATTGACTCACAAAAATATTCGTAACTTATTTTAAATTCTTCAAATTATAAAAATTTGAAGAATTTAAAAATAATTACGAATAATTTTGTGGGTCACTGTACGTTGCATTGCTTCAGATATACATATATATATATATAGCCATATAAAAATAATAATATATAATGTATGACATATAACAAATAATATTATATTAATAAATAATTGATATATAAATGATGATATATAAACAAAAAATTATCAGCCTCGTACTTGTGTGATACGACTTTTTAAATATTTGAAGACATCAGTGTCAGGCTAAGAAGAACGCATTCAACAAAAAAAAGAAAAAAAAAAGATCAAGTTAGACCGGAAAAATAAGCTAATTGCCAATACCAATAATATAAAAAGTAGACTAAATGCTCATTATGATCATTAATAGTTTTGCATAGATATTAATGATTGTGGCATTTAGCTTTTTATGTCGTTGGCAATGAAAATTCTTCCGGTCTCCATTTCATAAACACATTTTTCCAAACTCAGTCGATACTGGATTTATCATAAGCAGATAATATTCAAGGAGCCGTATGCCCCTATTCAAGTGCACAAAGAAATTGTAACTTGCAAATTCCAAAATGTTTTTTATTTGGGAGAAAATGGGCAATTTTATTTTTCCTCAAAAAAGGTTTTTAAAAAATAAAAACATCGATCTATCATTTTTCCGCTGGGATAAAGTAAAATCCGACCTCGAATTCTTATTCTACGTTAAATTTCCTATTACAAAACGATGTTTAGCAGAGAAAATTTAAATGGTGGAAAAAGGAAATCAATTTAAAGTATAATAATAATTATAATTTTTGGAAATTTTTACTTGGCTTGAGCTTTCAACATGCTATATAAACCTCCAACATCACCAATACAAGTAGCCCCAAGGAACACTTTAGGAATTGTATTTCCTTGCTGACATATTTTAACCAAATGTGGAATTACGGCAAATTTAATTTTTTAAAAACATGGATAATTTTTTTTTTCTTTTAATACAAGATGTCTAGAGGTCTTCAAATAGTTTATTATGAAATAATACTATAAAATTTAAATAATTATAAGTACTCAGGTCTGAAGCGAGCGGTGAGAAATTTCAACAACTTTTACAGTTCTTTTTTTTTTTTGCTTTTTATGGTACATTAGATCATTTGAAACTCATGTTTTTATTTTTATAAGAAGAAAATGTTTATTTTCATTTTATAATATTATTTTTTAATAAACTGTTTGAAGATCTACACATCTCGTATTTTTTTAATCCTTGTTTTTTCATGATTAAAGTAGCCATAATTCCGCTTATTGTTAAACTATGTCAATGAGAAAGTAAAATTCCTGAAGAGTATTACTATTGCTGATGTTGGAGCTTTATACTGGATGTGTATGAAATTAGTTTCATCTTGAGTGTGTAATGCATTTGTAAAAATTCTGTAACTACACCTTTCAAAACATTTCTAGAAAAGAAAAAAAAAGGACTCCGACAGGTATTTAATATATATTATGCGCCTTAACATATTGTTCAAACGTGAAGTTACACTGAACAGATTATAAATATCTGAGGTTTGTTGAGATTGTAACTTATGTTTGTGTTTTCTTGTCATATATTTTTTGCGATTGCTCTGTTTTCGCAATATTTACAAACTGTTATTTATCCCGTGGTTCAACAAGCAATATGCGAAATATAATTCCTCACTGGTGTTAGGCCAAGGAGACTGTATTTTTACGTAATGTTGTGTATAATTGTCCATCGCTGGAACCCATGGTTCAATTGAAGCGTTTACCGTTTCTCACAATTAATTTTCTGGTTCAGCTAGTTTTAAGAGCCTAGACTAACTCGACAAATAATAGGTCATTATTAAAATTTATTATTATTGCTGTTTTCAATAAATCGTGAGGTGCCGAATAGTTCATAGAGTTAAGTGGCGTTGCAGAAACTCAGTAACGAATCCCTTAGGTACTAAATCGGCATTGCCTTTACCACTGACGTACACTCAAACACCTGAGTTCAAGGAATGTGGTAAATCAGTCAAGACCCTCGAATTATGGCTGTTCAGGGCCAGCAGTCGCACGAGAACCTGCGTTTCCCCAGAACGGACCAAACGTCCGGGCGATTAATTTTTAATTGCCTGCGAATCCTGAGTAGCCTGATTTTCCGTGGAGACCGGTCATCCGTCCGTCCGTGGAGACCGGTCATCCGTCCGTCCGTGGAGACCGGTCATCCGTCCGTCCACTTAATTACCATTCTCAACTCTACTTCACTTTGAATACCTAGTGTACCCGCCTTAGTTCGCTCGGTCCAACACAGTTCGGCACAATTTATACAAATAATGAATAAAAAATATATTTTTATTTTAATCTTTTAAATAATGATTTCTTTTATTTATGATCCGTTGAAAAATAAACTGATTAATATTGTTTTATTCATTATTGAACTAAAAAATAAATTATTCAATAAAAAATATTTATTCAATTTTCCTTTGTTTTAATTAAATTATGCCATATTTAAATCTTGAGAAATGCTCCATTCGCTCCATTACACTCCCTCGAATTTAGAAATTAAGAATATAGATTCAGAAAAAATAAAAAATCACAATTGATTGTTCATAATTTTATTTGACAAAAACAGCAAGTAATGAGAAATGAATAATTCAACAAAACAAATAAATCAGTAGCTTACTTATTGGAAAAATCATTCATGACTTATGACTCATTACAATTTCTTAGAATAATAAAATAAATTATTTGCAACACACGTTTATTTACCTTTAGTCCTTCAATAAGAGCCTTACACATTTTTGGAACGAAATTTGATATACTCTGTTTGAAGATCCCTGAAGAGGTACATCAAACTCTGAAAAGAATCTCCTGTCGCCCAAAACCCCTGAGTTACCGTTAACTTTTGAGTAAGTGAAATGCATTAGTTTACTTATTCTTTCAAGATATGCATTGGTGCATATACTTGAATGTCCGATGGAGCCATTCTTGTGAAATTTTTTAATCAACTACCTTATTTAATTTTTAAATCAGATATAACAGAAAAACGATTTTCTGATCGTTTTCTCAACCCAGTTTTTACCCATCATCTTCGTTTTTTACTTCCTTGTACGAAGTAAAGGAAGTATTGTAAAATTTTCGTTTTTCAGATTTCAACGGAAATATCCATTTTGACCATCCCTGAATCCATTTTGACCAGTTTCGCCGTGGCGTCTGTACGTACGTTCGTTCGTTCGTATTTCGCATAACTCAAAAACGGTTAGCCGTAGAAAGTTGAAATTTTGTATTTAGGATTGTTGTAAAATTTAGTTGTGAACCTCCCTTTTTGGTCACTGGTTGATCACCGGAAGTGGTACTTTACGTGAAGGTCATAATTGATTTCCATCAAAAATTATATTAAAATAGTTTGCAAAACTTCTTAAATTTGGTATTTATAACTTATATATTGATTTAAATAACATACTAGATTTTGGTCTAAATTGGAAAACCGGAAGCGGTACTTTACTTGAAGGTCATATTAGACTTTCATAAAAAATTATATTAAAATATAATGTAAAATATCTCAAATTTGGTAAATAGGACTTTTATATTGATGTGAATGTATTTACTATATTTTGGTTGAAATTGGTGAGCCGAAAACGGTACTTTACTTGAAGGTCATAATAAGCTTACATCAAAAATTATATTTAAATTAAATACATAAATCATATGTTTCGGTAATAAAGGTTACAATCGCAATTTGGTTTCCAATCCAATTAAACATTTTTATTACTTGTTTTAAGTGTTAAAATTGAGTGTTAAATACTGGTTTTCCTCCCTATTTGTGTGTTTGTGTCAATAGATGGATGTCGCGACGCCGAGTGTTGTTTTTGAGATACTGCGATCTTCGGAAACTAGTAACCAAATTCAGGATCACTTTTTGAGCCACCGATTTATAGTTTAATAGGCGTACAAGGAAGTCAAGTGTTGTCCACATCAGATATTTTCTTACCGAAGCCGGTTCTGCATTGATCACGGTGGCCAAAGAACTGCACAATGTAAGATTTTCCTCGCAGCTAAACATGACTGTTACTAAGCTACGAACGTTGTTTCTCGTGCTTAGAAACCACTTGTTCACGAACATTTATACGAACAATTGTTCGCGAATCTTAGTTCTTTCAAATTTTGTTCGCGAACAATGTGCCCATTGGTGTGGATCCTTTGGAATTTTCCTGGAGTCGTGCTTCTATCTATAGTTTTATTCTGTAAATGTTCTCATTAAAAAATCCTTTTTAAATTATTTCAGTAACTTCCTCAATTAAATGGTTCTTCCGCATAATTCCTTTGAATCTTGATGAGGTTGGGGAAGTACTAGTTAGTAATTGTTATCGAACACAGTCCATTAAGATAAAGCTAGCTATTGAAGAGCGTGGTTATATGTGTAATCTGTAAAAAATGTCTTTTCCTCATATCAAATTGTTTAGTATTTATATTTGTACAGCCGGCTTGAGCGGATGACAAAAGGATTTGATTACATTGCCGATAATTTCAAGAGGAATGCAAACATTCTGTTTCGAATTTTCAACGAGTTGTATCTGGGGGCAAAAAAAAAAATAGTAATAATAATTGATATTTCCATTATCTAATTAAATTTATCTGACGATTCCTATATCAGTTACGTGTACACACTATTAGAAACAAAATTTAATTACAACGTAATTGTCCAAAACAATGTCATGTTTGTTTATCAACAAAGATATTTTCTTTATTCCCCTACAACAAACACACGAATATTTCATATAATATTTTTCGAGTCTCTCATAAAATTCATAAATGCCATATTCCGTAAAAACTCATTATTCAATGGCTTGAATGTTTCAACTCAAATATTCTTAATTGATAACTAAGTAACTAACTAAATGGTACTACAGCCCTAGTTGGGCCTTGGCCTCACATAGAACTGACAGCCATTTCTGTCTATCCTCTCGCCTCCAGCTTCCTCAGATCATCCTCCACGTCATCAAACCAACTCAGACTCGGTCTCCCTCTCAATTTCTTTCCGCCTGGCCTGCCATAGATCATTCTTTTTGGTAGCCTCTCATCTGGCATCCTTTGCACGTGGTCTAGCAACCCCAGTCTTCCTCCTTTAATGATGGCCACAATATTAGGCTCGCCAAAGGACTGTTCGAGCTCGCTGTTCTTCCTAATTTTCCAATTCCCATGCTCGTTTACCTTGCGGACCTTTCTTTCCCATACCTTCAGGATCATTTCGCTCTCCCTAGTCAAAACCAAGATCTCCCTCACCTACGCCTCCACCGTTCTTTTTACTGCCTTGTATATAGTGTTTTTGCAGATCGAGACAATAACCGGAATTTTAGTGCCTTATTCAGCGCTAAATGACATTGCTGCCAGCCGCTATTCTGGCTTTGATCTCTGTACTTATATTATTTTCTTCTGTTACTGGAGATCCCAGGTATTTGAAGTTCTTGCAGCGCCTGAAGTTGCGCCCATTAATTTGCTCTTCCTCTTCTCTACCTGCTTGAGTTTTGACTTCCTCATATCGTCGGCCCCACATCGAACTTCGGAATGTGAAAAATTCTACTGTTTGTTATTGCTATTTTTCGATAGTATTTCGGTTGATACAGCCTATAGCAAAGTTACGAATCTATTACGGAATTATAAAGTGCTGAAGCAGTTATATTTTTACGAAAAACGTCTTAAAATCTGAATCTTCCATGATAATGTAACGAATATGCGTATTATTATAAAGGTAAAACAATAATTACAAACGGAACTATAAGATAAAAGCAATACAACAAAAACAAATTAAAATAATTTAAATCGGTCCTTATACACAGAAGTATGTAACAAGCAAGTTTTTTGCTCTCCTGAAAAGTAGTGATTTTTACATTCGTAAGTTCACCATGGGAACCACGATATATTCCGTCTTATTTTCGTTTATTCTTAATATTCTCCCTGCTGCCGCTTCGAACTCTTCTACCGCTCATGAAAGGTCGTTAATTGATTTGTTATGGAAATTTTAGTTGAGCAATTGATATTTATAATAAGTAATAAAAATTAATGTGTAAAACTAACCATCAGAGGAAAATGTTTGTAGTTCTTGATAAAAAAATATATAGCGGTCCCTACTTCTCGGCACTGTCCCGTGGGCTATTAGACCATTACGCCGTTCATTGGGAGATGCCTTCAAAACTTCTCGGTACTGTCCCGTGGGCTGTTAGACCATTACGCCCTTCATTGGGAGATGCCTTCATGTGAGCCAATAGTTGTGTGAAATATTGAATTTTTAAAATGTTTTAAGGTTCAACTTGATAATGAGCCAGACGGCTCGAAACGTCGTTGAGTGAAAAAAAAAGTGTGAAATATGAAGGGTTAAATTCCTTGTTATACATAATAAAGTATATTAACGTGTGTGTAACAGTGTAAATGTTGTTTCCCCCAACCTACGCCTAACAGAACATTATTAATTTAATTAATTATTTTTTTTACTCAATAAGGATTTTAGTAGAGTACAGAATTACGCAAATCGATTTTTTAGGCCCAGAAACTCTTCCGAGGAATTTCGAGATTTTTTAAACAATTTTTCGAGTAATAAATATTTGGAGTAACGAGGAAAAGGACTAACGAATCCAGAATCATTGGTTGTTCGTTGAAGACATGCTGATTTTTTTCGAGATTAGTACACGGAAGGGTACAAGGCTGGGTCTGTCAAATATAGCAATAAATATATAATTGAAACTCGAATAAACTAAATGGCAACTAGCGAATTTATTTATTTTTTATAATTAAATAAAGTTACTAATTATTCCTATACCCCCAAAATTATTAATATACAGTATTATAGGTGAAACCTATTATTTATGTAAGGTTAGTTCATATATTGGGATTTATTTCAAATCTTTTTTGTAGGGAGAGCTGCCTTCTATGGCAATAGAAGTAAATAGTAAAACTACCCCCATAGATGGCAGCCCTACCAACAAATTAAATGTGAAATAAATCCCCAAGTATGCCAATGCCCCGGGTATGGTCTTACCCCGACTTACGCTATAGTATACTTATCTTCTTCATTTGAACAAAAAAATAATTTTTTGTTCATTCCATTACTATGGTATTTAGAGCACTCGTAAACAGTTTGGGTCAGAAATATATGCTTACGTTTTGATGTTTCACAATATTTTTATGCACACACATCTTTTAATTTGATAATAATTTAATAGTTAAGGAATTATTTAAAATTTCAAGTTATAAATGACATGTGAACCAATCTTCCTTTAATATTCCTTAGACATTTCGAGACTCTATACCTCTTCTTCTTACTCTAGTACAATATTCAATCACATATTTAATTGGCTAATACATTAATCCTCACAGTCATCTTTTAATTCATATTGTTCGGTCGCCAACGTAAATGAGTGACGCCATTTTCTTCCGTGTCTCCCATATTTTAATTCTCTAACGGTCCGTAGTTAAATGTACTCTTCATTAGTAATCTCATTTGTGGTTCAATTCTTTAATTTACCAGTGTCATATTTTTCAAATTTTGAAACATTTTGTCTGTTCTTATCATCGGTTCGTCTGTTGAGGAAATTTTTCGCCTTCAGGGAATTCCTTCAACTTTCGCATTTCTTCATCTTTGTTTATTCATATGGAGGGCTGCCAATGCGAGCCCTACTGTTTCCCACAACATCCTGTGCATCGCCCTGATGACCCACCTACCTATAATGTTTCGAAAAATTCTTGTATTTCTGGAGCCAAGAAATTATCAACGAATCATCTGGTACTCCTCCGAACAAGATCCTATCCCAGCTCTTTTGTCTTTTGTACACGGTCACGTATGGGGTGTCCTCAGCTCCCTGTTTTTTGCCCTGTGAACTCTTTACCAATTGGACTTCGATGAAGAAACCAAGTATCTTGTCATCGAACGTGTCTTGCTGGAGGAGGTTAATGTATATGATATATAGGCAGCTCGCCTGAAACTAAATAATTAATTTGCAATAAGTACAGGATCTGCTGAAGGCGTGTGGGTTCGAGCTACGCAAATGGCTACCAACCAACCTCCTTGTTGCAGAGAATTCCATCTGATCATTGTCGGGGAACTATCTTCTGTTGATCCTTTGTTGATAGGAACCCAGGTCTTAAGATTTTCGGGCTGGGTTGGAATCCTACGACTAATCATTTTTTCTATGCTGTTGGATTTACTGAAGCGGCCCTCACTAAACGAAAAGTGCTCCGCCAAATGGCTAGAATCTTACCCTCTTGGTTCGTTATCTCCAGCCATCTTTGGTGCCGAAACCCGGGAAAATATAAGCAAATAATTACGTTTTCATTTAATTAGTTATTACCCTGTTAAACTGTTATTTTTAATACAATTATTTATTTTATTATTATTTTTCTCTTTCTTTATTTGTGGTGTTGTTTCCCTTCTGGAAATAAGACATATTATAAATACAAAATATATATGGTCATTATTACATTTATATCTAAAAATTTGCATGAGGACTAATCTACAAATTTTTAGATATAAATGTAATAATGACCTTATATATATAAATATAAATTAAAAGGTGACTGTGATGATTAATATATTAAACATTAAATAGTGATTTAATTATTTAATTCCTCGAAACGTCGAAAAATATAGGAATAAACAATAAATATAAAAGGAAGATTGGTTCAAATGCTGTTCATAACATAAAATATCTTTTAACATTAAAGCTGTCATACGTTTATTTAAAATACTAATTGGGAACGAAAATCATCATTAAAATTATAATAATACTTCTGTTATTTATAAGAAAAAACGAGTAGTTTTAAATTTAATATTTAGAAATTCTATGTTTTTATTTATTGTTTAAACATTAATGTTATAATATTAGATTATGACGCTGTGGGATGTAAATAAATTGACTATAAGCTAAGTTGTATAGTTTTTTTTATTTTATTTTTCGGCTGTCATGATTTTTTTACTTATACCACGTTTTTGAATGATGTTATTTGGCGTATACTGTAAACATGGAATGCTATCTATTTTTCAAGAGGATTTGATAAAAAGTGGTTTATTGGCTTCATTTGAAATCGATGAAAAAATGGAAAAAAAAATATATTGTGAAATTTTGTGTAATATTTTTCTGTGAAAAAGTTTTAATGAATTGATACTGGCCCAATTAAGTTTTAGTGTTACGATAAGAATATAAATTAATTCAAGGGCATGGTTCAAAGTTTTGTAACCTCTAATCTATAAGTAGTAATCACACCTTGATAGCCGGCGATATTTTAAAATTTTGAAGAAAAAAAGGAAGATGACTATCTAAAATTATTGAGGGATTAGATTGTCAAATGACACACATTAAAAAAAGTTTCACATCAACCCTTTTTTCTCCAAAAGCAGTTTACCACAGCGTTGCCTGAGCGGAGGAATTGTTTGCTTTCAGACGAAACGCCTTGCTCTCGTATCAGACTACTCTCTCTCTATCTCTAGAGCAAGGCGTGTTTCATCTGAGGAAAAAAAAATCTTCCACCCAGGCAATAACAAATTTTCATGATTTCTGGTCCATTTAAGACGCTGTTGCCTTCGGGCTCTATTCAAAGGAAGGCATCTTCCAGTCTTAGGATTAGCTTCGTGAAGACGATTTCGTACTGTTTGGTCAGTTACAGTTGTCCTCGTACTATTCTCCAGCTGACGGTGTAGGCCTCTAGTTCTCGAGTTTCGTTATAAGACAATAAAAAGATCTTTATTGCGACTGGTTTTTCCCTGGTCTACCCCTAATAGGTCTATCATCAACCGAACCAGAAATAAAAAATTTATTCCACCATTTTGGACCGGATTAGCCATATAGCAGAAGTAGCAAATGCTGCGGCCCCCCCCCCCCCCCGTCTAGAGCAACACATTTTTCATAGCCACCCTAATGTTGAATGTAATTTACTAAGAGAAATTGATTTGACCAATGTTATCTCTAAACTTGCTTGCTTGTTAAATCAAGAAAAGTTTGTTTGTTAAAGATTTTTTTATTTTATTATCATACGAGACCTAGGCCCCCTGGTAACATTTGCTATAGGCCCCGCGCTGGCTCCATTCGCCTCTGCCACCACCTTACGACGTCGCTTTGTCCTATATTTAACCATTGAGCGATTTGGCGTGTTGACAACCCCTCCTCCCTTAAAGCAACAATCCGATTGCCTTTTCCTGATGATAAAACGTTCCTACTAATCATGAACTTGCTCACAATAGGACAGGCTACACAATAACAACACTAAATCACAACTGAAGATAAAAGCTGTATTGGCCAAATGTGAGGATCGGTGGACAACAGGACAGGAGGCCATTCCATCAAAGTATGTTCATGTGGACTGTGGTCCGATTCTACATAGAAAAGCAGGAAATTTAATTTTTTTTTTTTAAATTATTCTTTTTTTTCTGTGACCTGGGATGTATTGTAATAAATTAATTACTAAAATACACTTTTTATTTATAAAAAATATGTAAAATAAAATATTTAATGTGGTTATTTCTCCTTTAATAAAATTTAATAGTATTTCTTAATTTTCCTTGTAATGATAATATAAAATGTATTTTAATGGAAATTTTCAGAAATATATATCGTTTTTAATTACTCTTAGAATGGATGCTGCTTTAAAAAAAAATCAAATAAATAAATAACTAATTTCGGAGAGAAATAGGTAGATGGAATGGATGGGTGATGTTGCCGGACAGATGCCCGGAGTTAACATCTCAGGGCGTTTATGTCTAGGAGAAATTGAAGACAGTGGTCTATTCCGAACCTATTGAGACAAGGGACTAGCTACTTGAAAGAATAATAAAAAAATGCTATAAAATGAGGATTAACGAGGCAGCGGAGTGCACTTCTAAAATTTTCATTAAATTGCATATTATATCATCATATCCTGGAATATTATTAAATTATAATAAAGGAGAATTTCTGTTGCTATGCCAACTCGCATTAAATGGTTTATTTTACATTTTTTTAATAAATAAAAAGTGTATTTTAGTAATTAATTTATTACAATACATCCCTCGTCACAGAAAAAAAAAGGAATAATTTATTGTAATTATTTTCGCTGAAATCACTAATAGTTTTAGGAGAGATAATTTTTTAACAAAACTGGATGCGAATCCCAGCTTATTCTGTAACAGACCCCAACTTGATTTTAAGACCCCAACATGGTCTTAAAGCTTATTAATCAACAAGTTTTTTTCTAAATGTGGGAAATCTGTAGTCCAGTAGGGGAATGATAAAAAAAAAATCGGGAATAATCCATCGTTATACGAAAACCCGTACTCAGCGTAATTTAGACGCCTTCAATTGGTTTTAACAAAGACAATTCTACTTATTTTTAAAGAAAATTTTGTATAGTTTACGATTCTGGGAATTGCCTAACTTAAATAGTTTTTGGTTATCGCTTCCTGTTGGAAAAAAAACTGTTAAAAATACAAAAATTAAATTTCCTGCTTATCTATGCCTATCTATCTATGAATTTTTGCAAATGAGGTGTGGAATCCACCTCTTGGCATGTGGTCCACCGAACCTGATAAACTCTATATAGATGCTGGGTGTATGTTAGTTTATCTGGTTAAAATGTACTTGGACAATACATGTAATTTTGTGCGATTTGATAAATATCATTCTAAGAAGTTCGAGGTTAGTTCAAGTTAAAGAGAACCCGACTCCACGGGAAACACTAGGTATTTTTATGTCATGAAAATACTTGGTAGACTACTACTGTTAAGAAATATAAACGTAAGGATTTTCAAGATAATTCTATTTTCTTCTGCTTTTTACGGATTTGATCCCTTGTCACTTCTTTTAAATAAAGAACGAATCCTAAAGGTTGTGGGTGGATATATGGTATATAAGGTTAATGAACGCTAAACCACCTGACATATATCCGGTATATAAACTGCATGTAAAAGTGATGTGATGATTAAAATGTGTGTGTAAAATCGATAATCATGATAAAAAACGAATGGAATTTAAAATTAAAACAAAATAAACTGCCAATTTCATGGGATTAGAAGGGGAAAAAAACTTTAAACCCTGGATTACTAAACCGCAATTTAGGTACCTTAATTCTAAGCCTTCTTTATTTCGACTTCCATTAACAAAATATCAATTTAGAGAGTATCAAAGGAAACAATAATAACAAATAATGATCAACATACCATTTATATTATTTGAATATTAAAAAATATGCATATAAAACAAAATGAAAATTAAATCTACAAAACCTAAAAACTAAGAAAAGCTGTATAAAAATGTTTAAACAAATTGTATTTAATTTTTGTATTTTTCAGGTATTATTATTGTATTTTTTATTATTACTTTTAGCGTTGCTAAAAAATTAATTATATAACGCTATAATATATTAAGGCTATTTTAAATGTAAGTTGATTAAATGTTACTAATTACAAATTATTTCCAGAAGTAAATTATAGATCGACTAGCTCATCAAAAACGATTCTAACAAAAATCGTTCCTGACAATAAATTAAATCAAATTATGAATCGAAGGTTAATTAAATTAGTATAATTTAGAAAAGTAATAAATAGTCTCAAATTTGAATAAAAACGTGAATAAAATTTGTGAATGATTAATGTATAATAATAGATACATAAATTAATTATTATATGCTTTGATTCGTTACAACATTAATCTGTTCAATTTATTTTACAGTTATCTTCCTCCGTGAATATGTGTATGTACAGTTTGTCTGTAAAAAATTTAATATTTTCTGGTTATCAAAATTTACTGTTTTTAATCGTATCAGTTTGTGATATTCTGTCACTGCCCTTAATTTATTTGTATCATAAATTATTTCTAGGTTTCCATTCATGTACCCACTAATACACTCTTGCTGAAGAACATAAAACATGCTCTGGGATCTTCCCAAGTTCTGAAATCAGGTTTGCCGTTCACGTGGGTTTGGCTGTCGTAACTATACTAAACGTCCATGTTAGGTCATTACTACAATAAGTACTTGCCCCCCCCCCCCTCCCTCCGAATGCCATGCTACCACGAACCGGCTTCTGGTGACGAGTAGAAAATGGTTGGGGACCATAACTTCATCGTAGTTCAGTCCACAGTACACAGAAGTATTTTAGGACTTTATAGGACTAATTAGATGTTACAGCACAATATTCATTCGGACTGTATTAGTGACGAGGCCTCTAATGCGCACTCGTTTAATACCGAACATCGAATCCCCGTGGCAGAATCCCTAGGGATTTCAGAAGGACTGAATACCTATAGTCTCACTCGATTAAATCGATCCTGCTTTTTTGCCGCTCAGTATGGGTGGAGTCTGTCAATACTGATTGCTGTTATCGATGCCGTTGGTTTCAGTTTAAAGTTAAAATGCATTAAAATTATCAGCGCTTTCCGCACTACTTCATGCGTCGCCGTGTGCGTCAAAGCCACCAGCATTCAGTCAATTTACTTGGTAGCCATTGAAAGAGGTGCGGGAGATCTTCATAGTTGGATTAAAAGAAATGACTGAGAATTAATGAATATTTTACTTGCTATAGGGGTATGCTATAGGGCTACAATGATCGAAAATAACAATAATTTTGTAACAAATATTTAATTGCTAAGGTAAACAATTTTTTTTCACTAGATTGCTATGTCAACATCATCTCCAAATACGTTTAGGCATAATTATATAGAAATAATACGGTACAACTTTACAAGAGAGGCGCGTTATCACTTGTTCCTTCCTATCTTACCCGAAGGTCGCCGGACTAGCATACTCTAGCGCCATTTGTGCTAACTAATTGCTTTGCATTCAAATATAACATTCGTGTTCATTGGATTTATTAAAATTATTACTGCTTTAATTATATATTATTTAAAATTATTAGTGCTATCGACTTCCGCTCATTACATTCGCCCAAGAAATAAACAAAACAGCAACGGGTCCTTTTCAGTTGAGGTCGGGGTCTTACCATAATTTCAATTATTACAGCTTTAAATTGATCACAGCTGACGATTTCCGCTCGCTACGCTCGCTCAAGAGATAAACAAACCCCAAAAGATCCTTTTCAGTTGAGATCGGGTCCTTAACGTAATTTAAATGATCACTTCTTTAAATTATCACTACAATTTCCCCAGATCACCGGAAGTCAACTGCACTAACAATTTTAAATAATATATAATTAAGGCAGTAATAATTTTAATAATTGGAATGAATACGAATGTTACAATTGAATGCAAAGCAGTTAGCACAAATGGCGCTAGAGTGTGCTAGTCCGGTGACCTTCGGGAAAGATCGGGAGTACCAGTTATAACGCGCCCCCCATGTAAAGTTGTACCTAAATATTTTTTAATAGATCAAATTCAACAAACATTATACGAAACACATGAATAAACTAGGGTTGGAATATCGAAACGCGATATATCGGATTTGAAAAATCGATATTTTCTATCGATGTCTTAACATCCGATATATCGAAGATATTGATTTATCGATGTTACTGATATTTTAAAATATATTACAGTAGAATCTCGATAATTCATATCTCGGTAATTTGTATATCCCAATAATTCGTATGGATTCTCTGCTCCCTTGAAAATCTCCCTTTAATTCGTAGAATAACAATGCAATCCGGTCCCCTCGATAATCCGTATTTATTTTTGTCTTCCAAGTAATTTAAACGTCTTGTAATTCGAATTTCCAAATAAACAATCTGTTTAATCTTAATCTTTTTCAGAGGAGAGGATAGTGAGTGAGAGGGGGATCGTTTCTATGAATTTCGGTCGGTTTACCCTTTTTTTCTATTCATCTCCGTTTAAAAAAAAGGTAAAAAACCTGTAACCATATTGTTAGCCGCCAACATGGATTGATCTTGAGTAATTTTGATGTTATTTTGGTAATAGAAATTTATAAAACAGTTTTTTTTTTTTTTTTTATGTTTTCGATAGAACTATCGATAGTTTTGCATTCCTAGTTTCCAGTATTGTACACATTATTCCTAGTCATTATTATAAACATATATGGTTTAGAAATTTGATTTTTTTTTGCATTATTGTCTAATGCCCTTTAGTGGAAGATGGCAATATTAGAAAATACAAATATTTATTTCAGAAAAAGAATTCTTCGTATCTTATAAAGTTGATATTTTTCGATTTATTATTATATTTATTGTTAAATTTTAATAGGTTTCATTTTAGGTCATAAATATAAATGTGTCTATTTATATATTTACAAACAAAAAATAAATTATATGTTATGTATGAAATAGTTGGCCGTTCTGAAATATGGTCATGATGGAGGCAAATAATACAAAACAATAATTTAAAATTTAAAAAATACAATAAAATAAATACCAAATAAAGCATAAAACAAACTTATGCACAATATTTACACTCATCCTGACTCCCCCCCACCCCCCCCCCCTCATTTATGGATTCATTGATAATTCATTTGAGATTTAAGTAAGAAATCTTATGAAAAAAATATGATGATAGCGGTGTCATCTGCAAATATTGCAAGGAAGGCATGTGACGAAATTGATATAACGGTCGTGCAAAAGATATATGGGATGAGGCGCAAGACACTGCCTTGTGGAACACCGCCCTCTATTTAATAGCAATTAGAATATTTCGGATCGCAGCGGACTTGGAATGAACGATTCGAGAGATGCGAACGAAAATTTAGGGGTGGAGTTTGAGCTTGAAAAGCAATCCGGTCAAAAGCTTGTGCTATCTATTTCTTGAGCGACGCACCAAAGTAATATTATTTGCTTTCCAGAACTGAAGAAATATTTAATATTAATACGTGTTTTTTTTTTTTTTTAATTCTTTTGTTGCTTGTTTTTCTTATACATCCTTTGAAATCCTAGCTTTGAACGTAAAACCAGTCCGAAAAAATGAAAAAGAATTTAATTGCGTAAGCTTTTCAAAAAATAATGTATTAAAACGCTTTAGTCTAGAAAGTTTATGATAAAAGATTGAGTAATTAATATCTGATACGGGATTTGATAGAGAGCCGAGAGAACTGGCTAATCTGCTTTTATTATTTTTATTTTACGGTTTGAATTCGGCTGGAGGGGTAATGGTTAGCTTGTAGCGATATTTTGATTCGCGAAGTAGCTAAATGGTAGATTTACACTTAATATTTATTGGAATTCAGGAAGAAGATTATTCGAATGGCGGTCAAGAATAAAATGAAATAGTTGTAACAATCTTCTTCCTGATTTATCATCATACGGTCAACTATCAATACACGAAATTTATCGGAATGGGTCCTCTTAAGTTGTTATTTTTTAGGTTATTATCCAACTTGTTATTATTATCACAAGTTATTAACAAGTTATTATTATCCAAATTGATGGGACAGTTAAAAGTTGAAATAAATGAGTAAACTGCACCATCCAGCAAGTCCTTTACTCTATGAATTCAAAGTTTATAAAAATGAAGGAAGTGTCAAAAAATATAAAAATGGCTGTTGAGGAAGAAATACTTGGTGAGGGAGGTAGTCTGAGGGAACAAGGTTGGGCCTAGGAAGAGGCCAAAATAAGAAGAACATCCCCGAAATCCAATCGATTACGTCTTAGCACAACGGAGTTGTCATAGCCATTTACTAAACGTGAGGTCCTGTCGATAAAATATTACATTTGTTAAGTAACAGTATCGGAAACAACTTGGGTGATATTACTGTAAGTGTACCAAGGCTAATTCTTTTGACGGTCATGCTTCCCTCAATTTACGGATATGAAAAGTGGCTGATTTTGTTAAGGAGATGTATTTTTTAAAAGTAGATTATTGCGGAAAACATTTGGTTCCAAAAATGATGATTAATTCATACGTTTACTTATTAATGTAGCGTCGTTACCATCGAAATAAGCATTGAAATATACTGTGACGTGAGTGGGAGGATTATAGATTTGGATTTCGACGAGGTTCTGAGGTGTAGTGAAGTAAGCATACTCATTGATTTTATGGGCATCGAATCTCCCTAACTAAGCCTTTTCATTATTTGTTAATATCCCAATCCATACATGTTTAGGTAATGCTAGCAAAGGTGTTTTACGGAACTATGGCGGTTTAGCTCACAGACCACCCTTTGACCCCCACCCCCAATAATTTTTTTCTATCGATGTTTAGATAGTATCGATTTAATGTGAATCGAATGAAATCAGCGTGACTAATCAGTTAGATCGCAATCCATTCCGTACCTCGACTCAAGTTCAGTCTGAACATAGAGCTTTCAATCGAAAGCTCAATCGAAAAAGAGAGACTATTACGTCTCTAGTTGTGAATGGTACAATACTACGCAATGCTAGTTCCTTAATACTGAGGAATCTGGAGGAGACGCCTTCTTGGTCTCGCATACCGATTTATTGCGAGTCTGTTCGTGCGAATGGCTCCGTCTACGACAACAGCACACCTTTCTGCTTCATACCGATCTCCCCCGTGTGATCCGGGCCTTATGGTGTATCCCCGATATGAAGCACCCTGGACCTCCAGGTAGCGATGGGATCATAAAAACATCGAGTATATCAGTCAGTTTAGAAGTAAAAGTGAAATATCATCAGCTATAAAATTTATCAAATTAATGAAAATTATCAGTCCCATTGTAACATGAAAGCTTCCAAGATTAGTCCTATCATTATTAAAGTTATTGTCAGATAACGTACTTAAAAATCAATAAAATTTAATATTAAAATAAAAGATAATAGTAAAATAAATAATGTGAAGAATTCATTATATTGATTCTCAGTATACTTGAAAAAATTATATAAAATAATGTAATTAATAGTAAAGTAAATAATACGAGTTAGGGATTGATCCTTCTATAGCATCATGCGGATGTCAACTGAATAATACGAGTAAAATAATTTAAATTAACATTTATTTTTAGGTCTGACCCATTTTTCCCATTAGTTTAATCACGCGTATAAAATAACGATTCACTAGTCAAGAGTTCATGAATGATAAAGGAGTAAAAGTTAACCTCCGGTAATGCACGCCATTGGTCGTTATATTTGATAGTTGTAGATTCTTTTGGAAGTCCATATCAATAGAAACTACTGCGTTTGATCTTTTCCTTTTTTTTTCTGTGCAACTTCTTCAACGAATAAATTGTTTCTGTTTTCTAATGAAGAGTGTGTTCCTCCTCGGGTAGGCTATGATTTTTCTTGTCAATTTATTGAATTGACAAGAAAAATCAGGGTTGCTGGAATTGCCTATTTCTTTCGTAAATTAGACTTTTTTAATCTTAAAAATATCCCATTCTTTGGGTTGGGAAAAAAAATTATGCTTAATATTAAATTCATCCCTCAATGTATCTCAAGAAACTTGGTTTTATAGATAATTATTATTATACATCTGGTAAAGTTTCGAAATATTCAATTCTTCTTGTAAAAAATCTTACCGTAAACTATCATTTTTCTTTCCCCTTGTTTTATATCTTTATATGAATCTTTAACTGATCTCTTGTTATTGGTTCCTCTTATTTGTTTCGTATATGAATACTATATCTTACAAGCTAAAAAATGGTATTCTTAACTCATATTTTACAAAAAGTTTACTTTCATCGTTTTTCCCCTCTACCCTTAAATTTAAATGCATATACATTAAATGTAATCAAACAAAGATATAATAGATTCTAGAATCAGTCTTTTCGTTACTGATCTTAATTCGATAATCTTCTGATTTTTTATTACGACATTCTGAGTTGGCCCTAGAGCTGTGGGTTATCAGCTAGTAATGCTGACAGTTAATTTAGATTTCATTTAAAGGCTTCCATTCCAATGGCAACGAAAACGTCTATTCTGCCCGTGCGAGACGACCTGTTTCCTGTATTTGCTTTTGTTTCGGACTATCGGAATTTTTCGTGACCCAACCTTATCTTTTCGTGACTGTAATGTGGTCACATAGAGTTCTGTGAAGTGGAGCGATATGCCCTGTCTAGCCTTCCTTCCGATAACAAAACTAGATAAACTAATTGCCAGTTCTGTTTCAGCGCTCTGCCTGGGCCCTGCTGATTTTTTTTTTTTTTCACATCAAACATCTCGCAATTTATGGTAAATATTACAAGGCTTGTTTTTGTTCGATAAAATATTCTTTTTCCTAATCTAAGGTAATCTTTGTTTATCTTGATGACGAAGCGGTTGGGATAAGATAAATAAAAAACGGATGTAAACTTACTACATTTTTTTATAATGCAATATAAATGTATTGTACTTTGGCCTAAACTTGGCAGAACAGAACATTTTTTATTTTAAAAAAATATATATTCCTACACTTGGCAAAAAATATGAATGGTAGAACTTATTCATGAGAATAAGTGAATAAAATAGCTGTGTCACCTTGGCAAGTTTAGCGTTAAATATGTACATTAATTGGGAATATATTTTAATTTAGCTAGTTATTTAAAGAAGTCATATATTTTAGATAATATTAAAGCGTAAAACTGTTATCATTAACCGCACATATCGCCTCAAAGTTAAAAAGCAATAGCACTTGGTGAAAATACAGAAGTAAGCCTGCAAATTTTTCCTATAGAATTTTTTAATGAATCATCCGTTTGCCCATGAGAAGCATTTAAGCCGATTTATATTGGGCATCTTGTATATAAATTGTATGTATATATTGTATAGTTATATATCATATACATGTCTGATTTCTCAGTGATAATGATTAGAAATAAACAGTTGTTTTAGTTCCTGACTATAAAGCCAAATTGAATGACAACAGTTTTTCGCTTTAATATTACCTAAATATATGACGTCTTTAAATAACTAGCTAAATTACTAAAAATTTCCCAATTAATTTCTAACATTGACGCGTGGCAAAAACTTTGGATTTGCAGAAAACGCCTACTTTTTAAAACGCTCATTATATTCATTAAAAAGTTATGAAAGATCCCGCAAATTGCATTTCGATATCTTCAAAATTGAAGTATTTACAGCATTTTAGAATCATGCACTCTAATCGTCATAATTTATTTTTTCAGGCAGCTAATGAACTGGAATCTTGGAGACATGATCCATTATTTTTATGTTTATTTTTTTGTTATCGTTTTTCTATTAAAAAATATGGCCAAGCCTGTAAATGTAGTATTTTTTTCTGAAAAATGCTAAAAATTAATTTCTGAAATGATTTTTCCACAATTATGAAAGGGGAATACTAGGTTGTTACATAGGTCCTTGTGCATTAGTATAGCTTTATTTCAGATTACATATTTTAAACATTATTGAATACTATTCTTCAAAGTAAAGTTCATTGTTTTCAACTACTTTCACCCATCTTTCTGCCAGTAATTGGATTTGATGCCGGTACCACTCCTTTGCTTTTGAGGCAAAGAATTCTTCACATCCAATTTTTACGTCCTCGTAATTATCAAAGATCCGACCTTTTAAAAAATGAGCCATTGATCTAAACAAACCATAAGATGATGGTGCAATACCTGGGCTATACGCAGGATGAGGCAAAACGTTTACTCCTTTCAGTTCCGATAATTTTTCCTTGGTCAAACGAGAACAATGTGCAGGGGCATTGTCGTGTTGCATATGGCTTGATTCCTGTTAACCAAAGTGGGGAACTTTGCACTCAAAACTGCATAAGCTCTGTATAGCTGTTCACATTAAAGGTTTGAGTCCCTCCTACGGTCGATAAATCACGAGTAGTTGCATGTGGGTCCTGATTCTCACATTCAAGAAGAACGTCATCATCAACGATTGATGGGCGACCTGATCTGGGTTGTGCGGCAGTATTTCGATGGGTAATTGACTCTCCTTCTATGGCACAAATTTATTCGGCGGCTGCCTTTGCGCTTAAACCTTTTTTCCAGTAATGTCTCAAAAGACCGCGAATCACGATTTTTTCTTCTAATATTGCAAGGGCGTTTTAAAAAATGACTCCATAAAGCAACTCAAATCAGAAGGGATTAAAGGATTAGTGAAAATAAACATATGACATAAATAGTAGGAACAAAAACATTCTTATAGGATAATTATGAGAGTTGGAATAAAGGGTCGTATTCATGCTCAAGGACTTTTGTAACAATCTAGTAGATTGTATGAATTCATAATGTTTATTAATTTAACAATAAAAACATTGACTTTAATATCAATAATAATAATAAAGTATACAAATATTCATACGCAGTTTACATTAAAAATTAAATAAAAGAACTATCGCTTCTCCGAACACCCATAATTACATCAACAATTTCACTTTGTGTGTATGGAGATTGATATTCAACATATCAGGAACTAACTGCAAATTAATGCCCTCATAAACAAACAGATTCATCACCTTAACAATTAATTCCTAAGGCTAATAAATTTCTTAGAGATTACTGAAGACTAAAGCGAATAAGGGAACATCAAATGTTTAAAAAAATTTTATTAAAAATATGTCAAAAAAAAAAAAAAAAGGAGCTGTACCTAAGTTACGGTAAGGAACTGTGCTGAGTCGACACTCTGAGCCACCTCCCTCTCCCGCTCCTATATATACCCCTATAAATCTTAAGCTAAAGAGATCTGTACCAGTAGTATGTAGCTAGTCGTAATGCAAGTTGTAACTTTTGTTTTTCAATAAAGTTTTTTTTAATCTCTCCGCCGTTGAGTTTCGTAATTGGCGCCCAAACAGGGACCGCATGCATATATCATCGCGGTTCTAGACTCGAACTCTGCAGTACCTGAAATCAAGATTCGATCTACCTTTCGAGGATATCGCACCTGTAGGAGACTGGCACCCCGCTTAGACTCTTAGATCTTGGAGAAGGACTTGCTGCTGAGCCGAAAATCGTCTGATCACCCCGACAGACATCGAAACTCTGGGAGAGATTGTGAGTGGAGCTTTTATTGAAAACATCTTTATTTTTTATTTCATTTTATTTTTTTATATAATTGTTTAAACATTATTTTCTTTTTTTATATATATATAAATATATTGTTCTTTATTAACATTTATAAAAACGCTATTTAAAAAATATATATACTTAAAATTTTATGTCAAAACTAGCACAGAGATTAACTCAGAATAGATTTATTGATATTAAGGAATTTATTGATACAGACGAAATGGCAACCTCATCTTTTGCAATTAAATCCGCGGATTATGACCACATTCCTACTTTTAACGGGGATCCACATAATTTACTAAAATTCGTTACCGTATGTAGACAAGTTCATAATATAGTTTGCAAACCCGATAATGATCTCCGAGAATTAAATGACCAACGCCTATTAAGCAAAATTCTCGCCAGACTAACAGGAGATGCAGATTACATTAATACCACCTGCGAGTTTACTGGCGTTAACGACTTATTAAGGTACTTAGAGAGTACATTCAGAGATTCGCGATCAATTGAACAATTACAATTCGAACTTTTTAATATGAAAATACAACATAAGGAACATCCGTTAGATTTCCTTCAAAAATTAGACAGGAGCCGAACTCTAATAATTTCAAAATACAGGATAGAGAATATTCCTGAAAGGGCAACGATTGTATCCGTCTTAGAAAAAAATATTCTATATCATTTTTTCACAAATATGCCGCTACATATTAGGACATATTTGATGACCAAAACTGAAAAATTAAAAACTTTGGATGACCTTCGAAATCTAATTCAAAATGAGAATCATCTTTTGTTCGATGATTTGGTTAATTCCGGTAATATGAGAAGACCCGGGGAAACACACGATTCAAGGAAACCAAGTTTTGAAAAAAATAAAAATAATCAGAAACCTAATTTCTATCATCAAAGAAATGAAGGACAAAGATACCCACCGAGAGATCACCGAGATTATCCTCCTAGATATTCACCTAGGGAACAGCAAGGTCATTATAATGGAAATCATAATAATAATTATGAAAGGAGAAATTATCCACACAGAGAACAGTGGAAATCGGAGGACCAGAAAAGGTTTTTCCAAGGCTCGCATGGTTCAGGACAATACAAAAATAATAGACCTTTCGAAAAGGCGGAACCTGCGAACACAGTGTCGATGCGCACCGTCAGCGGTTTTCAGAAGAACCAACCCCGACAACCGGTATATAACTTAGATCAGGAAGACCCAAGGGATAAAGAAATTAGGGAGCTCCGCGAACGGCTAGAAAAGCTTACAACTAAACAAGAAGGCTCAGAAGATCATTTTTTAGGGGAGGGCCCAGATCCCAACTACAACACCTAGAAGTACATGATTTACAGACAAATAATTTTCGTGACCTTCCGTTTGTTATCGATAAAAAAAATCGCAAATGGTTATTAGACACGGGGGCACAGAAAAATTACATAAGTTCGAAAATTGTACCACCAGGAGTCAAGAAGCAAAAAGAAAATTTTATTGTTCGGACCGCTGCTGGAGAAGAGAGAGGGACCGAAACAATAACCACTGATGTTAGTACCACCTTTTTAAAATGCCCAACGAAAGTTAAATTTTATATATTAGATTTTAGTCCAAATCATGATGTTTTGATCGGTGCAGAACTAATGGACGATTTAAAATTCAAAATTGATTTTGAGGAAAGAAAAATTAGGTCAGCATATGGTGATTTTACGTTTACAATGGATAGGGATACGATACCAATTGAAATAAAGAAAGGAGAAAATATTGCCGACTTGCCAAAAGGGAAAATTTTCTTAATAGGTTATAAAATTGACGATATAGAAATACCTTCCGGAATTTATAGCGATAAAGTAAAAATAATAAGTAAGAAAGAAGGAACTGTACAACTGCCATTGATGAATTTTCAAGAAGTTGAAGTAGTAAACCCGCCGGTAGATAATGTCGAAAAGAACATACCCGAACTAGTTAGAATCGAACATATCCCCTCGCTACAACAGAAAGAATTACTTAATCTTCTGAAAAATTATCCATCTATCTTTAAAACGGAAAAGGATAATTTATCTGCAACAGATCTTTTAGAACATCAGATAAAAACCAAAACTGATGAACCGATTTATTCTAGAAATTATAGATACCCGCAGCAATTCAGAGAACAAATTAAAGACGAAATAAATAAAATGTTAGAAAGCAAAATAATAGCCCCGAGTAATTCACCATACAATTCACCAGTATGGGTAGTTCCAAAGCGAGCCGACGCTTCAGGTCAAAAGAAGATAAGGATGGTAATAGATTACCGAAAGCTCAACAGGGAAACAATTCCGGATCGATACCCTCTGCCAAATATAGAAGATTTGCTGGGAAAATTAGGAAAAGCCACTATATTCACAGCCATAGATCTTTGTTCAGGTTTTCACCAGATAAAGGTACATAAGGACTCGATTCATAAAACAGCGTTTAGTACCGATCAAGGGCATTTCGAGTTCCTTAGAATGCCGATGGGATTGTCAAATTCTCCGGCTACCTTTCAAAGAACCATGAATATCATATTTGCAGATATGCCACATGTGCTTGTGTACATGGATGACATTATCATTTTTTCGGAAACATTCAGTGACCATTTAAAACATATAAAGGCAGTTTTGGAAAAATTAAAGAAACATAATTTAAAGATACAGCTAGATAAAACCGAGTTCTGCAAGAGAGAGTTATTATTTCTCGGTCACATCATAAGTGAAAATGGAATTGAGCCAAACCCAGATAAAATAAAGGCTGTCAAAGAATTTAAATTACCAAAGACTGAAAAAGAAATAAAAAGTTTCTTAGGTCTAACGGGATTTTATCGTAAGATGATTCCCAATTATGCCAAAATAGCCGCTCCCATGACGAGGTGTCTACGTAAAGGAGAGAGTGATATAATACCAGAGTCATATAAAGAGGCATTTGAACAATTAAAAAATTTGGTCTGTAGCAGTCCCATAATTCAAGTACCAAATTTCGAGGAGGACTTCTATCTAACTACCGACGCGAGTAACTATGCTATAGGCGCGGTATTAGCTCAAAAGAAGAATGGTAAAGAACTCCCCGTTTGCTATGCTTCTAGGACACTGAATAAGGCAGAACAAAATTATTCGACCACCGAAAAAGAGTGCTTAGCTATAATTTGGGCCTGTAATCATTTCAGACCTTATCTGTACGGTAGGAAATTTTTTATCTACACAGACCACAAGCCTCTCGAATATCTAAAGACGTGCAAGACTCAGAACGCCCGACTCATCAGATGGAAACTGCTCCTAGAAGACTACGAATATGATATTAAGCATATTCAGGGTAAAGCGAATAAAGTCGCTGACCACTTGTCGCGACATCCTGTTGACAAGCATGTCTCGGAGACACCCGAGTACGACATGCATCATATGACAGAGGAGGACGAGTTATCTCTTGACACCCAACACTCAGCTGAGTCCTCAGATAACAGGATCCTTATCGTTGATGACGACCAGAGGCCAGTCAACGTAGAGAAAAATCAAATCGTCATCATAAAGGGATTCAATGACACCAAGGTCGAGAAGGTCTTTAATAAAAATAGAACTACGATCGAACTTACGTATCCTTTCAATCAAAACGCTGAACAATTGGAAAATAAACTACTGGAAATTCTGCAACCCAACGCAACGTATGGTATTTACTGCTTACCTAAGATAAAAGGAGTTGAAAGCGAAACTAATTGGTACGAAGGCCTGTATAATAAAATAACCGAAATTATTCGAGAAAAATTTCCGACGAATAGAATAAAAAAATATTTATTATTTCTACCAGATATTACTAATAAAAATGAACAAAAGGAATTGATTTTGGACCAACATATTGGGAAATCGTGCCATAGAGGGATTAATGAGACTTACATAAAATTAAAAACTAAATATTATTGGCCAAATATGAAAGATCATATTGCCGATATAATCAATGAATGTGACATCTGCAATCAAATCAAGTATGATAGACGGCCCATCAGACCAAAATTTATGATAACTCCAACACCTGAGAAACCATTCGATGCTATCATGATGGATACACTCCATATGAGAAATTATTACGTCTATATTATAGCAGATACGTTTTCGAAGAAATTATTTACAAGATACAGCATAACAGCAAACGCTATTGAATCAATGGCGACGCTGAGAAAATATTTAGTCCATTTCCCCAAACCTCTCATCATCACTACAGACAATGGCCGCGAGTATGATAACAATTTATTCCGAGATTTCCTGAAATATTTAAAAATAGAAAAACACGAAACGACACCGAACCACCCAAATTCATTAGGACTACTTAACAGGGCAAGTTCAACTTTACTCGATTTAATTAAGATTATCAATACGCAATCCACAGCGTCGGAAGAAGAAAAATTAGAAATGGCGACTATTGCCTACAACAATTCCATGAACCAAAATTTAAAATTAAGCCCGAACGAAATAACGTTTGGAATAAGCAGGGAAAATTACAACGACAACCCGGAAGTCCAGGAGTATTTAGTTCAGGAATACCATCAAAATCTAAAGAGTACTAGGGAAGCTATAAAAACTAGTATTGAAAAAAACAAGGAAAAATATATTAATAAAACAAACGAAAATAGGGAAGATTTACCTAAATTACCAGAAGACGTTTATATCAGGAAACCCAGTTCCAATAAAAAGGACGTAAAGTATCAAAAGGGTAAACAAACTAACGGGAAATTTTTATCATCTAGAGGGAAAAAGAAAAAATTACACGCAAGCCAGATTAAAAGACCGAAGAAAATAAAACATAAAGATAAACCCACAACGCATCAAGACACGAACCAAAATGAATGTCTTGCTGATAATGCGTATGCCCAGAAATTGAATGAGGAAATTGAAAAAAGGATTCAAGCACTGAAAGCTAATCCTACTACTCTTCCTGTTGCAGATTTTGAAGATGAAGGACTATTTCAAGTTTCTTCTGATCCTCATTCTTCAGGCACTGACCCTTCGAGTAGAAACATTGAAAATCCAGACGTTGTCGAATGGCCCTGGGGCTTCGATCATTCAGATGAATTCGTCGTATGTGATGACGGAATGGTACACTTTCCTTCACTATAAAAACCTGTCCCAGCTGAATGACGAAATCTCCACTCTAAAAACACATATTAATAACTTAAAAACTGAAAAAGAATTTAAAATGTTACATCAAATATTAGAAAAGAGATATGAACGTATAATAGATCAGATCACCCACCTTCTTAAACGTAGCCATATAAAAAGAGAAAAACGAGGAATTGTGAATGGACTGGGAAAGGCCTTATCTTGGTTGGGGGGCACGATGGACAGTGACGATAAAGAACGGTATGATGCCATCCTACAAAAGGTAGAAAATAACTTATATCACATAGAGCACAACGAGGAAGCTAGACTTAGCCTTAATCGGAAATTAACTCAAGAATTAAATAAAGACATCATAATCTTAAACCATTTCAAAAATAATATAGAAACGAATAATAGGGTTTTGGATACAACACTCGTCAGGTTATCTTATCACGATCTTTTAGCTTATTTAACTCTTATAGAGACGCAGTTACAAGAAACAGAGGATGCTCTAGAACAATGTAAACTCGGTATAACTCATCCTAGCGTTCTTTCTTATGACGAAATTATGAATATAAAAATCCCCTATAAAAGGTTATTGACTAGGGATGTGGAATTGAATTGGCTATTAAGTAAAGCAATTTGTTCAATGTCTGATTCCGGAATGATTTACTTCTTTATAAAATTACCATTAATGGTTGCCCCTTCGACTACTTATTTTGTATTATCATACCCGACAGTTTATAAAGAAACCATAGTAACAATTCCAGTAGAAAATACTTTAGTTGTAAGACATAATAATGAATTTTATAAAGGAAAATGTTTAAAATATAACTCCAACTTCTATTGTAATTATAAAAGTCTTAGTATAATATATGATCAATGTATTTTAGAATTAAGTAACAATCTAAAGTTAGAACATTGTAAAATAATAGGAATTTCACAAAAACCTTTTATCAAACTTTTACCTATTCTTAATCAGTACCTAACATTTAATTTATCGACAATTGAGACTAACATAACACAACCCACGTTATATCATTTGCCTACCACTAGTTTGATAAGTCTTGACAAAGACGAAATATTTGTAAATAAATCTATAGCAGTAAGATATGAAGAACATGTAAATATACCTATTATATCTTTACATAAGATTGATAATGTTATTTTTACTAATTATAGTTATGAAGATGTACATACCTTAGATTTAGGAACCTTGAAAATAGAAACACTAGAGGATTATTCTATAACTACTTATTCAGATATTATGATATATATAACTATGACATTATGTATATATTTATTTGTTCATCATTTATTATTTTATTATTATAAATTTAAAACCCTTTGTATAAATAACATTAACAACCCAATACCTTTAACAACGATTGTAACACCTCATCCAACACCAAATCCTACTGCCCAATCATCCGTCTATGACGCAAGGTCCAGAGCGTGGCATTCCTGCCTTAACGAAAAACAGAAATCATAGTTCGGAGGTCCTCACTTTAAAAAGGAGGGAATAGTTACGGTAAGGAACTGTGCTGAGTCGACACTCTGAGCCACCTCCCTCTCCCGCTCCTATATATACCCCTATAAATCTTAAGCTAAAGAGATCTGTACCAGTAGTATGTAGCTAGTCGTAATGCAAGTTGTAACTTTTGTTTTTCAATAAAGTTTTTTTTAATCTCTCCGCCGTTGAGTTTCGTAATTCTATACAAATACTTTTTCATTAAGCATTTGTTTTATAAAACCACCTGCACTTTTTTTCACATATTTGTAATGAATATTTTTTTAAACATTTGAGTGTTTTGAGTTCTTTTCTTTCTGGATATGTATCATGTAATAAGATAAATCAGATACATTATTTAATATATTTGTTATATTAAAAAAATTTCTTGATCTTCTATAATTTTGATGTTAGTTATTTAATGAACATGATACATTACATTCCTGTATGGTCCTGATGGGGCAGAAACCCGAAACGTTAATAATTTGTCGATGAGCTGTCAATAAATTTTAAATATGGAAGATTTTTTCTTTTCACTATCAATTTACTGGTTAAAAACTGTTAAACTTTGGAAGCCAAAATTTTTCTAATGTTAATAAGAATTTTGAATTCATACAATTTCCCTTTCATAATTATTGAAAAATCTTTCGACAATAATTTTTCATGATTTCAGAAATTACTTTTTGCATTTTTTACTAAAAATACTATACCTACAGACATGGCAACATTTTTAATAGAAATACGATAAAAATATGCATAGCAATTATGTATCATGTTTTCAAGGTTCCAAACTTCTTTTTTTTCTTTTTTTTTACTGTATGAGTCGTGGCATGACTCGTCATCATGAACTCTCCAGCTGTTTCATTGCTGTAGGTTAAGGTAGACTTTCGCTGGTACTGCCCGGGGTTGCGGCTGGCAGACATACCTGGCAGTTGACTACTGCTGTGACTGAATAGATAGAAACATATTTCGCTGGCACTGCCCGGCAGTCTAGGTATGACGTCATACGTTGACTGCTGCGTCCCTAGCTGTTCCAAGAGTCACGACCCCGACGGTTCCCGCTTGTTTTCGTAATAATGATTATGTAATAATGATACGAAAATAAATACAAATAAAATAAACTTCTTTGTTCATTTCTTGACATTTTATGATAATAATATAACAAAAATAAATACAATTAAGCTTCTTTATTTGTTCTTTATTAGATTTTTTTTTTTAAATTAACGAATTGTACAAGTATAGAATCGTTTATCAACCATTTTAAATAAATTTATCGTCGCCACCACGTATAACTTACGGGTGTGAAAAATCGAATTTTTGGAATTCCTTACTTTTATTAATTTATCAGAAGTATGTTTGCAAAATAAAATGTTATAAACACGAACCTAGGACTCAGGGAAGTTAATAGGCCGAGTTTTAAAAAAAGTATTAGCAAAGGTGGAGTTACAATTAAAACGGATAGCTCTTTGTTTGATCTCTTGAAAAGTACCTAATTCACATTTATTAGTAAGGTATATGTGGTGGTGACCATAAATTTTTTGATTTGCCTATTTTCCAAAAGTGATTGCTATTTTTTCTTCAGCTTCGATTGTAGCTTGTACTGCATTAGTAGCTTTTCCTACTATATCTCCTTTCACCATATGCCTAATACAAAATTAAACTGAGAGGTATTTAGTCAAAAAATGTTTCTGAATCTTTTCCCGTCATTCCACAAATGGCCAGTTATTTACTTAGCATAAAACCGTTCACTTTTCCGGGTTTAGTATATGCTGTTAGCATTACATCTTTTTAATAACATAATTTAATTTTCCTCTTCTAATAAAAAAGCAAGAATTACATCCATATTTGAAACTTCCATGCATGCATTCCTTTCACGAAGGCTATAACGGATAGTTTAGAATATATAGCCATAATGATATAATATATGTACGATATATTATAACGCTATAGTATGAATATATATATATATATATATATATATATATATATATATATATATATATATATATATATATATAGGAAAGGTTATAGCGATATGGGTTATGCGAGAGAAGTTGGCCGTTCTCGTGAGCAGCTTCAACGAAATATACAAACAGTAACAGTTAGCGGTAACGGTTGGCAAGCGCTGCCAATTGGCAACCGTGGGCAGTACCAGCGAAAATCTACCTTTAGGTTGAGCGTGAAAAATCCTTTAAATCCATTTGAAATGTCGTACTTTTCCATTAATTACTCATATTTTTACTTTCCTTGCCAGTTACGTTTGTAATCGAATTTTTTTTTTGTAGGATTTTTTCAAAATCCAAAAAACGTTTTTTCTATAGACTACAATTCCAAAACGACTCTATCGATTTTGATGTAACTTGCCTAAAATCTTCTCTTTAAAGCCCTTTTAATTGAGTACATCCCGAGACAAAGTAGGAAAAAAGTTATGAAGAAAAAGAAAGCTTTAGTTGCTCACAACTCAAAAAGTATACATTTTTTTGCTGGATAATATACTTGATCATTTGAAACTTAATGAAATTCCCTAAAAAAAAAAAACGAAATAAAAAAGTAATTAATTATAATTTGAGTGAGGCAAAGAGACTTAGGAATATTAAATTAATTAAAAGATTGAATGAGAAAATATATTAAAATTTTAAATTAAATTTTTTCTTAATTTGTTCTTGTTGAACATATAATTCATTAGTATTTATAAAAATCCGATTTCAACGTTTAAAAATATATTTTAATTAATGTAGAAGGAATCGTAAATAATAGCTTATACTATCAGCATTAAGTTTATTAACTTTTAATGCAAATAATAATTCTACAATAGTTAGTCTACAAAATTCTACAAATCAACAACAGTTCTATTTGCTTGTGATACCAAATTAAAGACAAGTTCTCAAGTGAAAAGATATTTGTTAAATAAAAATAAAAATATTTCCCTCAGTTTAGGTATGTTAGTTTCCCTCAATTAAATGTACTAATTTGTGGAGTTGAGAATTCACGTACGTAAAACGGATCTATTGTTTTATAAAGTTTTCCAGCTATTGGTTGTATTCGTCAATGGTTTAGCATATCACTGAAATTTCGCTTTAAATTATTTTCTATGCGTTATTAATTTTATTCTCTTATTCATCCTAATAAATCTTTTTTAATACGGTAAGTGGGTCAAAATGAATATTTTTATTTATTTACACTTGTCAGTGATGTACAATATTTCTCATTTTTTTTCATTAATTATTAATCTGTATGCCACTCTATGAAACAATAATTTAAGTAGTTCCTTAGTGATTTTTTAATTATGTACATTTTGAAATGCATTTTTTTTAATTTTTTCCCATGAAAGGTAGCCTGTTTTTTTATATTTGCTAATACTTTAAGTAATAAATTTATGTTTTTAATAATATGTTTAAAATAATTTATGTTGCCTACAGTAATATATCTTTGCCATGTAATTTTTTGTTGGCTACTGTCTTTCCCGGTGCCCTAGTAAGCGTATTTAATATTTTATTTTTTAAAATCGAAGTAGTGGTTGCAGAGCTCGTCAAACAAGGGCAGATTCATAGTCCCTCGCCCATCGATCCGCTGTTTACTCGACTCGTGAGGGGGGTAGGGGGTGCTGCCCCGGGGTGAACTGCTTTTGATGTGAACTTTTCAATTCCTGAAAAACTGATAATTGGCTTTGGGGTTGTCTCGGTTTTCCATTTATTCCTCTTCAGTAGAAAACATGTTTTCTCAAAAACATTTAGTATCAACAACAAGGATTCTAGTCTATTCTAAACATACTAGTTTTGTTTTCAAGAACGCTAATCGGTCAAACTTTTTTTTTTTACAAGATCTCACTTACACATTTTAGAGTCCTTGAGTGTGCATAAAATGATTTTTTTTACAGTATTTCTGTTGTTGTATTCCCTATCCGTCGGCATAATCAGCAATTTTAGCTGAATAACGCCGCAGTGTTGATTTGAACATTGCATCCGACACATAGGACAGTCACTGTGGGATGGACTAAAACTTTGAAGGATCCTTCTATTGATACCTTAGTGCATACATCCACTTCGATGGATTAGTTTGGAGGCCGACGCTGCTGGCCTTAATACGTTTGCGGATTATAGTGTCAAGGAGGGTTGGGACGGAAGTAGTTTTGTTAGGGGCGAAGTTTGGGAAGGGTAACTAAGACCCTGGAACACGTTACATTGGTAGTCGTGGGTCTTTCTGAAGTAAAACTCTTATTATCCGGATCAGCACCCTGTTCGGGTCTCCAGGTGGGGTCTGCTTTAGGGATTTCATAGCGCAAATTGGAGATTTCAGTATATGGGCATGGACGGTTAGAAGTCTTAATACGAAAGGTAGATTGAAATCGGTCGCAGAAGTTATGGGATACGACATAGATATCGAGGATCTGTTGTGAAGTACACTAATTTATACAGGGGAAATAGTAGGTATTGTTTAGGAATTGGGTTTCTAAACGAGAACAGAATTATTTCCATTTTTAAGAGACTGTTTTTTTTGTAATCGAATATCAGTTACCATATTTTCAGGCTCCTTGGTTCAAAATCACGTTGATGAACATATATTCTCCTGCCGAAAAAAATGACAATGAAACATATTTCAAATCCTTTGATAAACTGGAGTGGGTATATGATAAACTAGCGTGGCACAGTATGAAATTAATATTAGAAGATGCGAATGCAAACATATAAAGGATCTTCTGTGAAGAAGATCGTAATGAATTGGGATTCGAATATTAAACTTGAAATTAGTTATTTCATAAAATCTAATAATCCAGGTATTACTTTAAAATACAAAGATATACCTGAACATCACCGGATTTACGTACGTTGCATCACCGATTTAAATTTGAAACTTTTGAAGTAGGCCAACAAATATTTTAGGAAAAAGGAAGTCAGATTCGGTGTTGGTGTCCTTTAAAACCCTTAAATAAGAATTTTGATAGAAATCAAAAAATAGAATTTTTCCAGGTTTTCCGTGGGAATTTTTTTCCCTCCTAGGCCGCATATGCAAGAACCTTCGGAGACGTGTATTATATTTTTCGACCTAGTCTCACCAAATGCTTAATAGAAAAGGATGGGAATAAATCCTCTCAAAAGCAAGTTGACACTTATCGGCCTATACGTGGAAGACCCAATTCACATAGTATGCAACAACGAGCCGCTAGAGAAGGTAAATAACTACTAATACCTGGGTACGATTTTCAACAGCGAAGGAAGAATCGACCAAGAGGTTTTAAATGGAGTCAGGAAAGCGATTGGTGAATTCAACTCCATCTGCACTACAATATTAGGGAACCAGGAGATAAAGAAGGTAACGAAAATATCTTTATTCAAAACAGCATTCCTGCCACATGGTGCAGAGAGTAGGACTGTCCTCGACAAGCATATGAGCTAAGTAACTGTCATAGAAATGAGCTTTCTTAGAAGTGTCATTGACAAGACAAGATAGGATTGCTGTAGAAATGATAGAATAAGAAAAGACCTGAGTGTAAGACCAGTTAAACAACTTTTGGAGGAGCGTCAACTGAAATGATTTGGTCATGTGTACCGTATGGACAATAGTCGAAAAACTAAATGTTTTCTGGATGCAAGATCAGAGGGAAGGCGATCCAGAGGCAGTGCCATGGTGGAGATGAGAAGGAAAGCCAATTGCAGGGATCGGTGGGCAAGATGGGCTGAGGCTGATGGCACTAAGTAATCAAGTCGGTAGCAAAAGTAGAAGTATCACCAAATAAAATTTCATTGAAATCGGCGATGTCACATCCGTAGCCACTCTTTGTAAGTTATGTTTGGGGCAGAAGGTATAAGAAACATAAGGACCTATCACTGAGCAGGGTCATTTGGTACAATAGGTTGGATCACGAACTTGTGCTCGCGACACCTCTACAAAAACTTATTAAAAGCAAGTATAAGGGAAATGGCTCGCCTTCCGAATTTTTAAATGTAAGGAATTTCAGAAAAAACTTTATTAAACGAAAATTACGCATTAGAAGTTTAGAATAGATTTGTTTTAGTAACTTTAGAGGAAAGAAGCGGTGATGTAAACAAATTGTGGTCAGATATCAGGGATAAATATTAATATTAAAGGGGTTGGTAATGCCGCCGTAGGCGAAATGGAAAATAAGACAAACAAAGCTTGATTGAGGAAAACCTGAAATTGCGAAAGAAGGAAAACTAATTAATTAGGTACTCTATACAGTCCCAGCAATAACAGCTTTGGATTATTTCCTAAGCTTAAAAAAAAAACCTTCTTAATTCCTAAAAAAATTAAAGTGACTTTTAAAACTTTTAAATTTTAGGCATTTTAAATGGTTGCCTATTAAATGCATTTAACAAACAGAGTCATTTTTAAAAATCTTAGATATGTAAGAATACAAAGGTTTTGTTCACCATCTTTACATCGATTTTTAAGGATCGATACCAATCGAACTTATTAATCTAGTACAGTTGTCCATGTCCGAAACATTTAATAGAATCTTAGCTTGTAATTTTTGTTACGATTAGTTTAAGATATTTTTTGTTTAAAACGGCGATGTAGAGATCCCTAAATATACACCCAAAATCTTGGTAAAGTGAATCCATCGTCCTTAAAATTCCTTCGGTAGAAGGATATTGCACCGACATCATTAGGCCATATACTTCTTTTTTTTTATTCAGGGAGGATAAAAAAAAAACATTAAAACTACAAAGAAAATTATCTTTTTACTTATACTACTCATGTTTTCTCACGGCCATCGGGCCCCGAGGAGATACGGCTCCATAGGTAGTTTCCTAGATCGCCCCTATGGATTATCGGCACTATCTTTCCCGATTTTCATTTAGTTAAGCTCTGAATACGATATTAAGAAGCTGATTATAACGAATAAAGTTTACCAATGGATAAAGTGCTATGTCGGTTTGATGCTGTTCATTTTTTGGAGAAAGCAATTGTTGTTAACTATGAACTAAGTTTTAAAAATAAATCAAAATATTTTATTTATTGCATTAAAGTTCAAAATAATATTTTAAATACAAATAATGATGTTTTCAATTATTTGTACCGAAGCTAAATATTGATACTTTTTGGCGTCCTAACTGGCATAAGAATAATATTATTAAAATATTAAAAATAAGTTATTATTATCTTCATAAAGAGAGCCTTTATCAAGTTACTTTCCGATCACTGTTTGAAGGAAGTCATTTTGTTTGACTAGTAAACTTATAATTGCTAAACTTACAATAATTTTTTATTGCGATAAATATTGAACCTAGAAATCTGGCATTTATTCTGTATGAAATATTAGTCACTGGAAGTTTTCTAAGCAAAAAAAAAAATCGTATTGTAGCACTCTTCTTCAAAGTGAAAGATATATTAAAAGATCAAATTGATAATATACATCAAATCTTAAATAAATATATTTCAGCTCCGCTTGATTAGTGCCTGATTTCCGTATTCTTATTTAATTTAAATCTATATCCGCAAATGTAAAAACAAATACTCCAATCTTTTTATTTTTTATCTGTTGCTGCCAATTATGGTATGGTTTCTTTTCGCTACGTGTACTTTCGATATATTCCGAATGATTCATCATGAAATGAATACGGCAATAGGTTTCTCTGAGCGGCCTTTTCTAGAAAAACCCTTCCGAAACGTAATTGGAAAGTCCTTTGACTTCGAAATCGAAATTATTATTCATATATCCATTCATATACATATATATATATGAAGTAGAGTTTTTGTTTGTAGGGTTTGACAAGTGACAGCAACTGTACAAATTTACGTTAATGTGGACACAGTTATCAACAGTAATGTCTTAATCTTTCTTGAACTATACCTGCCTCAATAATATGGATGATTAATCCATGCTGAAAATTATCAATAAACTATTAATTAAATGCATGTTAATACCAATAATCTCTGCAGTAAAATTATTCTGAAGAATATTTAATCCAGGCGTTAATTATCCATGAAATCCATTTGTTTTGACTCGAAATTATTTGAGAACTGATATTTAAGGAAAAATATTTGTCATGGGTTTGATAACTCTTTCCTTTGTTTTTAATAGCAATGAGCGGTGTATAGAATATAATTCAATTACCATTGCGTGCAAGCTTCCGCAACTCCAATATATTACTATTTAATCATTTTATTATTATAGTATACAAAAAATTAAAATAATCGATAATGATATTGCTCTCGATGGGAATAAAATAATATGCTCGGTTTTACCACTTCTTCGAAATATTATGATATGGGTTGAGTACGAAAACAAAAATAATTTTTTCTTTCACGTAGTTTTTAATATTATAAAGCTATTATCATATCTAATGATATCAATATACTTCTAGAGCTTTGCCGACACGTGAGGGACTAGGCTTGATTGGGAATCCCTTGGCTAATAAAGGGAGTGCACGGGGAGTCACCGATTTCAATCAAAAATTTTTAGGTGAATATGCATTGGAAAAGTGTTGCCAGGCGCTCCATCGTTTTGTCCGATGGTGCCTAGGAACTGAGAAAAAATTCCAATTAAACTCGCTGAAACTGCTTTATTTTATATCTAGAATCAGGAAAATATCGACATGGTTTTCCCAGAAAAACATTTATTTATATTAGAGGAAAAATACAAGCGTTAAAAAAAAAAAAATGTTTTTTGGTCAAATCAATTTTAAAAAATATTTAAATTACTAAGCCTTACAGATTTTCCACACCGAAAATTATGACAGATTTTGCTTCAGCTCAACAAAAATCTTCAAATTTTTAAGTCACGAAATTGCGTTTCGGTGTGAAGCTCTGTATCTCGTCTTTAGCTTATCCGATTTCGTCGTTTTTCGACTCGTTAGAAATAGAGAGAGTTTCTTCTTTCCATCTTACAGCATCCATTGCATTATCTTAGGAGAATTGTATAAAAAAAAAATGAGATTGCTAAATAAAAACGAAATTGACGTTTTTGCGGATAACGTTGGTTCTAAAACACGTAGGAACACTCCCGTTAAAGTAAACCGCGTAGTTTAAAGACCTTTACGTTGGATCGGAATCTGATTTGAATCGGTCAAAGGGTACCTGAATTGTAGGAGGAGGTTTTGGAATATTTAAAAAAAATTGATGAGCGAAATTTTTAGCCAACAAATTTTTATTTTTAGATTTGCTTTAAAATTTGATTATAACGATTTTTCAAAGCTCTAAAACCAAATCTGACGTCAGTTTTGAATAAAAAATTCTGTTAGTTTTCTAAACTCCGTTGAATCACTCTGTTTTCATTACACACAATTCAATGGACCCATCAGATCGCTATAAAATTCAATTATTTCATTTTAAAAAATTGGATCACTCTAAAATTTACTATTTCTGGACCACGAATAATGTTTATATTACTTATAACACTTTAAACCCTGTCAATGTTTAAACTAAATTTCAGCTTACAATTAGTATGACATCCAGAGCAAAGCTGGGCTCTTAACCATTTAGATACATATTACAATATAAAAGCATTATTAGTAATTAATATTGTACATAGGTATGAATGTGTTTAAGATGTTTTATTTTATTTGTACTTAGCTTTAATTTTCTGTGCCTCAATGATTTACTTATTTTGCTTTTATTTAATTTTTTTCTTTTTACTATTTGTTATGTATTTATTTTATTTGTTTATATTGTTATTTTTTAGTTTGTAAATAGGGTGCAATTGGTTTAGCACTGATACCTATTGTCCTAAATTGTGGCATATTATATTATTCTACAATAAAAAAAAAAATAATATCAATATTAACATGAATCCATGAAACTATATTAAATACTTGTTATAAGTGTACATATTATAATATTTAAAAAAATTCATGAGTAAAATTTCGCAGGTAACTAACTATCAATTAATACAAAATGATATTTTCTAATATTTTTTGCATTTCGAGTAGAATTAAGGGTTGAAAATATTTAGCACAGGAAAAATTCTGCACGGTATATGCGAACAAATGGCTAAGTCATGTTAGAGTTTTGTTATAAATTTGGAGGTTGGATCGTTTATTGAGCAACTGTTGAACTAATCTGAATTTTGGAGGAGTTTCTTGTCGTTTCATTCCAGTGGGAGGATCCCATGTGGGTCACTTGTCAAGATTAACTCCTGAGTAACGGACCTGGTCAAACACTTGTTAGCCCCCGTTGATTATTAAAGGATTAGGGAAGACAGAATTTTTAGATATTTAATAAAATGACAAAGATAAAAGGTTTTTTATTTTATCATCATTTTTTGGAAACATTGTGGTATTATAATTAGAAGACCATGAGTGTGTTAATTTACGTAATAAATAGATGTTTTTTTTTAATTTTAGATCCTTTTAATGTATCTGAAGGTAAAGACGTTTTATTGAAATAATAATGCTTTTGTAATTCTATAATTATATTTTTTTTCCAAATTAACTATTATTAATACAAGACGTACATAATAGTGACAAAACCTTCTGGAGCTGATTCCCCTTTAAAATGTTTTTTTTCTAAAAAAATATTATTGTTCAGTCGATGTACTTTTAAATGCATTAATTACTTCGTGAGCAATAGTTTCCTGATACTGATACTCCAGGGAATAGAGGAGAAAAAATGGAGATTACCTTTCATAAGGCCGGTAGTTAGGATTTTTTTGTATGTCTTGTGTTCCCATAATAAATAATCTAAGTTTCCTACCTCCTCCCCCTCCACCAAAAGCGTTAAGATTTTTATGTTTTACATATTTTTACGAAAGCAAAATTTTTACGATTCTCCTCGACCACAATCCGTTTCAAGCAATTTGGAGTAAAATATAACACCTTTAATTTTAGATATTTTACCTTTTCCACGTATTTGACCCTAAATTACATGCTTTCATAAATATTTGGGACATTTCGGCTGGGAAAATATATTTTTCTTTTACATAATTGGCATTAAATTACGTTTTTTATAAATATTAATGTTTTTTTTTATTCTGTGAGAGTTGTGGAAAAGCGGTGCCAGTGATCTAAAATTCGCAAGTTGTCCTGAATATTAGAACAACTAAACACCAGGAAAATCTTAAGAAAAGCATTGCCCTAAGACAGACCTTCCCATCGTCAGTTGGTTCTTCCACTGACACGACAGGTCATATATTGTACCTGTTTACACCATGCATCTAGATATGTGCCGTTTTTTTATAGGCAGACGTTCTATATAACGTACTGATCAATCCCGAATTTAAAGCCTTTCACGAGAAATACTGCGCCCTAGTAATATTTCAGACGGGCCAATTTGGATTTCTGTCGATGAAACGAAAGACGTCGAAGGGCGATACATCGCCAGCATGATAGTGGGGAAGTTGAGGTTGAGGCTACTTTAAAATCATATCTACTGAATAATGAATTTTTAGAAAAGTGCAATAATGAAACGATCGTTCGGGTTATCAACCAACCAATGAGTATCCTTTCGCTACTGCTTTTTTGGCAGCTACATACTTATATGATTAAAGGTGGAAGAAATTTAAAAAAAAAATTCTTAAACTAGTGCGAATGACTTGTATGGGACATGATTCCATCTCGTGGTTGAACCAGTTAGGGCCATATTGACCAGCTGGTGTCTATAGCAAAGAAGATATTTTTTTTAAAAATATATCCCGACTTAAATTTACCTCTTGCACCAGTCATATCGAGATGGGGCACCTGAATTGAGGCGGCACACTTGGGCTAAATAATATTATGTATTATGTTATGTATTAGCAGAAATTATTTAATAATTAACCAAGATAATGTTCCTCCTTTTAAGTTTAATACTAATGTTAATCAAAGTTACTGCTATCATAATGAAAAAGTATATTCAAATTAAATATGGACCTGGTTACTAAAGAACAACCTCCTTGCTAACATTTATCTTTATTCCTCAAAATTAAAATAACAAACTATTACAATAAAAAGTTAACCATGGAATGATTCAGCCTAGACTTAGCCATTAATTGTTTTAACATAAATCTCTTATCTGTACTAATTGGTGTTGATGGTTCCTCAGGCGAAGGCTTGAAGGCGATGGTTGTAGGCTTGCATCAGGCAAGGTCAGGATACAGAGGAGCAGTCTCACATCAGTGAGCGAACTGCAGAGGTGGTGGGTAGGCAACGTACCTAGGATCTGGGCTTACTGTGTAGTAATTGTCCATAGGGGGCACTCCTAATCCACCATTTTGATTATTATATTGTGTCCTATGGAGTGAAATAGGCTCAACATCTTTGATCTGTGGCTGAATATCATACCCAGTATACTGGAATGGGTAATCACTCTGATCTATAAGATACGTGCTCGCAGCAGGTTTTCTAGCATCATCATTGTAGTCTTGCTGATCTGAATAACTCTCACTTTTCTCGGAAACTGAGCTTAAAGTTTCACCAGTAACTGTTTCATTATAACTGCTTGGAGCATACATTTCCATTGGTGGGTTCTTGTTACTACCTTGATCGCTGCTACCTGTGACTCTCTTGGCAGCAGCAAGGCGGGTCTTCCTCCTTCGGAGGCAACAGCCCACTAGGAGTAGGTTCAGAAATAGAAGGACAACACCGAGGATAAAGCAAAGGATGAGAATGAAGCCAGAAGTACTCCTTGTCGATCCTCCCCCACGACTTGACAGAGATGGGGGAGCCACACTTGAAGTGGTTGCCTTTAAGGTGTCAGCAAGATATCTGCTGGAACCTAGCCTATTCAAAGCTTGAATGCTGAAAACATACTCAGTTCCTAACTCGAGACCTGTCACTGTGTATTTTGTAACATTTCCTGTGTCTTCATATTTGTAAGTAGCCCCTGGTATGCTAACGGGTCTGTACCTCAGCCTATAAGATGCAGGAAGACCACCATCAAATCCTGGTTACCAACCAAGCGTCAATGAATCATGGCTGACATTAAACACCTGAAGATTTGAAGGGGGGTCTGGTGCATTTGTTAAAGCTAGTACAACAGTGTTTGTCGAAAATCCAAGATAGTTACGAGCAATACATTCGTATCGACCATAATCTGACTGCTCAATGTTTCGAATGAGTACAATAGACTCATAATGAACATCGTCGATCTGTTTATAGTCAATAAGGTATTTATGATGATCAGTGGTAATAATGGAACTTCCTCGAGACCATGTAACATTTACGGCTGGAGCAGCAGAAACCCTGCACACCAGTCTTCCTGTTTCGCCATTATTACTAGCAGATTTAAGTAAGTTAGGGGACAGATCCATTTCAGGTTTATGCTTAACTATAAGAAAAACATTCTTTGAAGTCTCGTTCCCATAACCATTATTAATTGTACATTGAAAGTGACCGATATCTTCTTTCTTAGCTTCATGTATAGTCAGAAAAGAAGTATTGTTTTGCCATGTTATAATCGTCCTTTGGCTCATTTCAGGGAAGTCATCCCTGTGCCATGTAACATGTTCCTGTGACAAAGGAGAACCGTCAAACCTACACCAAAGCTGAGCATCTTCCTTAGGTGACACAGAAACACCATGGCTCGTACCAACAATGCTACCACCATAGAAAACAGTAAGATTGAAAGTAACAGTGGTAGAGCCTTCAGAGTTGACAGCTTCACAAGTATAGACTCCAGTGAATGTCCTGTGCAAGCGAGTGAAATTAATGAAAGGCCCTTCAATATGGATGTCTTTATTGGAAGATATAGAAGCTCTGTCTTTGGTCCATGTGTAGGTGAGTGCCGAGGGGTGTCCGACTGCTTGGGATCCCAACAGAAGGTTTTCACCCTCTATTCCGCTAGCATCAGTCTCACCAACTTCGCTGAATACTGGTTTGTAAAGAACAGACATTGTGATTGCATCATGGACACTCCTTTGTAAGACAGTATTTGCAGCCTGACAGGTGTACACATCACCATCAATTTCGGGAGTAATGTTCAGTAATTTCAGCTGAATAGATGACACTGTACCACCATGGAGTCCAGGCTTACTGGAGTTACTGATTTCCTCAGTTACCGAGATCCCTTCACGCCACCAAGACATTTCCGAAGGAGGATTTGAAGAGCTTGCATCACAGGTGAGGGTGGCTATCGTACCAGCTCGAAGTTCTTCTGGCTCTTTTTTTATCTTCACATGTTCTGGAGGGAAATGCACACTAAGCTGTACTCTTTCAATTAAAGGTATCTCAGTAGCTGGGTTAGAGGCTTCACATTTATAAACAGCTTCATTATCAGTTACATTTGCCAGGATAGTCACTTCTGCCGAAACAGATCTGTCATTTGTTTTTGAGACTGAATTAATCTTCTTGTCATTTTTATACCATGTCAGAGTAGCCAGGGGATTTCCTCCAGAAGAAATACATGATATTTTCTGTAAAGTTCCAGCAGCAATGTGTGTCCCTTTTGTGTATCCAGTAAGAATCGGCTGACCAGGAGGATATAGAACGTTGATGGTGTGAGTGCTGACAATATTTTCAGTTAGTTGCTTGTTCAACCCATGACAGATAACGACGAGTGACTTCTGATTCGGGCCTATTACGGCAGTAGTATTGGAGGTGGTGAACCATCCTCCTTCTGGAGCTGGGATGGTGTGTTGTGTAGCATTTCTGACTTGTCTACCATTAACCATCCACTTGATATCGGCAGGAGGGTTACTGCTGGCGGTTGTGCATGTCAAAGGCACAGTGTATCCGACCCTTGCCTCTGTTGGACCAGATATTGTGACCTGTGTTGGAGCAAATAATACAGTTAGATCCACCTCAGCTTTCAAAGGTGATTTACTCATAATATTAGAAGCTTCACATCGGTATTTAGCTTTATTGTCATTAGCATCTGCAGTAAAAGAATAAATGTTTTCAGACAGCCTGCCTGAGGTCCTGTAGGCCATTCTGATCTGTTCGCTGTTCTTGTACCAAATCAGTTGGGCAGGTGGGTTACCACCGCGAGACCTACAGACTAACTCCACGTTTTGTCCACGTCTAATTGTTTCACCTTCTGTATAGCCCTCAATATAAGGAAGTCCAGGTCGATACAAAACACTAAGCTGGACAGTGACTCTCAGTGGCATATCTGGATGTAGAGCTTCATGCCTAGCTTCACAAGTGTAATCAGCAAAGTCATCTTCTGCAGTAGGTTGTAAAGTTATCTTACTAGAAACATCATATCTTTTAGCTTTTTTAGAAGGATCCACTACCACTACTTTATCTTCTCGTTTATCTAGTTTCAGTTCAACATTGCCCCTAAACCAAACTATTTTAGCAGCTGGCTTGGAATTCTTTACTAGACATTCTAGCTGGAATTCCTGATTTTCTTTTATTTCGATTTTGGAATTAGACGGGTGTCCGACCATCTCTATGGAAGAAGGTGGCGATATAACGGATAGGTTGGCTTTGGCCCTGATAGGTTTGTGAAACCCGTTGGGGCCAACCTGACACTGGAATTGTGCATCGTCCTCCAAGCTGGCGTTGATGATGTTCAAATTGTAGACGCCATTCTTGAAGTCCCCGATCATCTTGTATCTCGGAAAACCGGGAATCTCTGGTGAGAAACCTAAAACGAAGCCATCCTTGGTCCACTGAACCTGACCAGCAAGATGTGTAATCTCACACTGGAGTGTAGCTTCCCCGCCCTCTTGAACTTTGACGTCTTTTGGTTGCAACCTGAAGTACTGTTGCTGGCATGAACCTTTAAGACTCTGGTACAAGACAATCCAGATGATTATCCAAACGTCCATCTTCGAGTTCATTATGTCTAGAGTGTTGGGGATGTACGGGTACGACATACCGATTATGTAGACGAATACTGGATTTGAGAACCCATGGAACTGAGTGTGGAGAGAGTGCAGTCGAGGACGGGGCCACGGCGAGACTTCGTGATGGGACGAAAATGACAAAAGTTGATCATATTTCTTTAACTTCCAGACGGAACCTTCAAATTCTGAACATATAATATTGGGTATAACTTTATTACTTATAATATATATTCCTAACTCCCGGTCCGAGGATCGAGTCCGGCTTTAGCATAGAATTTATTTGCAGTTATTTAAGCCTGAATTTACTTTGCGGTCGGGAGACCCTCCGGTGGCGCACCCATTCTTTGAAAAATGAATACCTGGTCCTTCATTGAGTCGAGGAAATAAACCAGGCAGTTGAGCTTAAATTCTAACCAAAACACGTCCCTTGCACAACTTCTGTTCGAGAAACGGTGGAAAATCTTTAATGGGTTATAATAATATTTTTATATTTATTATTATTATTTTTTTTAGCTCATCAATGTGCATTCGATCACAAATCGTTTGTTTGATCAGTTAGATTCCAGACATTGATTAAATGATCAAATTTGAACTAAATAAAATATCCAAATGACGATCGGAGATGATTTTTGACAGAAATATCTTGATCATCAATGTGCATTCGATCACAAATAGTTTGTTTGATCAGTTAGATTCCAGACATTGATTAAATGATCAAATTTGAACTAAATAAAATATCCAAATGACGATCGGAGATGATTTTTGACAGAAATATCTTGATTTGAGAAAAATTTATAGTGATTGATGTAAGTGGTTTCGTTAAAAGTGCCTGAAACTGCCCTGTAATAAAATTGAAATCAGATGTATCGAGAGCTTATGTGACTTCAGAGATAAATATATATTGCACATAATTTATTATTAATGACATCAAAAGAATGGTGTAATAGAAGAAAATATATTTTAAAAACCCCTATCTCTTGGCCGTAAGCGGAATCCGCTTAAGAAAGGTCAATAAGTATTGATTACAACGGAATTTAATTATTGGTACTCCACTCTAATAACAATGGTTTGCAATATTATTTATTCGTCCCGAAATAGAAATGATGCATGCTCACCAAATTACACTTAAATCATTATATATGCCATTTTCTAGAGATTACTTAAAATCCTCAAAACTCTTGTCTTTCATCTTTCATCAATCATTTCAAGTATCGTAAAATTTTAACAAAGGGCACTGTAAATAACGTTTCGGATAAGAAATTTTTTACGTTTTCGGATAAGAAATCCTGCAAAATATGAGAAGTTAATGGTTGAGGCACGTGCTTTTAGGCTATTTTTTAGTACCGATCACAAATTTTCTGTTAAATAACATAAATTTTAATTAATTAATTAAAAGTCTTAAATTAATCAATTTGAATTAGTAAAATATTAAGTCCTATAATTATAATCGTTAAAATATTTGTCTGTTCTATTATCAGTTATACATACTATCATAGACCCACAAGGAGACTCCTCTTGTGGATTAGATCGCTTCTCCACAGAGTCCTGTGGGAACTATGTATCATTTTTGATGCAATAGCTTGATCTTATTCTGATTTTACGTGTAAAAAATACTAGTGGAGAGTGTCAGTTGTTTTTTATGGATACACCAAGCCCTCAATAAAAGACAACGAGAATCACAGTTTTAATTATCGTTTTCAATTTTGTCCGTGAGCATTTAATATAAAAGTCTCCTTGATGCTGATAACAAGTCTAAAATGATAAGTCTCATCAATCACCACTTAGAGGAAAATGGATTTAAAGTTATTTTTTGTAAAGATGTTTTGATCGTTAAAGAAGAGAGCTAGCAATGTTGGGAAGGACACTGGTCTGATTTTATTGCTGCACCACGCTACAACGGATTTTTACTGCACTTCCGAAGTGATGTTGGGTACAGAAATGAAGAAAGGGCTTCATACAATATTTTATCTCTTATGAAAGCCCTTGGTGAGGAAATGTGCAGACATTTATTTTTCCTTCATGCCTTTACCGGCTGTGATTCAACATCATTTATATACGGCATAGGTAAACCATAAGCATTCGAAAAGCTTTTCAATAACAAAAACTTAAAAGAGGCTGTTCAGACCTTTAAAGCCATGTTATTGTTTGGAGGGAGGAAAAATTAAAGTCTTCAACTACTGCGCCATCCTATCTTTAAGTAAAAGGTTGCCTCATCTGAAACTTTTGTCCAAAACCACAAATGCTTCCACCTACAGAATCAGCTATAAAGTATCATTATGTACGCTGCTACTGCCAAATATTAAGGCTACCTCAGACAGACGCGATACTGAAGTCGCTCCAGAACTATTTGCCCCAGAAAGCTCAAAATAGTGTCATTATTTACATAATTACAAGAGATTTAATTTTATGTATATCTTGAATTTACAAAATCAATCTTAAAATGTTTAAAAAAAATTCCAAAAAAATATTTATTTTAAGATACAAAAACGAAACTTTTTAATTTAAAAAAAAAGAAATGTATGTACATATACATTTTATAAAACTCTGTATTTTTATGCTAAGTTTTTTCAAGCTGAAATGGAGATACACTGTATATGTTATATTTTAAACAATTTAATTTACTTTGCTGAAAGTCATTATACTAACTCCCTCTTTATGTTATTTACCATATCCGGCATTATTCATGAGGCATTAATTAGTGAATGAGCTTGTACAAAACTTTTTTTTTTCTTACATGATCCCATTGTGATATCATAATAAAATTTGGTACGTGCATTCTTAGATTTGCATTAGATAAATATTTTAAATGTAACCCAATTTAACACGCTAAACTATACCTTATGTATATACCTTATGTATAGTATATACCTTATGGATATACCTTATGTATAGTTTTTTAAAATTATAAATTCGATTTTGAGTTTTAAAAAACACTGTTTTTTTTTTTTTTTTTTAAATATATAGGTTTAATCTTAATATGAGAATTCACATAACAAACTTTATTATGGTATCATGTCAAAAAAGAAAGGTTTTGGAAACTCATTAACTAATTAAGAGCTCACGAATAATGTCGGATATGGTAACTAACTTAAAAACGTAGTTTGGATTAGAGAAATAGTGAGCAAAACAATGTTCGGTACAGTGTATTTTTAGATGTATTGTGATTAAAATAAGTAATTATATATATAGTGCAATAATTATAAAAATACTTGGTCAAAACTTATTAATAGGGATAAATTAAATTGATAAATAATGTGTAGTTCATTTTTTAGACTAAATCTTATGGCAATAACTTCTTTTGCGAAAATTAAATAGTTTTAATGAAAAATGGTTTTCAATTAAGGACTGAATGGAATATGATAAAATACCTCGAAATGAAGATAATTAATTTAAATGGTGTCTTTCTAATTATTAATTTGGCCATTTCTATTTTTATTTTTTTATTTATAATCAGTATTTTTATAATATTTGTAAAACAGATAAAATTGATGTGAAATATTTTTGTTAATAGATGACAGGCTTCAAAATTGGCAAAATGGGCCGAAGCTTTGCCTAATGTAATTTAATAAACAAAAAAAGTAAAGAAATAAAGTTTAAAATGGTTTATTTTTCCTGAAAATATATAATAATAATATATGTAATTAAGTATTTTATAAAGTTGGGCGAGCCCCCAAAGTACCAAGTCATCGCACATCAGACGAAACATGTATTCAGACACCAAATATAATGTCCTGCTGCTATAATTCAGCGATTTACCGACCGAATCCGGTAGGCCGATTTACCGATGCGATATACCGATTGCGATATTACCGCAGCCATAGAAATCCTGTCGCTGCGTCAACGCATTCAAATTACATAATGTCCCGAATCTTACCGAATCGTCCCGAGTACAGTATCGCGTCTGTCTGGGGAATCTTTACGGTGGAATCGTCTGAAGTATCCTCAGGAAGCTTGTTCTTGGGGAGATGGTTCCTCAAGGACAAACCTCAAGGAAATTCTTTCCCTGGCTCAAAACTGTTTGCTTTCTATTATAATTTGCAAATGCTCCGCAAATTTTGAAAGCCTGCATTGTACCTGCAGAAAGAGTGGGTATATATCTTGTAATGATGCTTGTGGGCCTTTCAAAGAAAAATGTTTCAGAAAATTAAGTTGAAAGTTTATCTGAATATTCAGATAATAATTGTCCTTATCTGTACCAGTTTATTTTATTTCCTTATTTTTATGAGTTGTATTTTAAATATTCTTATTTTCATGATGTGTTTTTTTGTTTTATGTCTAAACAAATTTATCTAATTGAAGAATTAAAAAATTATTGGTCACTTTCTCCCAGAAAATCGCTAATAAAATAAATTATATCTTTCATTTGAATTTGTTTCATTATAGAATAATTCAAAAACATACTTCCACAGAATATAAAATACTACAGTACTGCTTGACATTTTTTGGAACCTATGCAATCAAACCTAGCTATGGTGTCGGCCGCCATCTTGAAATTTCCATTTTTGACGAACTTCCCATAGTGGAATTTCGTCGGATTTTGACTATCATAAAAAAACATAGTTCCACTTTTAAACTGTACAAGAATTATTTTTGTTGCAATTGGTTCGAGGTTGCTATTTTTTCGATATTTTCAGTGACCTAATATTTTTACTCTTCAGGATACTGGAATGCCCAACTGTAAAGATGTATCTATTTCTATCAAGACCGTTAAAAATGACTGATTTATAAAAACTTCGAAAGTATAAAATATTTTTGTATGCATTTTATATTTACTATTGTCTAAAGAGATATTAGTTGATCTTTTTGAACAAATACATTATGTGATTTACATCTTTTATTTTACTGTTCATTTTGAAATTATAATTGGAATTTTTAAAATATTTATAATAATTAATTAACCATAGAATAAAAAAACACCTCTATTAATTCCAAGGAAAACAATTATATTAATAAAATTCCAAGCAAATTTTATTTAAAAATACATTATAACCATCGTGACGTTTCGGCCATTATTTGGTGTTGGCCATTTTCAAACTTTTACATTAATTTATGTAAATAAAATGCTAACTCCATTTATTTAATAAAATCAATTAATATGTACAACACTGGGAACTTTGTAACATTTAAAGCTTTTATAAAAAAAATGTTTCTTTCGAAAGCATATATTATTTGACTAGTAAAGTCAAATAGTCAATTTGGTGATAATATTTCTGACTTTTAAAAAAATACGAATTTTGTGTTAGCACTGTAAAAAAAAATAGTGTGGGACGATATTAATAAAATCACAGTTATGGCTGAACGTAGCAAAACCAACAACCACATCATTTTATGTAAAAAAAAAATATTGATATTTATTTAGATACTTCGATTCAAAACTTCAAACGCGATTTCTGTAAAAAAAAAAAAAAAAAATGAGTTGTCACACTATTAAAGTGGTGTGTGGGTGCGCGCATATATATAACAATCTATTCTACAACAACCCATGAGTTGTCTCAATTTCCCTGTGTGCCCCAGAAAGTTCTATCGTTAAATTTGAATCACAGATGATAGAACAGAAAATAAATTTTCTGCCTCAGTTGGGGTCTAGCCCGGTCCCGGGAGTTAGAAGGCCAACTTAAGCTCCCCCCCTCCCTACATATACTCACCATAACTACTGCTCATGTTATTGTTCCGATAACATATCACACACTTAGTCCAAGTTCCTTTTAACCCCTTTTACGTCGTTACTTTAATGGAGACAACTTGCAATTTTAATTTTACGGACTTAATACGTGATTAATGCCGCTCCATTTTAATCAATAATATGTCCATTGTGGCAAGCGCTTCGTCGTTGTTAGGCGTTGCTGAAGTTGAAACATCTTCTCTCTTTCTGTCTTCGCCGTGTTTCCCTTCAGTGGGGTTCTACACTGTCGTCGGAAAGTTTACAATATCCTTGTTGGTGTAAAGCTTTTTGTAGAACATTTAAATAGTTCTCTGTCTATTTGGGTTCACCAAGGATGGTGAAAAACGTTAAATATTTCAAAGAACTTCCGTTTTCGTGGCTGACCTGCGTGCTTACTTATTGAAGAACATTGGTTATACTAAAGAAATAAATTCTGTTCTCCTCCTCCTAATAAATTTGATATATTATCAATGAATCTAGTTCAACAGTGTGTGTGTAGATGCAAAAACAATATACAGTCAACTCTCGGTAACTCGGTCTTCAAGGCAATAAGAAAACACCGGCGACCTTGCTCCCTTGTGGAATGTAGCTCCAGTTAAGAAGAAGAAGAACGCGCGAATAGGGCCGGCGATCTTGCTCCCTTGTGGAATGTAGCGCCAGTTAAGAAGAACGCACGCATAGGGCCGGCGACCTTGCTCCCTTGTGGAATGTAGCTCCAGTTAAGAAGAAGAACGCGCGAATAGGGCCGGCGATCTTGCTCCCTTGTGGAATGTAGCGCCAGTTAAGAAGAACGCACGCATAGGGCCGGTGACCTTGCTCCCTTGTGGCATGTAGCGCCAGTTAAGAAGAAGAACGTGCGAATAGGGCCGGCGATCTTGCTCCCTTGTGGAATGTAGCGCCAGTTAAGAAGAACGCACGCATAGGGCCGGTGACCTTGCTCCCTTGTGGCATGTAGCGCCAGTTAAGAAGAAGAACGTGCGAATAGGGCCGGCGATCTTGTTCCCTTGTGGAATGTAGCGCCAGTTAAGAAGAACGCACGCATTTATAAAATCCTATATTATAATTAAGAAAACCAAAGGACCCTGGTTCACCGAAGTTGGAAAAGACCTCCAAGAAATAGGGATTACGCCGAAAGACATCCAGGAGCTTGCTTCTCTGCAAAGGAAACTTCGAACATACCTGGGATTTCCAGATATTCCTAAGTTGAAAACCGGCAAGAAGTGGACGGATGAAAGAAGAGAGGCCCGTAGAAGATGAATGCGAGATTGCTGGAAAAGTATCAAAACACGATGACACAGTTGAATCAACGTGGTCTACAGTAGACTGAAACGAAGAAAAAAAAGGCAGAGGTGGACCAAGCAGGGTTATTAACAAAGTTCTTGAAAGAAAAAAAAATCTGGACTACGCATGTTAACCGGTGCAGAAGCACTCTGCCATCTCGAACGGTCCCAAAGCAATTACGCTCTCCTGTGTTTGTTTGTCACAAAATTTGTAAATATTTTCGCCCCTTCACTTTTATTTCCTCATTCATCACTATATTAAGAAATAACATTTTTTTTTTAACGATAACGAAATACCTCCTTTAGACGGTTTGTCGGAAATATTGGAGTGTCTTTTTGTTTTTTTGGCGTAGAGTAGGTTAGCAAATTCATCTCTCTTGTTGTTCTGTCACTTCCATCTTTATTTCCTGGCGTCTAATATTGATCAATTGATTTAGAGTAAACAAAGCACATCTTTTTTCACAAAACATCACATCGCCTTCCTATGATTTATGTCCTTCAACCAAAAATATCTTCCATTAAAGGATAATGACGTGATCCTTAAATAGCATCTTCTGGTTTTGATTACATAAATCGGCCCAATGAGAGCATATGAAGGACCTAGGTGGCAGTCACTCAGTGGCAGATCCAGGGGCTAGGGGCGAAGGCCCAGGGCCCCGCGCTCTTGGGGACGCCGGACCATTGACAAATGACTTATACATTACAGGCGAATTTATAGTTTTAGGGGCCCTTGGACTCTTTAGAGGTATTCCATGTGTACCAAACCCCCTGACAGCCCTCCGCTTTAACCTTTTTTTCTCTTTTTTCCACCTACCTGACCTTTCGGTCATACGCGGTTCCCTCCGCTTTAACCAAGGAAGGCCCCGGAAAGTCTAGATTCGCTACTGCAGTTACTGCTAGAGGTGCCTGATTACTGAACCTTACGCTTTTGTTCCGGCCCGGAGGACCTTGATATGAGTTTACTGAATACCTTCATGTACGTAAGAGAAATGATATGATATTCCACACCACAATTTTTGGCAAATCAGGAGATTTTCTATACCAATCCCAAAGGAAACTTTACTCGCTCACTCACTCACTGAATGGCGTTGAGAAGCACAGCCTATTCCATTACCTCGCTCCATGTAGTATGAAGTACAGCAGGCTATCGCTAATCCAAACTAATTGAAACCTAGGGGGTTCGGATGTGCTAAAAATTCGGATTAATGAGCGGGAAAGAATGTTAACTTCATTAATAACCAGTGTATTTAAAAAGCAATATATATATATATATATATATATATATATATATATATATATATATATATATATATATAAAAAAAATGTTTTTTAAACAGTTAATTATTGTGTAGATTTTTTAAAATTTATTTTCCTGAGAGATATTCCAAAATTTGTGTTTTTTGGGGGTTGAAAGATCGGATCGCAGTTTCGTAATGATGAATAGGCTAGTAAGAAGTACCGCAGGTAGTGGAGTGTGTTGAAAATCCTAATAAAACGAGATAGACATCAAGAGCAACAAAAAAGTTCACGTGGACCATGGTCTAAATCCTCCCAGAAAAGTAGGAAATTTAAGTCTTGCGTTGTTGTTTTTTTTTAAATAGTCACGTTTTTAATTTCGTATAAATAAAGTCGAGGTTTCATTTGGGAATAGTCTAGAATTGGCTCATAATTTAGCAAAAAAGTATGGTGTGGAAGTAAGAAGTTTTTTTGGTAAATTTTTGTCTCAGTTTCATTTCATATTCAATTTCAGAATTATTTGTTTAATTCGGAGATTTTTTTTTTTTTTTGTGAAGCTTTGTTTTATTTTACATTAGCGAGTGTCCATTGTAGTAGATATAACCCATATATAGGGCATTTCGATCCTAAAAAATTCCGAATCTGAGTTTTCAACGGAAATAAACGTTTTGAGGTCCCCCCCGAGTTCAAATAACCAAGACTCGCAAAATGGTCTGTTTTTTGTTTTTTTTTGTGTTTGTTTATGTATGTGAACAGTCTAACACAAAAGCAAAAAGCTCTACGAAACGGAAATCACGTATTTAAGGTAGGTATATGCCTGGGATGTTACAGGAAATTTTTCGCTAAATCGACGGTAATTCGCTTTATATCATCGATTTTACAATTTTCTCCATACCGGCTCCAACGATTTTGATTAAGTTTGTTATATCAACGTAAAATGAACTGATCTTTAATATCAACTAGGTCTTCTCCCCAATTAAATAGTCTGACAGGATTTAAATTGCCGAACTTTTAAAATCGCTTCCTCTAAAGTACCTTTAATTTTGTTTATTTGAAGCAATTAACCGTCTCTCATTGTTAGTAATAATAAAAAAATGGAATAAGGTATGAAAGAATTTTATAATTGACTAAAAGAGAAATATTTTCCCAGGTTGAAAACAAATTTCTGAAAATAAGTGTAGTAACATAGATGTATAATACACCGTTGTAAAGATAAAGATTTTAATTAGAGATTGATTAATTATTTGCCTCTTCTATAACTTAACTTAAGTTCTAAAAAAACGCAAAAATTCAAAAATAAGCAATTCAACAGTTTGGTTTTATTATACATATTAAATTAAATGTAATATAAATTAGTATTATAAAACATTAATGAATTATGAATTTAATTAAGACAAGAAATGAAATACATGTTGGTACTGACCAAAGTTTAAGTAGATTATATCAAACAGAAAAGGTTGCATTGGTTTGTTCTCGCACTGAACTAGTAATAGAAGAAAGGTGGAATGTTTATAGGTAAACGGTTTAGGGGTCGGGGTTTTTCCAGTAATTTTTTTTTTCGGGAAGTTTTTCTTTCTTTCTATAACGTGAACCTGGAAATTTTCCTCTTCTGGAACTTGGAAAATTATCACGGAATTTTGTTGGGAGATTTTTTTTATTTTTACGATCTATCTAAATTGAACCGTATTAAGACCAAAATTAATATTAAAGAATATATTACACACAAAAAAATTAATAGAAAAACATATTAAGATTATGGGGCGGCGCTTAAAATGTTAATATGTTTATAAATTTTGACCTAATAAAACTTAATCCCGGTAGTCATATTAGCTCGTCTTACACACCTATAAAGACCATAAGAGTGACTGATCTGTTTTTTATTTACACGGTAGTGAATTTCAATTGGCGATCAAAAATTTGACATTGAAGAAAACAAATTGACAACAGGTATGAGTTAATTGATAATTTCGGTGTGCAGCATTGCCGGATATTTCCGTAAGCACTTAAATGATTTTCTTACAGCTTTGAGTGTTTACATCTTATGGCTGTGCTTATCATAGATCACTAATCGCTATGATGTTATGCTAAATCGTATTTTTTAATGGATGGCAGTTTGTTACTTCAACGCCATTCATACACTTGATGTTTCCAGTATTTGTACTGAACAGTGTCATCGCGGAATATTTCGCCTCATACTGACAAGTGAAATTTCGTTTCGAAATATTTTGGCCGTAAATGGGCAATTCTTTAAAAAAATATCGATTGTATTGAAACTAAAGTATTTCTCCAAATGGATGTGACCCATCCATGATTATTGTTTTTATTACATTCTTCTCATTCCTATTGACAATATCGATTAAAAAACCTATCATTTCTTTCAATAAACATTTTTTTTTGTGGTTTTAAAATCATCGATTATCATTACCACCACCTGTGAAAAAATAAGATTCGGTTTAAACCGCTCTTCTGAGATATGTTCTTTTTATGGAAAAATTCTTATTAAAAAAAGACGTTACAGTACGCTCTCTTCAAAATGATTTAATAATTATTTTAAATACTGCTGGTACTATCAATAGCTAGGGGTTGGATAGGGGGTTCAATAGATAGAGATGAGGATAGGATCTGCTTAGCTTAGGGGAGGAAAAGGAATATCTCAATCACGCAATTAAATTAGTTAATTTACGCGAGTATATTAAAGCACCAATCTACAATAGTCAGAAACGATCTCTTGTACGACAAGATGATTGCTTCGTGGTGGTGCTACAGCTGCCAGAGAGTCTCCTCGTTTGCTGAAGATAACTCTGGACAGTTTTTGGTACTAAGAGCAAGATCAGCTTGGAACTTGGATTTTTCTATTCTCTGTTTTCCAGGAGTTCTGACCATGGTATATACTAACTAACCTTTTTAATAGAAGTATCTATGCTTATAGAAATAATTAACTTTGTTAAATAACTTAATTATTGCATGTTAATTTGTGTGTAAACAATATTTCATGTTACGTCATTTTGATGCATCTTGTGTCCGTATCCAAAGAGTCCAGATTAGAATCCGAAGGCCGAAATCCACGATCTGAAAATACTTATAGGCGCTAAGAACCAATAGGCCACGTTTGGCGCATGCATGGTTTGACCACTCCTGAAATAAATGATCGAATATTATACTTATTTTCCGAAACCTCTTAAATTAAAACTATTTGGCGGATGGTGTAAAGAATTTGATTATCCTAACGCCAAGAATAAATTCTTGACTTTGTGTTAATCAGAATTTCTTTTTAACGGCGTCAGTTCTAATAAGTAGAGATTGTATTATTTATAATTATAATAGTAGTATCAGTTTATTATATTACAATTTATCATGCAGTAATTCAGTTATAAATTATTAATAAGAGCAAAACGTTATTTTTAAGCTGTAAGCGTGGTTTAATTCTTCTACACACTTGATGTTCTTTTTTGACACTGAAAGATCAATTTTTTAAAATTTAAAAATATATGTTCTTCAAGTTGATCAGAAAATGATTCCCTCTTTTCTGGACCATGTACGTTTTATGAAGGAATTAAAAAAAATTAAAAACTTGTTTATTTTATGATTTTTATCGTATAGCCAAGGGTATATTTTCATTAACTAATTAAATTTGATTACTCCAATTCGTATTTTATTCATGTCATCCCAATTTTTTTTTTATTTCATTGGATGCATCTAGATAAATAAAATGTAACCCTATTTTCATTAAGACTCCGATTTTTTTTATGAAACTTATGTCTACGTTTTGATGAAATGTAAATGGAAGTTGTAATGTACACGCGTTAATAATAATCCTTAGTGGGTTAATTATTTAAATATGATGTACTTGGGGGCCGAGCCATGCTCGGAAATTATTATAATCAAATACAAAAATACAATTGTTATAATATAATATAACAAAAAAAAAAAAAAAAAAAAATATATATATATATATATATATATATATATATAGGTATATATTATAAAATATAAGTTATTATATAACATGCTATATTGTAGAGTCTTGTGCTTTACAGTAATTTAACTACATTATACATTATTAAATACACGAAAACATCAATTCAAAAAATATATAAAAGGATTATTTAATATATTTAAGGACATATATAATCATTTGAGAAGTTCCAAACAGAAAAAAAAAAATCGTCTGTTTTTCATATTCTCCAAAGTTCTTTTTATTGTCCTTTCATTTTTAATTAAATATTTAATTTCATATTTTAGTAAAAATGAAGGGACAATAAAATAATTAATGGTGAACTGTTTATTAAAAAATTATTTTTTTGAATGACAGAGTAGAATAAGTAACCGTGGTATCGTTAGTTAAGTTTAACGAAACGGTTTTTCCAACCAGATTTTTTTTTTTTTTTTTTTACAAAATTAAAGTTTTCTCGGAGTAATGAATTACGTCTATCGATCTCTGAGGCCTGAAAACCCTTATTCCTAAAGATTAAGCTAAATTCTTCGTCAGGATTTCGAGGTACATTTTACAAACAAGCAGACAATGCTCGAATTAGAGTATAAGATAGATAATAGATTGGTACGTATACTTTTGGTTTGTAGCAACCAAATATATTTAATACATTTAAATTCAGCTTTTATTTCTCTCTAATTGTAAATAAAAGAGAGTTTATTTATGTTTAGCTAGACCGTAGCATGCATTGATCTGTAGTGGCCACTCCTCGACTGCAAATAGGTAGGTATCCCATTAGGAATTCAGTCACCTTTGCCAAGGCGGGATGCTTCTTACCTTGGACTCAACCCAGAGTAGTACGGCATTATTTCGCTTTTTTATTTATTTTTTTGTATAATATATTCCGTAGTCATGTAATTATTATTGAGCGGGATCAAATTAAATCATTTTATGTGTTTAAACTTAAAATAATAATAATGTATTCGTTGCGCGTCCAGAAAACAAAGGATTTCAAGACACAAAAGGAAGGGTATTTTTGATTTTTTGAGAAGTTGTTTGGGTGGGGATCGACAATATAAATCTAAATTTTCCACCTCTGCATACGACCGAAAGTATATTTTATACAAGAAAACCCCTAAAATTTTTGTTTATTTTCCAATCAATGCTCAATATCTTGGAAACTGTCTACCACACGAAAAAAACCTTTTTTAAGAAAGAGTGAATTTTCTAAAATTTGAGTTCCAATAGAGCTCTATGCGTTTAATAGTATCCGAGCTGTTTTTAAAAAAACAGCATTTTTTTGTGAATATTTTGGTTTCTTCTTTTTATGAAGAATTATTTTATTAAGCATTAAGAACCTATTTTTTAGCCTATTTTACTAAGCATTAAGAATCACCACTTTGTGGTTTTATTTTGGCTAACATTATGGAAACTATTATTCCTGGGAAGAAGACGAATATAAACTACTCTAAAGGTGAATGTAACTAGCTTCATTTTGAGAACTAATAGACGTTTGTATGTCTAGTAGTTCCTGAGATATCAAACTTTTCTCAAGATGTATAACATTTTAGACGATTGTAGCATAATGCTAAAATATTTGTTATATTACTCTGGATTCACAAAATTACCTAATATTAATAGTACTTTACTAACTGAATTAATAATCAACTGTTCATAGTTAAATCATATTGAAATAGACCAATCTGGTAGATCAAAACGACAAAAGTTGTGAAATTTTTCACCTCCCAACAATACATTTTTCTGTTTTATTTGTATAATATAGATTTAATACTAATGTAATTTGTTGTGTATTATTACTATGTTTTTTTGAATAAAATGTTTTAACGCAGCCATCTTATTGACTACCTATTTTATTATGAATATGACTTAATTATTAAATATGATTAATTTAATTAATAAGTAATTATGATAACAGTTAATAACAGTTAATAATTAATTGAGATAGTAAAATATTATTAATATTAGGCATTTTTATCACTCCTGAGGAGCATAATAAATATTTGTTACACGATTTTGACATGCTACATTCGTTAAGAATGAATCATCATAAGAAAAGTTTGATATCTCCGAAACTATTAGACAAATAGACGTCTAGTATTGCTAAAAATGAAGCTGGTTAAATTCACTTTAAATTAGTTTGTAATCAATTTTTCGTAATAGCAGTTTCCATGATATTTGCCAAGATAAAGGCACAAAATGGTAATTTCTCGCTTTCCCCCTCTCCCTCCCCCAAAATGCTGTTTTTCGAAAATCTCGGATCTCGTTTATTGTTTAATGTACAGAGCTCTATTAGGGCACAAATTTCAACAAATTTACTCCTATTTGAAAAAGGTGTGCATAATGTTTTTCGTGCGGTAGATATTTTCCAAGATATTGAGAATTTAGGATTTTTCTTGAATAAAACAGAATTCCGGTCGTCTGCCGAAGTCGCATATTTAGATTTATAATGTCGATCCATCCCCAAACAATATATCAAAAAATGAGAACTACCTCTCGCGTTTATCTGCTCTTTTTTTTTTGCTTCGTTTCAAAAATGTATGTTTTCTTTACATCACGTTTGTTTCTTTCAAAATTCCTTACAAGGCAAAATTATTTATCAAAACTATTGCACATTTTTTTTTTTTTTTTAACGCGGCTTTACGAATGTTTTAAAGTGAAGAATATTCTAACGACATTGTGCATACATTATTTAGACTTAACGAAGTCGGTCGAAAACATATCTATACCTAAAAGCTCCCAAGCTGATTCCAATTATGTATGTTTTCAGTGATATATGATTTAAGTAATCAAAGCAATACAGCACGATTTTTTGCGTTTTTGTAATTATACATGTATTTATTTTTTTCTGATAAAGTCATGAAAATCGGAGAGAAATATTGACAATTTTCGCCAAAGTTTAGTACAATTGACGTTTTTGTACATTTCACATTATCCGGTTTTAAAGTGCCGTCAATAGATGTTCTTTAAAAATTGATGATGGGAGAAATCCCACAGGAAAAAGAGAAGATTTTTTATTAGGAGTTTTCTTCCTGATTAGATAAAGTGGATTTTCCCTTTACTAATTTCTACGAAGTATAATCACCTAAAGAAAAACGTGACTTATTAGATGCTGGAAGTAATTTGAACAAATGATAAATCGAAGAAGAGAAAGGTGAAAAAAACTCTCAACTTCTATGCACTATTGACCTTAGCAGATAAGCTGTCCCTTCGAAGGTATAAGGTACCGCAAAAGCTTCATCTATTATAGTGAAGAAGTCGAAGTCTGCTTTACCTCAGCCAAAGATTTAAACAAACCCGTCACAATTCCAAATCGGTTCTATCTTTTACCATACTCTAGGCGCTCATTATTTTTATTTATAAAAATAACAAATTAAAAGCTTCTCCTGGATTGCTTCAAATAAGATATTCGGATGACTGAATATCGTGAGCTTTATTGTTACTTGCTGTCTTGATAATGAGATTAGCCGTTTTGTATTATAATGCTGCCAAAGCTGTATTAGTTTCTTGATTCCGGCCTTCAATTATTGACTACTGCACTTCCCTTCTACTATAATTGTCAATCTATATCATGTCAGATGCTCTACATGATTGTAGCCATAGATCAATTGATACTTCTGATTAAGGAATTATTTCATTCTTTTCAGAGCGAAACAAAAACTAAGACTAGATACCCCCAAGGGTGCTTGGTCATAAATTAATTCTTTGGGATGGGAAATCAATTAATTAATTAATAATTCGGTGCTACAGCTCCTCGCGTCTGCCACACAGTCAATCCACCGAAGTCTAGGTCGGCTGACTCTCCGCCCGTGGATGACCTCCGTCAGCAATCGTTTTGGGATCTCCTCACTCGCCCTGCCCACATGCCCAGCCCATCTTAGTCGGGATCGTTTGTTAACAGTCACGACATCTCGTTCACCAAAGAGATCATAAATTTCCTCATTTTTCTTCCATCTCAACCTTCCATCAATAAATACGGGCCCAAATATTTTCCGGAGGATCTTGTGTTCGTTAACAAGCAGGTTTTGGTACGCATCCTTCGCCATTACCCAGTTTTCCGTTCCATATGTAAGTACTGGGCGAATTTTACAGAATTTCTAGTTACTACTCTACTTGCTAGATGTTATCTCAGCCCAAAATAACAACGGTTCGCGGGCAATATTCTTCTCCTGGTTTCCACCCCGATGGCGTTGGTTCATGTGACTTGGAATCCAAGATAAGTGAATTCTGAGACCCACTCGAAGAGGTATGTTCCAAATTCTACCTTATCTCCAGGATGTCTTGGGTGCTGTTCAGCTATCATGTTCTTAGTCTTATCTTGGTTAACCACTAGAACAACTTTCCTTGCTGCCTCTATCAGGGAGAGGAACGTCTCTTCAACCGGCTGTTTTGATCTTCCAACTATGTCAATATCATCTTTGGAATGGGAAAGCTGATCAATAAGCTAGACAAGGTGCTGAATTTCCTCTTTTAGAGCCAGAACCTTCATTAAGTATCTCCAAAAATCATCAGCGCAAAGAAGCTCGTGAACTTGGGAAGGAGCAGCCAAGGAAAAGAGGAGGGACCGTCCTAAAATAGACTAAGCAATTAATTATTAATTGATTGAAGCCATTAAATAAAAAAAATTAAATATTTCCCTTTTAGTTGCTCTTAGACCTGAAGAGGTAAGAATTCAGATTGATAATTCGAACTCTTACAGGCAAAGTCTTAAAGGTTTTTGGTGTTTTGGGCCATAAGACCTGCTGGTCACTGGAAACTGCCCTACTCTAATTAGCAGGCATTGGCCGCTATGCTGCATAGTGAGGATTATGACCGATCTAGCTGGACTTTTCATTATAAAGTATTTCTCTCTCTTTGGTCTAAGGGGTAGGTTGGCTAACTGCTTTTTATTCTCAGCACCCTTTATTCTCAGGCTCTGGAATGACACTTTCTCACCATGTGGCATCCTACTCTATGGGTAGCTATTAAAGTTTTCAGTGTCGTGTGAGCTTCCATGAAAGAGTAGTTTACGAAAATTTGTTTTTCAGCTTGATAAATAAATTTTTTCTTTAGTTATCTTTTTCTTCGTCAGAATTCGCATGTCAAGCAATTATTCTCTTCTCTTTTCCACTATGATTATCGTAGTGTAAAACTTCGATTAGATTGTTCCTTTCCTGGACCTTGGGAGCTATTTTTGTTTTGAAATCCGGTTAGAGGCTGGTTGGCCAACTTGCTTGCAATGTGAAGATTAATGTGATAACATTATAATATAATATGCGATATTGTGAATATTATTTATGTGATATGATTGTAAATGAAGAGTCTCCGATAGTAAGACTGGTAGGAAAACATTGTAAAATTAAAATTAAAAATGGAGAAATGGCCTTATTAAAGCGTACGAAAAAAAAATTGTTATATTTGTATACAATTGAATATTGTTCCTTTACAACGTTATCCAAAACAAATTATTTTAAGTGGTTGTTATTCTGTCCTTTAGGGAACCTTCTCCAAACTGTGCCAACTAACCCCGGGGTGAGGGTTGGTTGGTACATCTTGCCTCTTTCACTTTGAGGTTCTCCTAAAAACTCAGCACTTCACTTGAATGTCTGAAAAAAACATGATATATGTCATAGCCTCATTGATGTAGTGTTCAAAGAGACCAAGAGCATTTGCACACGTCAACCATAGTTTTTCGTGAAAAATCAAAACGTGAAAAGTGACTCCAACCATCCCCTCTCCCCAATATTGAAAAATCCACGTTCCAATTAAACACAATAATTATTTTATTTAATCGCACGAAAGAAATGCTCAAGTCATCACTAACTCTTACCCAGTAAATAATTACTGAAGAAAATTTAGAAGAGCTCCGTTTATGATGAGAATAAACTGCTCGAGTGACCTTTATTAGCTTCTGAGAGGTCCTATTTTAGGTTTCCTCGGAATATTTTATCATCCCTCTTTGAATTAATTCACTTTAAGCGGAGATTTGAATCTGTGGCGCCTTGAGATAATTAATATAGTTATTTAAAACTCATTTCTTTTGGGTTGATTTTAAGAGAGGGTATTTAATCATTTATTTTATCCAAATCCCTCATTCTCCTTTTTGGATACTGTCGTGCTTTTGTTAGTTAATTAATTTCTGGAAAATGTATTTTTATCCCTCCTGGAAAGGAAATAGCTCTGCTTTTCGGCATTGTATTTTCTCCCGTGAAACCTTTATGGACTAAATTGGAAAATAAATTTATAATTAAGCTTTCATTAACAAAAAAAATTCGAGGAGCACTCGCTTTGAAAAACGTTTCGTGATAATTTCGGATTAATTAATTTTATAAATAACATCATTAATAATATCCTTTTGAAATTCGAACTAAATACATTTGATCATTTGTTGTGAGAAAATACGTTTTGAGCAGTTTCATTAAAAACCAGTAACAATCTTTGAGAAAGGAAAATTGTTATTTCAATAGTTCTTGGCGTCTGTTGAAAGCAATTACGAATATTTTGTACGACTCTTATAGGAAATTTAATCCTCTACAAGATTGGTTTCATGCATTTTACTCTAAATTTCACTAAAATTTAACGTTCTTTTAAATTATTAATGTACAAGTTTTACTTAAAATACGCTGGAAGCGAGTTACTGAGGGAAATCTGAAAAAAAAGTGACAAAAATAACGAATTTGTTGGCCTATGAAGTTTGATACATAAGTTTTTTGAACAAATAATGCAAATAAAAAAGAATCCATTTCAATCTATAATTTATAATATTTTGACAATGTGCCATAATTATAAATAGTATATGTTGTTTATAGTTTAAAGAAAAAAGAAAGTGTTTTCCTTTGAGTCTGGATTTGCAAGAGTATTGAAATTTTAACTCGCATTGAAACTTTCACTGAAAATAATGCAAGAAGAATATGTGAATAATTTTTGTAAATAAAAAATAATTCAAGCTTTACTAGCCTTATTATAAACAAATACTTAAAGTTATTGTTATTAAATTATATTGTTGCTCTCCAAAATTATTTATTCGACATAGAGAAATGGTTCCACAAATGAAAAAATCTCACGAAATCGAGCCACGGAAAAGTGCTTCCCAGCTGGCAACAGACCTTTTTTGGAGATGCGGAACAGAGCTTTAGGGTTCAGCAAAACCAGTCCACACACACACACACAAGATACCAAGATGACAATCCAAAATTCATAAAAAAAGTTGTAAATGCCCCATGATTTATTTTGAATCACACTAAACACAATGACATGGACATTCCTACAATAAAATCTTACATTCACGACAAATACACCACATTTCACTCTTCTAGTCAAAATCACCCAGATCCATTAGTTCTATCTCTTCCATCCTCCTTACTCGGTCTACCTCGACGGAAGTTAAAAAGGCGATGGCCAAGAAACTTTCTGGTTCACCCATAATACAAGATAAACAATATACAAGATACAAATTTAGAAAAAATTAACAATCAAAATTCAAGACACACAAACAGATAGTTCGAGGACATAAAATAACATCAAATTTGCTAGATGCGGTGCAACGCAGTTGCAAATACAATATGAAACAATAAATAAAAATAAATTATATCATAATTATAAATCATTCTTAAGTAATTTTGTAAAAAAAAAAAAACAATAAACTATTGTTATTATATTGCAGTAAGTTTCATTTTCATGATACCTAGATCCATATATTAATATTACTGACAAAAAAAAGAAGTAGTGAAATATTGAGTGTTACTGGGCCCGAGCTACAGCTGAAGGGGGCTTCATGTCAGTCTTAAGCTTAATGCAGTGTTTTCTATATTTCATTTACCTTTCTACTAGTTAAAAAAAAAAAAAATTGTCCACATTTTTGTTTATTATATTTCTGAAATCGCGCCCTTAAAAATTTTCATTTCGAGTATTTTTGTAACTTTTCTGGTATTTGTGAACGTGTATAGAGTGAAATTTGCACGTTAAAAAAATAATAAATAAACTTTTGGCTCATTAAATATTTCAAGTTTTGTACATCGTTGCAAATAAATAATAATTATAATATAAAAATGTTGGAATATCTTCTAATTTAAAAAAATATATTTTATTAAGCAAATTGTATTTTCAAATCACATATAAGCTAGGGTTGGATAATCGAAACGCGATATAACGGATTTGAAAAACCGATATATTATATCGTTATCCTAACACCCGATATATCGATGTTTTACACCGATATATCGGTGGTATTAATATTATAAACTTTATTATTTTACTTTAATTAGAAATTTCCTTTATTCTTTATCATATTTTTAATGTTATCCGTGAGCTGTGCTTAACATTATAGCTATGACTGCATGGGATGTTGAAGAATATTCAAGAATAGGAATCGAGGTATATTAGGTAGATGCTAACAACTAGTTTTAAATTTTATTGTGTTTCAACATTTCACAGTGTGTCATATGCATAGTAAATCATAGGTCTACTCGCAATTGTACTTTCGTACTTTATTATGAAATAGAATCCAGGTCTTTTCTCCTTACCCTTCAAATAAACTTAAGAGTTTATGATTACCAAAACAAAAAATAATATGTATCAATCACTCACCAAATTGAAATAAAACAGACAATACTATAAATGTAAATACATTTTTGCAGATAATCATTGGTTAAAATATAGCACATGTTAATTTATAAATATAATGGCGTAAATATGAGAATAAGTAATATTTAGTTGCCAAACAATAATTTGTAGATAAGATTGAAACACATATACTGTTAATTAATTCTATGTAAAGACAAACATGTAATTATATAAATGGTGATTGTACTAAAATATATATCAGATGAGTTACATGTTTTTATATAAATGTTTTGAGAATGCTCAATGTATGCATGGAAACTTTATGAAATACAATGTTTTTTTAGAAAAATAAAACAAGGTTGTTTTTTTTTTAAATTTGTGGAATAATATGATACATGAAATATGGCAAAAAGCCTTCAAGATAAAAATGTATTATAATACTTATTTTTTTACCAAAGTATTATTCTTTTCTATCTTTTTTTATAATGATTTTTTTTTTTGCTTTTCATCCATTTCCTTTCGATATATCGATATTTTTCTACCGATTATCGGTGAATATCGATATTAGGTTTTCCGATATATCGAAATATCGAATATCGATATTTTTCTTTCGATGTTCGAACCCTAATATAAGCTATACAACAATTTACTGTGCTTATGTATTGAGCATGTTATTAGAAGACAAAATTTTGAAAATTCCGATTTTTCAACGGAAAACACACGTTTTAAGAAGGTCTCCTGATTCCATATAACCAAGTCGCACTTTGTAATTTGTACGAAACTGAAATTACGATTTATATTACATCAACTTTTTCGCCCAAATCTATCTGGCGAAAGTGCCACTTTATATAATCGATTTTACTAATTTTTGCAATTTTCTCGAAAAAGGCTCTAACGATTTTGATCTGAATCATTATATCACTGTAAATTAAATGGTCTTTAATTTCAGCTAGGTCTTATCCTCATTTAAATAGTCTGATAGTGCTTCAATGCCGAATTTTCAAAATGGCTTCCTCTAAAGCACCTTCAATTTTGTTTATTTGAAATAATTAGCCGTCTCTCATTGTTAGTAGCAATAAAAAATGGATAAACATAAACTATGAGCGAAGTTAGATAGTTAGCTAAGGATAAATATTTTCCCAGGCTGAAAATAATTTTCCTATAATAAGTAATATAGATTTATAATATACCATTTGAAAGCTAAACATTTTAGAAAAACTAATATCTAACCTATTCAGTCGTATAAGCTTAAGTGATTCTTGTTGTTAATAATTTCTAACTTTATATTATGTATTGAAAACTAAATGAAAACTTTAAAAATTTATTTTCAGCTGTATACGCCAAAAATGTAATATATATATAGATTTAGACACGCGCACCGCACCAGATTTTTTAAATTATTATTCATGTATGAAAATGTATTAAGTAGAAATATTTCTTATACGTGTATATTTTTTTCGAAAATATAAATATATTTTTTCCAGAGTATATTTAAATAAATTTTTAATAGGCGGACTTGTGTGTAGCACATATTAACGATACGCTAGACTCACATGTCACACACCGATTGATCATTTTTTCGTGTCATTTACCGTATTTGAATGTTTTGATAACATTCGCGCCCTACTCGAGGCGATTTATATTATCAATTATTGTCACTTCATCACTCTAGATAAGAACCTTTATATACCAATTACAAGTGATTGTCTTCTTAATCTTGGGAAAGATCTTGTTAGTCTCTTGCTGTCGTTCTTACAGAGCAGTTACACTTTTCCAGCAAAATGGATATTAAGAAAATGCCCGAAAACGGTATGCATCCATATTATTTGTTTTTAATATTATTTTTTTTCCCGTCAACTTTGAACGGCATGTTGAGTGATATTTAAGGTGCTAAGTGAAATATAAACCTTAAATATTTCTTTAAATTATAAATATATAATTCTATTAGCGTATTTTATTGTTTTGTTCATTCATTTGACGTATCTTAATTTCGTGATCGTTTCTTATTTGAGTCTGTGCTAGGCGCTATACGAATATATTTATTTTTGAGTGTTTTAAATCAATTATAGTGTTATTTTTCGGTATATGAATATATTAAGAACAATTTATTAGGTATATGAGCGTAATAACTCATTAACCTGGTACGCTCAATAATAATCAAATCTCTATTTTATCTATAAGTGCACTGTGTTAATGATGTTCTCATTAGAGTATGCCGAAATCGGAGTATTCAGTAAATTGTTCAGTTGGTGAAAAATTGAACATTATTGATCGGTCAAATGAAGAAAAAAAATACATAAATTCATTTTTTTAAATAGATAATGTTTCAAAACGTGACACCCTCTCATGAGAAATTAAGTGGATTTTCAAGTTTTCAAATACACTTTGTGATTTAAACTTAATATTAGTACGTAGTGTAAAACTTACGCGTAATATTTATAGGTATAATATACGTTTCATTTCGCATGCTCATACCATCTTCTGAAATTAAAAATATAAAAACCGATTTTCGTTCCAAATTTAGTGGGAAGTCTTATGCAGGTGAGAAAAAGAGAACTTCCATGTATGCTTTATTATCTTCATTTGCAATTTGTTGACTTTTCGGGCTTGTTAATAATATGATTTGATTATTTTTATGAATTCTGTTGACAGAAGTTATATTATTGTAATATGTACGAGGATACTATGGTGTTGGGGACACAACTGCGAAACGTCAACACATTGTAAAGGAAAATAATAAAACATAAGTTATAATTACAATAATGAAACGGAAGTTTTGTTTTGTCTCACCTGCTTAATAAAATCTTACACATTTTTTTTTAAACATTATGGTTTTTAATGATGTGTGGGCATTTTTGTAAAATTATTTTAATTTATTAACACTTTTAGATATAATATATTCCGCTCGCAAATACTTTCCTTATTAAAACTTAGATACAGCTATTACTCAGTTATCAGTGACTTATCACTGACCATAAAACTGCTAGAAATTTTGGCTTTACCTTGATTAGATTTCAGTAGCTAATGATTGTTTTTTACTCTTATATTTTTAAAAGGTGAAAACTTTTTCTTTGTATTCTAATAACTATGCGAATAGAGATTAGCATAGTAAAATGAAATTTACCTTATGGGACTATTATTTTTTAATATAGTGTGAAATTTAAATTTCGTTACAAATATTGCTTTTGAAACCGTTTACAATGATAGATGATTTATTCAGGTCAAGTTATTTGGCTATTATCATTACTTGCTTATATGTATGTGGATACGTTGCTACATATACATTCAGATTATACATTTAGCACGAGAAACAAAATTTAATTGCCTGCATTAGCATTTTTGTTATGATTTAAAAAGAGAGCATATTGTAATTGTTTAATTATTCGGCTCAGATTATTCAAAGAAACAAAAATGGATCAATGTAAAAAAAAAATTATTTTTTTTGGGGTGGGTTCACCCCTCTCCCTCTCTCACCCTTGAGTCCGCTAGTGCCCTGTCATAACAGTGCATTCAAATTTTAGTATCGTATATATTAATCTACTGATATTGTCAGTAAAATCTAACTAATTAGTTCCCAAATTCCTGTTGTTTCTTTTTGACGTTATATGTTAGAAAGCGTATTTATTCGTTCACTCCTATATTCACTTCATTTAGGAATTTCTTTACAATTCAGACCAAGAAAAATTCGTTTCATAAAGTTCTTCGTCCCATAAGCAAATACATATTTCATAAGTATGTACGTATTTAGACAGTTTTTTCAAAATTGACTCGAAACATTTAAGATTATGTTGAACATTTATCATTAAAATTATTTTTTACTTTATTTAAATATTTATGTAATACTTCATGTATTTATTATTGTAGGATTTAATTAGTGAACTATTAATTTATGAGCTACAATCAATATTTTAAATTATTTTTAATGATATATGTATCTTTTTAAAAAACGTTACACGCAGGTCATCCACACTGCATGGATATATGGTTAAAATTCTTGCCCAATTTTACTGGGCTATTATCTATTCTTTTAGGGCATGGTACACTATGAAATTCTCAATTAGGTTTTATCTTGATACTAATAAAAAACGTTTTGCATGCCGACTCCAACGTGACGTGACTTAACGTAACTTAACGAAAGTTACTATATGACGTACACTATGCTATACACGTATACTATATAACGAATGTTACTATGTAACGTAACTTAATGAATGTTAGCGTCGTTTGACCGAATTATTTTATGCTTAATAATGATTAATAATAAATCATCATCAATCAAATTGTTGATCTTCGGGTAAAAGTGGATTTCTCCGCTCTGATAACAAACTAACTCTCGGGACCTTGTGTGAAATGATTTTAATCAACGTACCAAAATTTTAATAACAATTTTTAAGTTGTTCAATTTCATTTTTAATCCGTTTTTAATTTACTAATTTTTTTTTTCTTCTATAATTATTGTCGATAAATAACATCTATAAAACTAATAGGTACCCTGTTTACCCTAAACAGATTATTTATACCCTTGTAGAAACTCTATTTTACTAGGGTATTAAATTTGGTGACTTATTTGAAGAAAGCTTTTAGTCATATATCCATATAATGCCCATCCTCAGTAATCAATTTGCTCTTGTCTGCCAACTCAAAGTGAGTGGGTTTCGAAATGGCGTGAAAAAAAAAAAAAAAAAAAAAAAAAAAAAAAAAACTCGAAATTTTAGGACTTTGTTTTTTCATCTATTATTCCTAAACTGAGCGTTCTATCTAAAACTAAAAGAAAGATCATTAAATTCTGCGTCTAATGGATTCTACAACATAATAATTTGGTTAAGTGGTGAACAGATAATGACTGGGCAATAAAAGATGGTCAATTGGAAATTGAATATATGTAGACAATTAAATTTACAAAATTTTATTATAAACACTAATTAAAGGATATGTCAAGAAAATGAATAAACTTAAATCGTATCTAGCTCCGTCCGCATTTTCGATGCCGTGTTGTACGAGGGTGTGTCGTGCCCATGGCGAAGGGCGCATTGAAATTTTTTATTAAAATACATTTTATATTAGCATGGCCAGGGATATTTATTATTATTATTAAATTATATTATTTTGCCAATTTTTCAATTTCATTATTTTTTAAGGGATGATTCCATTTTTTGTACCCGCATTAAATATTTTATTCTACATATTTTTTATTTTATCTATCTATCTATCTATTTTTTATTTTAAAAAAGTATATTTTAGTAATTAATTTATTACAATACATCCCAGGACACAGAACAAAAAGAAAGAAATAAAAGAAATTAATTTATTGTAATTGTTTTTGTTGAAAACACTGGTACTCTGAGGAGACAGAATTTCCACTCATGTAATTGTTTTACAAAACCGGAGGAGAATACCACCTTATTCTGTGGCATACCTCAACTTAATTAACACGGTCTTAAAACTTTATTAAACCACGAAGTTTTTCTAAAAGTGGGAAATCTATAGGCCAGAAGGATGTAGTCCATTTATTTCAAGATTAGACGAGTATAAGCAACAATGATGAAAAAAAAAAACCGGTAAGCAATTCAAAGACCGATTGTATTATTTTAATTAAATTGAGATGAAACTCAATACTTATATTCTTAATAAATCTGTTATGAATCGAAAAAAAAAAATAAATGGAAATTAAAGAGGTTGGATGAAAAAGTGCTTAATTGAGTTTAAAAATATATATACTCCTTAGTCGCCGATCTCTTAAATTATAAAATAAATAAATTATATAGAGTTTACAGTTTTTCTTGTTTTTGTTTTTTTTTAACCACAAACAGTTGGTTTTCTTTAGTGACAGAGCAGGGTAAACTAGTTTGTAATATTGTTTGCATCAGTTTTTGTTTGTCTTAATAGCAATAGTGTACATTTGAATATTAAATGATTATATGTTTGTTCTGTTAGTTCGTCAATCATTTCTGTGTGTGTGTGTGTGTGTGTGTGTGTGTGTGTGTGTGTACACACACACACACACACACACACACACACACACACACACACACACACACACACACACACACAGAAATGATTGACGAACTAACAGAACAAACATATAATCATTTAATATTCATATTAATATTAATAATAAACTCTCATTAAATGGTAAAATTAATTACCGCTTTAATTTGCGGATAGCTATTAATTTTCATTTACTTAAAAAGGTTTCTATTGTATTAAACAACTGATTTTTAAGCAAATTGATAGATTATATATGAATACTTCATTTTTATCTCTGTATAATTGTTATCCCCTGGTTTATATGGGTTTATTAATAAACTCTCATAAATCAATGTTATTAGCAGGCAGATATTTTTTCTCTGAAAAATAAAGGACATTTGGATTTTGTTATTATCAAATGGATTGAATTAGAGATAACTCATTCTATATATAATATATTGAATGTTCTCACAAATTCAAAATATTTTTATTTCAGAATGATTTTTTTGTACAATTCATTAAAAATCAAAATTAATTATGACAGAAAATTAAAATACAAAAATATATCGCCGCTCATTTGCTGCGCCAACGCTATAACTCGATAATCTTCTTTTCAGCAATTTTCATTAAAATCTTCCAAACCGTTTTTGCTCTACACTCTTGGGAAAAAGTGATTTTTCTGATTTTGAGTAGCCGAAATATCGATTTTGGTAGATTTTATTATTGCAAAACCATCTAGGAACCATGAAGATGATATAGTTAAAATTTGGTAAAGATTGGTTCGGTAGTTTTCGCGGCAAGAGCTTACAATCGAAGTTTTTTGGTTTGCTTAATCAAAAGCTTCTAACTTTTTTGGCATCTATAAGGCTAGTTGTTTTTAATAATTTATAAACTATTTTAAATTTATTTCACCAATAATCAATTATTTTTTAATGTTTATAATTTTCCTTTATTATACTTTGAAAAACATATCTTTTGCTGTAAAAATCATGCTGATATATCATTTTTCAAACTCGAGAGCAGGTTAATAAAAAATAAAGCAGTTATTTTTTCTCAACTTCTTGGGTGTACATCAGATGATTTTATTTTATTTTTTTTTTTTTTTCGTTTCGGCCTACTGTTGACCACGTTAATTCAACTGTGTCATCGTGCTTTGATATTTTTTATATTATTTTTTATACATTTATAAAATTTAGCAATTTGCAAACACAGGAAAATTTTGCAACTTTTTGCAGCTTCGAAAATCCCATACTTGATTTTAGACCGTTCGAGGTGACAAAGTGCTTCTGGAACGGTTAAACATTCATAGTCCAGATTTTTTTTTCTTTCAAGGACTTTTTTAACAAGCCTGCTTGGCCCACCTCTGCCTTTTTTTTTTCTCGTCATTCGACCTACTGTTGATTTAACGGTGTTATCGTGCTTTTCCAGTATTTTCGTGTTCGTCTTCTGTGAGCCTGTCTTCTTTCATCCGTCCACTTCTTGTCGGTTTTCAACTTAGGTTTATCTAGGAATCCCTGGTATGTTCGAATTTTCCTTTGCAGGGAAGCTCGTTCCTGGATGTCTTTCTGCGTAATCCCTATTTTTTGGAGGTCTTTTCCAACTTCTGTGAACCATGGTCCTCCTTGGTTTTCTTATTAATAAAATAGGAAAAGATTCGGTTGATGAGTCTCTACGAGTTCATACGCGCTATGTGGCCATATAAACTAGTTCTCCTCTTTCGAAAGTTGTCTGCTATCCTTTCTACATGTAGGTACTATATAGTGTTATACCGTTTCCTGTACTCGCCATTTTCGCTGATTGGTCCTAGGATCTTTCTCAGGATTTTTCTTTCTTTGATTTATAGCTTTTCAATCACTTCCTATTCAATGCAAGATATTCTGCTGCGTAGAAGGCTTCTGGACGAATGACTGTACAATGATGTCTAAGCTTTGCGTTGATGGACACCGATCTCTTCTTGTAAACATCTCTAGTTAGCTGGTATGCTATCCAGTTTGTTGTTGATCCTTGATGTGAATGCTTTTTGTTATTATTATTTTATTTTTTTTTATTTTTTTTTTTAGGAAATTCAATTGTCTTTTAAATGAGCATTCGTATAATCAGTGGGAAATTTATACATTTCAAGTTATTAAAAAATAAAATATTTTCTCCGTTATACCTTTTCTTTCCTTTTCTCGAGAATCTAGTTCATGTATGGATAGTTGAAGGGATTTAAGTTGAAGACTTTAGGCAAGTTTCATTGAAATCTTCTGAGCCGTTACGGGGCTACGCTCTGGGGAAAAATGTTTTTTTTTTTCTGCTTTTGCGCAACCGCTGTCTCTATCGATATCGGTAGTTTTTATTATTGCAAAACCACCTAGGAACCAAGAAGATTATATAGTTACAATTTGGTCATGATTGGTTCGGTAGTTTTGGAGATTTAAGATTTCGGACAGACGAACGTTTACATTTTTATTTATTTAAATTTCTAATTTTTGAAAAACAAATTTTTTGTTAGTTTTTATGAAATAAATCTTGTGATACCTTTCACCCAAATATTGTAATTTTATTCATATCAAATCCTAAATTAATCCAAAATCGGCCTTTTTTTTTGTTTATTATTTTCAATAATGAACCTTTGAATTCGAGAAAGGAGAAAAAAAATGATGTTTTTAATTTTCTAGATACGTAGAAATCGAAAAAATTCAAAAAATCGAGAGAAAAAAAATCCGTCTGTTCGACGTCTGCGGTTTTTCTCGGAGACTACAGATCCGGTTTTTTTTCTAATTTTGCACCAAAGTCACGGGTCACCCCAGGATGGTCCTCGGAACTCGCATTATCTTTCGCCGTTTCAAAATGGCGGCCGAGTAAAGGTTTCATAAGTTTATATCTCAGTCATTTATGAAGATAGACGAAAAATATGAAGTATTTTAGAATTATTATACCAAAGCCTTTAAGATAAAAAATAATCAATCCAAACATGGTTTAAAAATCGATGCACATAGTTTTTGTGTTGGGATTTTATAGTGCGATAGCAGAAAATGAAGTAGATAAAGACCACAAAATCAATCCTTGCCTCTGATTCCCAGTATGGCTCTGGTCGCACATGGAAGTTAGATTAATTTCCACTTAATTAGGAGAGTCCAATTAGTTCTAAAAGCATTTGATTATTGAAAAGTACTCTGATTATTAGGTGCTTAAATTAATTAGTATAATTTTTAAAATCACTTTAATGATAAGTGTCAGAAAGTTCTAGAATACGTTAGGAATTAAGAAATCTAATATCTTATAAGCTTGTTTTTGCATTGTATTAAGAGATTTTTTCTTAATCTTTATAATTATTATTTACATCTTAGCTTTATTAGTTCTTATAGTAGTATTATGAGATCCAAGTTTTAATTAGTGATAATATCTTTATAAGCCCATGTATGACAAACTGCGTAAATTATACCGAATTTAATAATATTTTTGTTTTGCTTAATGGTCGGATTCTCGACATCAAATCATTATTTCACTCTATGATGCCTCCTTTAATAATTCTTTTTAATTACTTTTTAAAAACAGTTAATTGTTTATTTAGTAATTCTTACATATTGATATTTGAATAAATGTAGCATAATTCATTTCACCTAAATTTGGTGCTACCAAGTCTCTGTAGCCCAGGGAAAATGCACATGAAAAAGGGTGTTACCATGCACAAGTTCTGGTAAAAGATGTGTCGTTCTAGATAATTTTAAAAACTATTTTTTTTTTTTTTTTTGTAAAATTGTTATTTTATCCTAAACATTTTAATTAACATCGGGTTAAAATTCAGTTTAAGTTAAAAGCTAAATTAACTAAAAATATATATTAACAATATATTAATAAATATTAAAATTGCATAATGAAAACAAACGTCCGGCTAACTAGACGGAGATACGCCTAGGTAATTTCCCAATTTAAAAGTTAAGTACTGGAATAATACATGCTTTATTTAAGCAGTTGTGCTTCAAAATTCATCACCCTGCTTCTGATAGAAATAGAAATGGGTAAAAGAGTTTATTTCAGTCATTAATTAAAAATTTTACTTCTAGTTTTACACAAAATTTGAAAGTATTCGACTTAAAGATAAATGTTTCACTTACTAGATAAGGATAAGAATTATTTAGAAAGCGGTAGTGCAAAATGCTGTTTTTTTTTAATATCAAACTAAATCCTTCTCAACTTCACAATGTCAAGTTTTATCAGAATTTACCTACTGCTGAAATATTCGACCCATTACTTTAAAACCACTTTTTCTTTTTTTTTATAACGAATTTAGAAAGATAAAATTACTTATTTTTAAAAATATATATATTACAAAATTATACAATTAGCGACCTGCAACTTAATATCTTACATTGATGATTTTTTTTGTATAGAAAATTAATTTATCTAGGTTAAAGTGAACTATAATTCATCCTTGTAATTTAATTCAGCTTTACAGCATTATGGACCAACGTTTCGTGGAAATTACTACATCCTCAGAGTCTACATCTAAACAGTAAATAATACATATATAAATAAAAATAAAATTAAAAATATTGCACCATTTGCATCATGCATCAAACAGAAAATACGAAATTCCAACCGAGCAACTATACCTTAACATTCCAGGCTCATTTTATTATCGATACAAAGTTATATTTTGTCAATTTTTTTTCTACTAGTCAAAAACTTTAAACTTTGAGGAACAATCAATTTACAGCCAACATTTTATTTTTCACCATCACATACAACATAGAATGTCTAATCCTATCTCCTTATCTATCATATTCCCCCTCTCTATACCTATTGATTGTAACTAATATTTACATATTGCAATCAATTCTTACTAGCTCAGTTTTTTTTTTTTTTAATATTAATTTATAAAGTAATAATATTTTAATCAAATACTTAATTTATTTATTATATCCCCATTGTGACTATTGATATTTTAAAAGTAACAGTATTTTTATGTTTTTGGTTATATACTTCATGCATTACTCTGTTTTTTGTATTTTTTCTTTACTTGAAATTGTGTTTTTGAAATAAAAATCATGTTTATTTACTATTCTATGTTGGACTAGGGCAGTTACATTGATATTTTTTATATTTTTTCAGTTCTTTATCGGTCGCAATTTTTTCATTTTATTTTATAAATAACATTTTGTTTATCCTTCAAATCTATATCATCTTTCATATTAGTCAAAAATTAGTTTAATTGGTGGTTATTTCACTTACCAGGCACCATATTATAATGCTCATATTTATCAAAAGATTTGTTGATTTTGTCTGTAAGTCCTGCTATATAATTCATTAAAAATAATTTATGTAGTTGTTTCTTAACCGTAATATTTGCGTTACTGTGAATATGTTTTGTGTTATCTTTACTATTACCATTGTCAGTGTTATAGAAATCCATAAAGCTGAATAAAATTGCGTTTATTAGTTCACTTAAACCTTGATAAACTAATAAGACGCTCTGAAAATCATTTTCGGTAACGCCTTAGTATTTGAACCTCTGTAAAAAGTTTTGGATTATTATTTATAATTAAATATTTTCCATGCCGGCATCCTAAGTATTTTTTTTTTTTTTTTTTATAAAAGTCAAAAGTCATTGGGAACAATTGATTTTGAAAATTAAATTGAAAGATGAACGAAATTCCCTTTTTTTTTCTTTTATTTTTTTGTAAATATTAGTTAAACAAAATGTTATTGCTAAGGTCACAGTACCTATGGTTGCTAATCGTAGTTAGTTGCAGTTGTAGTTAAGTTGTTACAGCAAATAACTTCAATTTCGAACTTGATAAGAAAGGTTATCAACTATTTTTGTAGCAGTTATTTTCCAACTTAAGTGCCAAAATTAATAAACGATAGAAACAGTTAAATAGTTTTCAAAAATAAAATATTGCTAATTTGAAAACAAATTCTTTTGAAGAAATATTTGCAAGTACATTATGGTGAATTGGAAAAATAGAGAAACTAACTCGTGTATTTCCAAAAGTTTCAGCATTGTGTAGAGGTAGGTTTCAATTTATAAGATAAATTTCAAGATTCTGCAAGCACTTTGCTCATTGTGTAGAGGTAGGTTTCAATTTATAAGATAAATTTCAAGATTCTGCAAGCACTTTGCTCATTGTGTAGAGGTAGGTTTCAATTTATAAGATAAATTTCAAGATTCTGCAAGCACTTTGCTCATTGTGTAGAGGTAGGTTTCAATTTATAAGATAAATTTCAAGATTCTGCAAGCACTTTGCTCATTTCTATTATTCATCTTTGAGTGTTATCACTTTCTAAAATATAAGCTTCCGTATGGTTTATGTATCAACATTACCTTATATATTTTTTTTTTAAATAATTTTTTTTTTTATACATTTTTTTAAAACATTACCAATTTTCAATCTTGAAATTTACCTTATAAATTCAAACCGCTGGCCAGTCGCTACATAAATATATATTTTTGTAGACATTTTTGGTGCTCTACATCTTTCTTCTCGAAGAGAGAAAATTTTATAATAAAATAAAAGATTGATAAGCCAGAAGGGCATGATTTACGAAAAATGCGAGGCGAACCAACTGCTTTCAAAGATTATCCATTTTTACCAGTGGATTTCTCGGAGAAAGTTAAAGATAAGAAACATTTTACAGATACCAATTTGTAGAAAATTTAATCTTCTTTCATTTTGCTGAAGAATGTATTTTCTGTACGATGCACTGTTTTCAAGTTGTAAGTGAAAAATCTAAAAAAGAGACCTTTAAACACCCCCTGACCCCCGCAATCCCAAAAATCAATGGGACTTTATTATACGTTGTTCAGGGGGCCTATCCGTACACATTCCTGAAACTTTTTGAATTTTCGTCTTTTTTAGTCTAATTGTCCTGCCTGCTAACTAATGAGTATTATGAATTCGTGTTAATCTATATTTTTTCATAAACCCTTTTCATCCTTTATAAGGAACCAGTACCTTCGCTATTTCATGCTTTTGCTGCTCCTCAATCTTAGCTTTATTAGAACTTGATGATTATTAAGTTGTACTTTGATCAGAAGAGGGTCACGTAAAAGCAGGAGTATGGTTCTTATCCGCGAACCTTAACAGTTTCCATATTCGCCTTTTTACCATTCAGGGTCTCGTCTTCATCTAATGATTATTAATAGGTGTTTCAGGGATGTTTGAGATGTGCTAATTATTGACCTTTCTCTTGGTCTATTTCCTGTTTGGTTACTCACGTCACTTATGCAGTTCATCTTCTGTGTTTTCTGTTCAATTATTACATAAAATGTGGTACAAAAATTTAAAAACTATACAAAATATGAATGAAATTTCAAGCCCATGGTTTATATACTCTCATTGATAGAAACAAGAGTTAAGCTGAATATTATATTTGGAATTTATACAACCCTGAAAGGGAATTTGAGATTAAAAAAACTAACTTTTCAATGAAATTACTAAAAAAGAAAATTATTTATAATAGAAAGAGCTTCAACTTTTATCTTATTTGGTAGGATTAGCAAGTTCCTAATTTGTTGATGTGGACTTAAACTAGCATTTGATTATCAAGTTATATTGCTTGTTTATAAATAATGGTGGAAATATCAGGTATACTTGAAGTTTAATGAATTAGCCCAACTACCGTTAAACTTGTGACACTTCAAGGTATCCTGTAGTTTGATATACCCTTGTTTACTTTGAATAATGTGATAAATGTTTATTTAATATATATTGCTTAAATTTTATATTAGAGAGAAAATAATTTTTGCATGATCTCTATTGCTTTGTTTATTTTTGCATTAATAAGCTGAGCGAATTTTGAACCCTCGAGTAATATTTTGAGACTAAACCAAAGAATTATTATCGATTTTCGCAAAACTATCTATCATAGGTATTTTTATCTTACAGTAAAAAGATTAGGTAGGTATTAGATATTTACTAAAAAAAAAAAAATTAATGTTACTAGCTTTCTATATTTCCGCCTTAAATCCAAAAATTCTTTTTACAATCTCTAATGGCGCATTTTCTCTTTTAAATTTTACCAATTCTTGCTTTCTATCATTAAAAGCGTCTTAAAATGTGTCAGATGAAAGAATGTAATTCTGCGGAAAAAAAAAGAAGTGTTTATACCTGTTTTACCTATATTCATGGTTATTTATTAATATGAAGATTAGAAAGGATAGGTCTAAAAGAGAATCCTTGTGAAACTCCAACTTTTCTGATTTTTTAAATCCGATTCGAATTCATCAGTTACTGCATCATTTGAGTAGTCGGTTATGATTTAATTTAAATTTGATAATGTATGCTGACTGTTTAAGACAAAAAAATAAAAATGAAATTGATAGTGACAATGAACTTTCTCAATACTTGATGCTCTTCCTGTTATTATTTAATTACAAATCAAAATTGAACTTCTTAGCACCATGCGTTGTTTCTCGAGTACCATAACATTTCTCATAGCCAATTAATGGATAGAGTGTTAATCATTGCTTACTCGATATTAATTGTATTTTGCGAAATCCACTTATAGTATAGTACAGCTGCCCACTTGACCTTGGTGGAATTTGACTTCCTTGAATCGGATACCTTTGCATCATTATAATTAAATTACGAAATTTTGGCTTTCGATCAATCAAAGCACTTTTGGACATAAGTGCTCTCGTATGCTGTTATTCTAATTAATTAAAATATTTTGACATTTATGTATTCGATGTTCAAATTTTATTGACTTGATACCTTTTGATATATTTTGAACGCCGTTTCGTTCAGCCTTGTAACATCGGTTCCTCATTGATAGTCTATTGTGGACATGATGTGTATATTTGTGAAAAGGTGTAATCCAAAAAATAATGCTCAATTAATTTGTAATGAATTGAAGATGATAGTATTGCTATTAATTATTACCTTATTGAAAAAATGTTCGAGCCGTGAACTGATTTTTACTATGAGCTTAAAAATATTTGATTGAGATTTTATCGTTTTATTTATCAGTGTTGGTCATAAAGCCTAGTTAAGTTGAAGCACTTAGATTATTTCCATTTTTACTTCCTTGTACGCAGTAAAGGAAGTATTATAATCACGAAAATTTTCGGTTTTCAGATTTCAACGGTAATATATGATAACCGGAAGTGGTGTTTTACTTGAAGTAAATTTTCTTTAAAAAAAAATATTTTGAAATATAATGCAAAGCTTCACAAACTTGGTTTATAAGACTAATATATATTAATATAAATAACATACTAGATTTCAGTTAAAATTTGCAGACCGGAATTGGTACTTTACTTAAAGGTCATAATAGACTTTCATCAAAAATTATATTAAATGATCAAATTCTAAAATTTGGTATATAAGACTTTTATGTCAATATAAATTACATAATAGAGTTTTGTTGAAATTGGATAACCGGAAGTGCTATGTACTTTACTTAAAGTTCATAACAGACTTTTTTAATTTTAATAATAGATTTTTTAAATGGTTCTCTACAAATTTTAGTAATAAAAGCGTCAAATAAAAGCTTTAGAAAATAAAATTCTGAGTTTGACACATCCAGTATTACGACTTAGGGCACCAGGTGTCCACTGATTGTTTCTTTATTATGTCATGGCGCAAGTGATATTTTTATGAAATGAAAACTTTTCTTCCCGAAGAGTGGGGATTCAATGACTATTTAGTGTAGTATAAGGCAAAAATATATGTTAACATTGACCAAAAATGTAAAATTAATTTTTCGTCACAATTTAAGGATATAAAAAAATTATTTTTTTTTTTTAAATCTGTTGTTAATACAGTTCTGATAATTTAATAAGTAAATATTAAAAGGAATAACTTTCGAGATAATATCAAGTATACTAACAACATGGGGAAGAGGGTTAGGCAATTGTTTTGTTGTTATTTGATTCTTGGAAAGGAAAGATAGGCCATATCTCATGGTGTATAATTATTAAAATAATAATTAGTAAAATATGTGGTTACATCATATGTCTAACATTAATATGTAATACATTATATATATATATATATATATATATATATATATATATATATATATATATATATATATATAATGTTCAACTTAGCCCTATAGAACGTAATTAGAGCAACATCAAGCGAAAATGAAGGAGTGCACGTCGGAATGAAACATAAAATCCTATCGTACGCGGACGACATAGCTGTCCTTGGAAGCAATGAAGAGGATATTGAGAGGCTCTCCAAGACTGTTAAGAGAAGCAGAGCAAATCGGCTTGCAAGTAAATGAAGATAAAATAAAATATATGATAGCCTAAAAATCCACCCCAACAATAGTATCTGCGTGGTTGGCAAAACATTCCCGAATGTAGACAGCTTTAAATACCTCGGCTCCACAATAACCTCAGTCAATGACCAGGATACAGAGATAGACCAGCGTATAACAAGCGCATATAGAGCTTTCTTCTCTCTTTCAAAGGTACTGAAGTCTCGAAAAATCTCTTGAAATCTCAAATTAAGGGTGTACAATGCCGTGATAAAACCAGTTACTGATACGGCTGCGAGACCTGGGCTCTAACCAGTACCGTAGAAAGCAGAATCGAGAGATTTGAAAGGAAAGGTCTCCATACAATAACCGGACCAATATAGGATGATAATCTAAACTCTTGGAGGAGAAAGACCAATAAAGAATTGCTTACAGAAACTGGTCAGTCAATATCTCATGATATGAAGGCAAGGAGGTTAATACAGGCAGGGTATGTAGGTCGAAGCAATCCATCAGGACGCCTCTTCACAACAATGAATGCCACAATAGTTGGCTAGAGACCACGTGGAAGGCAAACAACCAGATGGATAGATAGGATCAACAAAGATGCGAACGAGCTGTATGCAGCAAAGTGGAAAGCAGTAGCCCAAGATAGGCAGAGGTGGAGAAGGCTGGTTCAGGCAGGCAAAGATCTACAAGGTCTGTAGAGCCAACAGGAAAAAAAAAAAAAAAAAAAATATATATATATATATATATATATATATATATATATATATATATATATATCGTTTGCTTAGAAACAAAGTGCCACAGTAAAAACATTTCTTTTATTGCTTTTCTGTGCTTGGGAAGCCTCCAGAGATATTTTTTCTTGAATAAATTTTTATATTTTTATCGCATTGAAATAGATTCAATAATATGTATTCAATATTTAACGCAATAAAAAATTATTGCTAGTTAAGCTATTATAAGTTTACTAGTCAAGCATAATGGCTTCCTTCAAACTATGTATAGAGAATAACTTTATAAAGACTGTCTTGATTAAGATAATAATAAATTATTTTTATTGTTTCAATATTATTCGTATTAGTTGGCCAAAAGGTTTCAAAATTTTATTTCTGTATGAATAATTGAAAACATCATTATTTATATTGAAAATATTATTATGTTCTTTAGCACATTCAATAATATATTTTTGCGTTGATTTTTTTTTTTTTTTAAATCCAACTTACTGTTTAGTAAAATGGTTATCTTTTATTATTACTTACATAGAATCTAATGGATCTTGTATTGTTTTTAATGAAAAAGTGTCTCAATTTGATTCATGGTTTAATGATCAAAAAATGAAGATTTCGGTTTCCATCTGATAAGCGTTAGTGTCAAAACATCCTTACGAAATTGATTTCTCCCTCGTTCGTAAGGGACCCGTTGGCAAAATTTTCAATTTTACTAAATAATTCTCATGTGAATTTTAAGTAGCAGAGAGTGTTATAAGAGTAAATAGGTTCCGCTCCCCTTTGGGACCTAATGAAGTGTTTCCCGTCCAGAGGTACCTCTTCCATATAATATTTTCAAAGATTTTTGAACAGAATATCTTTTAATATAAATAAAAAACTGCTTTTAGAACAGATTTACAGGAAGAAATATCGAGTCCTTGTAAGTGATGTTTATGTCATTCAAAAGTCTTTAGTAGAATGGTGTTGAAAAGTAAACATTTTTATAATATCTTATTTAATTTTTTTTCCTAAATTATTTTAAAAAAATTATTAATAAACATTATTCCTAAATTCTGCATCGTTCTTAGACCATTCGGACTTCGTAGTAAGATAATTACCTACGCCATAAAAGTACGCCATATATAATGCTCAATTCAAATGGCATCTGCCAGTTGGCAGTAAAAAGTTTTTTTTTTTTTTTAAACTCAATAGTAAAAAGATTTTGCGAATAAAAATTTTTTCAAGTTTAAAATTCGTATTAAAGAAAAAAAGAAGATAATTCACGACAAATTTTACCTTACAAAGTCAGCAATTTTACTAATTTATTATTTTTTAAATGAATTTTCGTGGCCAAAGTTTTTAGTTTGAAAAACTGTACTTATTTGACATTGTTTTCTGTGTAATAACTGAGCATTTAGAGTTTCTTTTGGACAGTAATTGGCAAAAGTATATAACATTATTCTTCCACCTCTAAAAATTTATATTTATTTAATCGCTGTTATTTAAAAAAATCCAATGGTAAAAAGTTTTTATGGAAAACAAATTTGGCTATTTATAGGTATTGAAATTAGGAGGGGGGCTTACAATAAAACTGTTAACAGAGATTAATTAATGATCAACAAATTTTCAAGCTTTAATTCGTCAGGTTTTTCTTAAAATTTAAAATATTTAAACTAAATCAGTTCGATTTCAAAATACAAAATGAGCTGATGTAATTATAAATGTTAAACAAATTATTTATGTATTATGATTGGAATTTGTACTTTTGTAAAAGTTAAAGCGATACAAAAAATTAATTTCTTGTTTTCTATAAACTATAACAAAACGATATTTATTCTTATTTTTAGTTGGTTAACTAATGATTTTTATTTTATTAATAATGTTACAAAAAACAGATTATTTAAAATTAAAGTATTTTTACTGTTAAATTTTTTTTTTTATATAGCATTTACTTCGACATATATATTGTTGGATATGAAAAGCATTTTCAACTCTTGGTTTTGAGATATTTAAATATTTATACAGATCTTACGTTCAGTTGACATTCGCATGATGGTATAGATGCAATGTTTGCATTAAAATTTATAGAAGTGGTAAATAATTTATCAATCCCTATTACATCTTACGTTATATGTAGATTATCCCATCTCCGAAATCTCTCGTTTATTTAAGTCCTTGCTATTACAATTATTTAAATTTTAAAGTGATTTGTTTTTTTATAATCAAATATCTTAATTTCGCTGTTGTACTATTATAACAATTACTGTCAAACGTTAGTTATTGGTCATTAAAAAAAATAAATAAAAAAATAGAATAGTGTATAAAATCCCAAATATTATAACTACATACCTTTTATTCTTTGAGTAGTGGAGGAAATTACGTAAAAAGAAATAGTTGATCCTTCTTCATACATCACCGAAGAACTGACGTTAAAGAAAATGACTGAACTCGCTTGTTTGTTTTCTGTTTATGTTTGCATTAAGTTCGCTGAGTGGCTCAAACTTTTTCCTATCAAGCTGTTTTAATACGTTTTTTTTTTTTTTTTTTAATTTTTAAGTTATCAAGTATGACGTATAAAGCTGTTCATAATAGGCAGTGGCGGATCAATTATAAAATTAGTGAGAGTGTTGCTCTAGAGCATTTTTAGCCTTTGTTTTAAAATTGTGTAAAATGAAACGGAAATGTGCAAAAAGAAAATTTATCCAGAAACTTAAAATCATAAAATAAAAGATAAATATATAAGATAAAAGTTAAAATCCTAAAAGAAAAAAATGGAACCATTTTTACTTACTGTAACATAAATTGCTACAGTTAAAGCTTTATCAATTTATGTAATAATGAAATCCATCCTTCTTGTTATAATTTGCTCGAAAATATCAATGATTTTCTCCTTGATCTCTGGATGGCAACCGAGAAAATATTTCTCCATTGAATGCACTGCTAGTGCATTTAGTCTTTCCGAAGTCAGAGTGCATATTAAGGGTCAATGTGGCCAATAATCAGAATGTCCAAGCGAAGCATACATCGTCGATTCGACGAAGGTTTAGCATTACACATAAAAGTTGTGTTCGTCATTTCGATTAAAGTTAGTAACTATGCATCTGTAGGAAGGTTTAGTAATCTAAGTAGATTATTATTATTAATAATTTATTTTTACATGATTACACACTCATTTATCACAAATTTTATTCCTGATTTGAGACTATTAATTATTTTGTTCTAAATTACTAATTTGGCTTACGTTCGATTCATGATTTGTCTTATTTTATTGAATTGCAACAATTTTTGTTGTATCGTTTTTGACCAGCATGTCGATTTATACTTTACTTCTTGAAATAAATTTTAAGTAGTGAAATTTAAATAACATACATTTAGCCACCCTTTTTATCTTGTAGCGTTATATAATTAATTTTTTGCAACGCTAAAAATAATATTAAAACTAACAATAATAACAATAAAGTTAAATACTATTTTTGTAACACTATTAACATTTTTATACAATTGTTCTATATTTTTAGACTGTGTATATTTAATTTTCATAATTTCTATTCCCATATCGGTATATTTTTTAAGATTCAAACAATAAAATGTTAAGTTGATCATTATTTGTTCTTATTGCTTCCTTTAATACTCTATAAATTAATATTTTGGCTCTGGTAATCGAAACGACGAAGGTTTAGTAATGAAGTTCCTGCATTGATGTTAAGTATTCTGGGGTTGAGCACAAAATACGCGGTGTAAAAAAAAAATAATACCTTCCACCAACACGCTAGGGTCGGTACAGTGAGATCGACAGTACTCTTTCTCCCAGCAGCCTCGCGTGCAGCTTCCTATGGGCCGATGCGCACAACTGCTAAACTCCTCTAAAAAAAATTTTTTGTATCTTTTTCATAAACTGTTGTATGGCTACTGACGTTAAGCCTTAGGATTATATATTGTACAAGTATAAAGGAAGAATTGAAGAAAATAGGAATCAGTATACTGAATGCTATTGATAATATCATAAGTGTGGGGAGGGAGTGCTGCAGTTCCACGGTGCCTATACCATTGTTAATGGATTTATATTATTATTTTGTAAAGTTTCCCATATAACTAAAAGATGAATGAAAACATTCTAAAATAAGCAGTGTATTCAAACAATGTCATTACATTGTTTGAATACACTGCTTCTTTTAATCTCTTCCTATTTTACAAAAAGAAATAGGATTGGAATGAACAATGTCTTCGTTTGTTAGTTATAACTGGGTAGTGTTTTTAATTATAGTTTAATTAAATTAATCAATAATTAAATTAATTATAGTTTTCTAATCATAAAAGGGACTAATTACGGTGAAAATGGGAATATTTAAAAGTACTGATGGAATTGATCAACATTATTTCTTTCACACTTGCGCTGTATAGAGTTACAATAAAATTTTCCTTAATCAATAAATTAATAAATAACTTTATGAACTAATGATGCGTATGACTTTACGTAAATGTTGCCAATATCTTCTACCTGAAGTTGTAATTTTATTTGATGGAGAACATGTTGAAAAAAGATTATGATCAGTTAATCAATCGTGTATGATTTATATTTTATTCAATCGCATTTAGATTTGTCAACTTGCCTTTAAATCCAATGGGAGTAATCTAACTTAGTAGAACTCCTGGGATATTCTCGAAATTTAATAAAATAGATTAAAATTCATAGATTAATCGTTATTACGTCAGATTAAATCCTAATTTGAAATATATATGTATATAAAGATGGTTTCTAAGGAAATGTTACATCTGACTAAATCTAGAACCTACCAAAAATGGCTTAAGCTATGTCCACACGGTTCGACTTTCGAGGCAACGTTTGATTCGGCATGATAAACGGTAAAGTAAACGTGAGTGACGCATGCGATGTCGAATAATTATTTTTATTTGATAACCGATTGACAAAGGATAAATAAATTTATTCACTGAATAATAGAATAGCGAATAAGTGGATTATTCATTATTTATTAATTTTTTTCTGAATAAAATTTGCCCGACACTGGTTAGGTCTAACGAAAGTCGAACAGTGTAGACATAGTTTTATGATGAGTCTAAAAGTTAAACGTTCGTTTTACAAATCCTAATGCATGCCGAACCATTTGAAACAAATATAAACCGAGACAAATTGGGATACGTCCATAAATCTAAGTTTTTATTGCACGCTTTTAAAATTTATTATGAGCGTTTTTGCACGTTGCCACGTTTAAATTCCATATTCACAATTTTTTACTCTAAGATATTCCGGTATTTATTTATAACTAATATCCTTGAGAGTTATCGGGAAACTGCTTTGGAGTGGGATTATGGATTGGTTTAACGATTTAAAATTATATAATACGTATAAGAATACGTTACTTTTTCTATCATTGTTTTGAACGGTGGATACACTGCTTCTGGATACCTTATGTGGTTTGGGTATCATAAGAATTTTACTTGGATTTATCGAAAACATTACTCATATTTTTGAGCGGTCGTGATTAATGGCAAATCTTTATTTTTATATATTATATATTCTCTTAAACTAATTCAAAGGGAGATGAAATCACCAAATAACCGAGTGAATAAAATGTCATCAATTTTCACGTCACTCATTGCAGTGAGCGAGCAGCTCCTTACAGGCTACAGTGTTTCGAATTATGGAAATTAAAACGTTAGATTAAATCACGAATGCGTTACAGGTAAATGTACATACGAGCATGTGCCATTGAAAACACAGAAATTATTATCCAGTTAACACCAATTTTTTTTATGTGCCACACAATGGTCGCCGATTTTCAAGGTGTTCAGAAAATGCAAAGTGACAGTGTTTTTGATGCAAGGAATAGTTTACTAATATATTTGATAAGTTGAGGAACGACTAAAAATCGGGTTTTCAAGAATTTCACTAGTGTATAAATTAAATCCCGACATTTCATTTACAACTTGTTTCATTTACAGGCAGAATTTGTCTATGTGTATGTCTTTGAAACGAGTTCAACAAGTTCGCAAATAAGTTTTTTCTCAATAGGTTATGGAATTTCGGATCAACATAGATCAAAATTTGTTTGAACAGCTTAAAAAGAATAAATATATTAGATCTTCATGGACACTAAGAATCTTTTCTGCTAAAACTTGCTTCTTTTTTTTTCCAGATGTTATTTTGTTTTTTTTGCAATCAATGAGCAAATAATTAAATTTTAGTAATTTTTCATTTTCTTTATATTTTCTGTACACTACCTGACTGTTCCTCTATCATCCGTATTTATGCCGGAAATGAAAGCTATCTCTTTTTATTTATACTGTAAAAATATAATAATTATTATAACGGTTGTTTTAACGAACTCCAAGAATCTACAAAAATTTTCATTTTTTAAATATCCTGCTCAAATTGATAGTTCTTCAGAGTTTTTGCCGTTTTATGCCTTTTACGACAGCTAATATCGCAGATCACAACCCTCCCAAAAGGGGGGGGGGGCTCCCCCTATCAATTAATTAACCAATATTTTCGTAATCAAAGATGAGGCAAACACACTGCTGACCATACTATCCCCAAAGATATAAGTTAAAAAATTCGGGACCTCCACCAGAGCCTGATTATTTTTTTTTATATTCAAGCCAAGGATATCTAGTCTAAACATACACATACCACCTAGATCAAAATAGTATTTAATTTTTAATTTTAAAAAACTAATTTTTTAAATTAATGTTTAATTCGGAAATCGGTTGCATAAACCAAAATAGCACACTTAACAATATTGATATCAAAGATATTGAGTACTCGAGATATTGATAAATCTGTTTTGTCGGTGAACGCGACTTCCGTATAAGACAAAAAAAAAGCGATTGACTGAATTTTTTTTAATTTTCTAGTTATACTGTTTTGCTTTTCCTCCACATATTTTTTTGCTTAGCTTAAAAATTACGTCGCCATTTGAAAGGACAGGCAAAAACCTTCAAGAAATGTTGTTGCAGACTTATAAAATTTCAAATGATTGTTATATCTGATAATAAAAGGTAAAAAAAGTCGAAAATATTTGCCCTTGTTCAGTTGCTAGCAGATTTAGCTGCAGTTTATTATAGAATGTAAAAACTAACGGGTTTTGAAAGTTAGGCTCTTTTGTCTTTAAAATGAGCTGTGTAGCAATCTATTTTCTAATTTTTTACGTAGTTTATGACTTCCTCTATTTTTTCTAGTTTGTCTTTTTCTGATTGCGAATATAACAAAAATTAAGAGAGATAGAAAAAAAGTGTAAAGGGATAAAGGATGTGCTTTCGAGCGAAGGATATGCATCTGTTGTAAAAAAAATAATAATAAAAAAAAATGGAAAAATTATTTATTTATATTGTTTTCTTATGGCTTATTATAGAAAATAAATAAATTAAAGACGTTATTGTTGAGTTAGGTCCACACTGGTCTAGTTTCGATGCGCTTTCGTTTTCGACATCGATTCCTTAACCCTCTCATACCTTGAAAATTTGAGTTACTTTTATTCATTATTTCTTTATTTCATTATTATCTCTCCCTATTTCCTTCATCACATTTTTTTTTTGTTAAAACAAATAATTCATTTGTATTCCCAAAATATCCCAAAACAACCATCTTTTTTATGTATAATGTTTTTTTTTTTTTTTTACCATAGAGCCATCTTTATTAAAAAACGCGACTTTTTTACACGTTCATCCCATCGCTCTTAGTTTTTGATATATTGGTAAACGGAAATGAATGTGCCTTGTTTTTACTAAAATAGATATTGTTAAAAAATTGGCTTTTCCCAGCGGTAACCTCCCTCCCTCCCTAACATAGACCACTTACCTAAATATTTTTTGAGTCCATTCTCTTGCACGGGAAGAAGTTGTCTACTATTAAAATGGAACCAAAAAGTATTAAAATAGTGTTTAATCTTATGTCTCTCTACTCGCTAATATAGTCCGTTCCGATTTAATTACCAGGCGGGATCGTTCGAAGCCTGTATCAATGTTAAAACCGACAATTTTTTAAATAAGGATCTTTTGAAGGAACTCTATCCTCACCAAAGCTATTATTATTTTTAAAACGTTACAATATATGTATTTTCTCCTCCTCCTACCCTCTTATTGTAATTTGAATTTTTTTTTTAAGTATACATCATTTCTTAAAGGTTTTTACATGGCCTTTCAAATGGGATAGGAATTGTTGAGGTGTGATAACTTTTTTAAAAGTTATTAATTAAACTTGATTAAACGATTTTCGCTTGGAGTGTGCAAAAGCATGTGAAGAGGATTGTTGGTGTACGATATGTATTTATTAAATTTCTTTGCCCCTTATAGTATATCGTTTCAAATATTAAGTGATATTTTTTGTCCTGTCAGATATTATATAATATTCTTAATTTTATCTGCAGTAGTTTTCAATTCCTTTTTCCCAAAATCCGATTATATATTTCTGTTTTGAACCATTTCTATTAAATGCCACATTCCGGTAAGAGAGGTGGATATTAAACATGTGCTAGGGGGAAATTGACCGGCTCGTCATAGCCTCACTGTTTAATCAACAATTGTCACGTAAACACAGTAACACCTGCTCTCAGTTCGAATTTATCATCCGCGGTATTGTAAGTGCTCCGCTATGGTTGCTAAAAAGTTTGTTCTCAATGAATCAAAAGCATCAGATGATGGTAAGTAATTAACTTTTTCAAGTGCATTTCATTTTAATTAATGTCGATTTTCTACCATCCTAACAATTTTTTTTTATCGTGAATAAACACTGTGAATTTTTGTTCCAAGTAGTTATAAAAACAATAAAAATAAAGTATAGATTAGTACATATTCCGTTGAGAAATATAATTAATAATTTTTTCAAAGTTTCAAACATAATATACTTGTTCAGTAGTTAATAAAAATATTAAATGATCAAAAACCAAAAATAAATGTTTTATAGTTATTTTAATGGTCTATTTTTAAATTATTGGTGATAGACCGTACCGTTGATACTGGAACACGGTTGTGTGATGTGAACACATAAAAACAAAAAAATTAAAAGCATTATTTTTAAAACTCTTATAGTTTTAAAAACAAATTTTAAATAATAATCATTAGATAAATAATTTAAGAACTAAAATTTTCACATAGTAAACAACTCGAAAACTGTTCGTTTTGGAATTGCCTAAAATGAAATTTTAAGTAACCAAAATATGTTACTTAAACATTTTATGAGCTCCATGGGGGAGGGGGTGGAAGGAAGTGTTTTATTTCATTTTTATTTGACGTCAACATTGCTTATATCAGGAAATATAAAGCGGGAAAAACTCTCAGTTCGAATTTATCGTTCGTGGTATTAAAAGTGCTCAGCTATGGTTGCTAAAAAGTTTGTTCTCAATGAATCCAAAGTATCAGAAGATGGTTAGTAATTACGTTTTTTAGGTGTATTTCATTTTAATTCATATTAATGTCAACTATCTACCATCCTAACAATTGTTTTTGTTTTTTTTTTAATCGTAAATAAATACTGTAAATTTTTGTTCTAAATAGTCATTCGAAGAAATAAAATAAAGCACAGATATATACATCGGTGAGAAGTATAATAATTTTTTTCTTTTTATAAGTTTGAAACATTATATACTTTTCCAGTGGTTAATAAAAAATATTAAATGATCACAAATGAATGTTTTATAATTATTTCAATGGCGATATATCTTTAAATTATTAGTGACAGACCTTTCCGTTGATAGTATACTGGATCATGCTTGTGTGTAGTGAATAAAAACTATATAAAAACGCACAGACGCACTAGAACAAAATTAAAAGAACCATTTCGGTAACTTTTATTGTTTTCAAAAAAAATTAAAAAAAAAATCAGTGAGCAAAGACCGTAAAAATTAAAAAAATTGCATTAATCGCACTCAAAACATGTTTCTTTAACATTTTATAAGTGATAATATGGGAAGGGGGATGTTTTATTTAATTTCTATTTCACGTCCATATATCTTATATCAGGAAATATTAAGCGGAACAAGTTCCAATTTTGAAAAATATATACGACTTAAAATCATGGCTTGAAATTAAAAGTTGACTTTTATTCTTAATCAGTTTCTATATGAATAGAATGTTTATTTTCGATTATTTTTCTGTTCTTTTGGAACTAGAACTTTTTACTATGGAATTTTTTTAATAAAAGTGTTTATAGAATTTAAAATTTCTTTAAAAAAAAAACTGCTATTTAAAAGTTCTGTTAAAGCTATTCATTTTGCTAACAAATAAATCTATAAATTTTATTTTTTAACAATTTGAAACAACTCTCATTTGGATTCGGCATAGTTTATAATTTTAATAAATGTTAGCTAGGTATTTATTACACTAGCTCTCTTGCAAAACTTTAGGTTTCTTCCTTTTTATTAAAGACAGTCAACCTGTAAATTGAACGATTGCAATTTATGTTATAATGAAATTAAATTTATTTTTTTAGTGGAAATTAATAATTTTCTTACTGAACAAATAAAGTAGGTATCATCATATTGATTCCAGTTTTCTTCTGTTCTGTTGGTTTCTAACAATTTTCTCTTAATTTTTCTCTTTTTTTTTTTTTCCTTAATATGTAGTGAAATTCTTTTTAAGAATTTAAATAGATAAAAGTTAAAATTTTATAACTAATTGAAACTGTTAAAATAGAGCTTTTTAAGAAGGTCTATAAAATTTTCAAGCCCTGATGATGAAGTATTTCTCCTATATTTCAGAAAAGTGCCCACAAAATGTCATAAAACTTAAGTTGTTAATTTAATTTCTCATAAAATTCCACGAAATTGCCTATTTTTGAATATTGGAATAAATCATTCTGCTCTGTTAACTCCTAGAAATTTTTTTTAAGTATATCACTTTTATTTTCTTCATATTTAATGAATTTTTTTTTAAGAAAATAAATTAATAAAGCTTAAACTCTTATAATAAACCTAGAAATTTATTACTGTAAAAGTTCCTAAGAAGTTTTATTGTAAAAACTTTTTTCAATAGAGTTCCTTCGAAACTGTTTGACTAAGTCACATATAAATTTCAAGCCTTGCTTAAAACTCGATTCGCGCTTAAGGATAATGAACTATAAAATTCATTATTATGGATTTATGTTCTATAAATTTTCTAAAATCTAATATTATGTTTTTTGTTTCAGCGTATAGATTTTTTTTTAATGATTAATGAATCAAATATTTTTTGTTATAAACTACATATAGTTTTTAATTGATATATATTTGGGATATCACTTTTATTTAAATATTTTTAAAATTTTGTTATTAGTATAAAACAATAAATTTGTAATGTCCCGTATCTTCTTTCAGGATTGACAAAGAATTTGACGTGTTAATTTTTGAAAAATGATTAAGTGTCTCATAAAATATTCTTGCCTATAACAATTTATTTTGAATAGATCATGATTATGTTCAATGTGCGATATTTTATAACACTAATAAATCATTTTATATAATTTTAAAAAATGCAGTTGGTATGAATTTTTTTTCAATAGCTTTAGAAGGAAAACAGAACATAATCTTAGAATAGGAAAACCAAAGCCTCCGAGGAATATGATTGCTATCACAGTTGCTGAACGGTCAATCTTTATATAATTAGGACAAAAGTTATATTTAGCGGTTTATTGACCGCTGTTAATCACAAGAAGTGCAGAGAAAATAGCAAAGGAAAGAACGAGGACCTTGAGAGACCCCTCTTTCATGATTGGGCCGACTTTGAAGGTCGTAAATAAGATAATGCCGCATCTTGAGCACGGTTAGCTAGGAAGGATCTAAGTAATTTTACTGAAGAGGAGGGAGGTTATTTGTAATAAAAATATTTTAATGATTTTAAACTTAAAATTTATCTTCAATAAATCGGGAAGTATACGTAGAAGTGGTAAATTGTTAAAATGATATGAAAAAAAAAATTATATCTAACTTGATAAGTATGCTGTTTGTATAGGAACCCTATATATATAAAAATTATATTAAATTTCAATAATTTATTTTTATAAACATATATTCTAATTTATTTTCCATCCTTGCAGCGTACCTATCATTGAATAATTTATCCATCAGTAAAAAAAAAGATATTCTATTTTTTCCGTGTCTATTGTACATTTAAAAAAAATTATAAATCAAATCTATGGATATAATTATAAACGAGAATTTAAATCTCTGTTATACAATCATGCTTTTGAGATATTGATTTTCCTATCTTGAAAGGTTGTCAACTGTAGGTAGGGCATGTTGGCTTGGAGATCTTACTACAAACTATAGCTTATGATGAAAAATAATATCGTGCGACAATATGAAAAGAGACATGTTTTTTTATGTTTCTAATTAGAGCGTGCATATTATTGCGATTAGAATACCAAATTGGTTTTAATCTTTGGCCTTCTAAGGTTAGAATTTCCGGTCTTGAACCTGTTAAGTCCTTTCAAAGAATAAGCCTAGATTACAGAAAATATCCTCATGGTTTTAATTTTATTTGGTCTTGATATGAATTTATATTTTATTTTTTTCAACATGTGTATTTAAAAAAAAAATTATAAGTATTGTAATAATAATTACTATGTGTATACCATTAAACGTTTTCATATTTTTATTGCAATAGTGTTTAAAACCGACGAGTTCTTGGGTTATAACCAGTGTTTAAATTAAAAGTTAACTTTTATCCTTAAATCAGTTTCGATATGAATGGAATTTGTATTTTTTTATGTTTTTTTTGGAACTAGAACTTTTTGCCATGAAATATTTTAATAAAAGTGTTTATAGAACTATTATTTTAAAAAATTTTATTTAAATTTTTTTATCAATTTGAAACAACTCTCATTTCGTTTTGAGATAGTTTATAATTTTAAGAAAGGTTACCTTAGTTAAAATTCTCTTGAAGCAATTAATTTTCTATGAATAATGTATTATTGAATAAATAATGTATTAATATACTCGTACATTTTATCAAAAATGAAAAGAAAGCGTTATGTATGTTTTAGTACTTTTTTTTCATACTTATTTCCAAGTTGGAATGTTAAAATTTGTTTAAAAATGGTATCATTTTTATAATTGTTTTTTTATTAATGTACAAATTGCGTCTTGATTAAACTATGAAAATTCTTTATTCTGAAATATTATATACGAATTTTGCTTTTCTTAAGATATATGGATTCCGCATGATTTACTGACTTAAAATTTTGTTTGTTATTTTGACAAATGCTGCGTAAATTATCATCTTGAGAACGTAGCTGGAATATAACTCTTGCAGTTAGCATTTTTATAAATAGCATCTCTAAAATATAAAATTTAATTTTCAAATAAAATATAATTGTTGGATAATGAAGTATTACGTTCTTACAATAGAAGAATATACATTAATCATTTTTTTAAAAACGCCGCCAATTATTTATTGGTACATGTTTCAAAGAAAATAATTTAGTCTTTTTACCATAGAAGAAGGAAAAAACGGGGGGGGGGGTCCCTGGTGAATTTTCTAGCATCCTTAGTTGTAAGGAAATTTCGCTGAACAAGAACACGTTAAGTGCAAGAAGCGAATCATTACACTGTATTTTTTGTCATTTTGTAAGTTTTCTTTCACTTATCTACATATGAAATATAGTGAAAAATTTCGAATTCGAATTTTCAACGGAAGTTTTCGAGCTTGCTTTCCCTAGTTAGTTGGGCGGGTATTCGAAAACCAAAGCAAACTTTCAAAGGTATTTAATTGGAGGTAAAACAACGAAATTACAACAATTAATTAATAATTTTTAAAGAAGGATTACAGTGTGGTAATGAGAGTCATAAACATACTCTCCTGAAAAGTACCCTTCCACCTTGAAAGATGAACATTGATTGTTGATAGGGGGCCAAAAAACGGTTTTCCCCGCTTAGGCAAAGTTGTCCGTGCAACAACGTTATCCCTGAGGTTCCATGAAATTTCCTCTTGGAGATTCACAAATAAAAAATATCAATAGATTTGCGGTAATGAAAAATTTTCGAGTAACAAACTTTGGAATAAGCTATTGATATCATCAGTTGCATTTAAAATAATAATAAATTTATTTCTGAAGGTATCCTGCCATGGCCTTTTAAATGGCTGATACGCTATATATAAAATTAAATGCTATATTATACGGTATATTTTAAATTAAGGTTTCTCCATAAAAAGAGCAAATATCGAATTCTCAAAAGAGAGGTTTTCTCCAAATATAATTTCGTTACAGGTGTAGCAACGATAATTGAGAGTTTTAAAACCAGAAAAGAATATTTATTTGAGGAAACGATATTTTTTAAAAGAATGTTGTAAACAAGGATGGAAAGAACGTTATAATAAATAAAAAAATCATCGATAGGAAACATCCATTTGAAGGAATCCTCGAGTTACACTATAATTGACTTTTTTTTTAGTTCAATATTTACATTCAGCTTGAAGCCCTCCGAACCAAGGTATCACGCGTTACGGGTATGAAAAGCCATTGGAGGCTGAATAAGAGTTCTACTTCGTAGACGCTCTGGGCTAGAGTGGAGAAGATGGTTCCGTTGCTAAGGCTCCTATAATCCAATAAAGGTCTCAGGGCCACATCAGTTTCAACCTTGAAGGAGGATTATAGGGATGATTGGAACTAGATAGGGATTTGCCGAAAGGATTAGGATAATTAGCAATGCTCTGATAATATTTAGATGGTGAAGGTCAAGGGTATACGGAATAACTTAGTCATGATTTAGGGTATTCTTGGTACTGAATTGGTAGAAAATCAATAGTCCAGCAAGCCTGTTGGTTCTTTTTGCTAACCCCTGACGGCTACTTAGAGGTTGCTACCCTACCTAACCAGCGTGGACTAATGTTGCGGGGCCGCACAGTACATCGTTAGCGGGCCAAAATCTGTAATCAAAATATTTTCGAAAGCGTTATCTACCGCTGGGTGTTTGAAAATAATCTTTATACCATTGATTCTTGCCATTATCCCCTTGTTTACATTTCTTTGTGTGTTAATACAATGGCTAAACTTTAAAAATTAATTACTTTTGATGTAATCGCTTCATCAATCACCTTAATTACCCTTAATACATCAATTTATTTTTCGTTCCGCGTGACTTTCGTATTTATATAATTTTTTAAGAAAGCTCAGCTGGCGGAAATATGTCTCCTTCATGAAAAAGCCCTACAAAAAGCCTTTTTTCTCTTTCTGTCCACATGCCGCAATAGGATTTTCTTAGTTTGAAAAAAAATCATAAATGTGCCAAAAAGTTATTTTTTCACGTTTAAGATATGAACAATTTTAGTTAGAGAATAATTTAAAATATTACTTAATTACTTAAAAAAATACGATAAAGAATTAACTTTGGACAATTGAAATCGGACAATTCTTGCTTCGGCCGCACGTGTGTTACGTACGACGAAAAGTTATAATTATTTTCACATGCAATTTTGACTGTAGATAGACACCACAACTTGGGCCCCGAAACATGTTCCTAAGACATTTAGAAGGCCTGTAATTAAGTGTCCAAAAATTACCATGTTTCAGGGTTTTTTAATTTTTTTTTTGCGAGAAGTTGTTAACCGACTTCAATTGTTTGAAACTAATTCTTTTTGTCTTTTCAAACGCTATTACGTACTATTTTTTAATTTTCTCAAACTGAGATTTTTCATATCTTAAACATGAAAGAACTACTTTTCGGCCCATTTTTTTTTTTTTTTTTTTTCTCTCGCCTGGCTGCTACACACCGATTTTATCTAAAACATACATTTTTTCCTACTATTTCTCTCCTTATTGTCACGTTGAGAAAGTCTATTGGAAATTTATTTTAAAAAATAAGCTATCGCGCCTGGACTTCTACGCATCTTGGTTTCAGCAGAATGTTAAATTGTTTTAATAAAATTGCTAATCTTTGTAAATAGTTGAATTCGGTTATATTTGATTTTTAAAAACGGAAATTTCGTTATTTACATTATTCATGTCATTTGTGCTCATAAAATTAAAAAAACAAATTTACTAAAAACGTGAGCCGTCACAAAATAAGTATTGATTGCCCCTTTTTGAAGCAAATCTCAAAAGTGACTGAAAACCACGAAATTACATTAATTATAACCAAAAAAAAAATAAAGTGAGTACTTCTCACGTAAACAATTCAACACTTAAACTATTCAAAATATGCAATGTATATTTTGATTGTTTACGAGAGATGTATTACACTTGTTTTCTTTGAAAAAATAGTTTTTTTGATTTTCAGTACTGATTCCGCCTGAAATGGCGGAGCTATTTGTTTTTGGTTTTTCAATTGCTGCTATTTGAGAGACTAGAGGCTTTAAGTCTTCCTAAATTGTCACTGTTTTTTTCGCTGTCAATATTTATACTAAAATGTATCTGGTAATGTTCAAATTATTTTTCTTAGCATCGTTAACCTAAAGTTTGTTCCCCAGTATTGTCTTTGTTTTGTTTTTTTAATTCATTAATTAATAGAGTTGAACAAATATTTTTATTTTGTATTTCGGCCTCACCGGTTTTTGCGATCCAGCACCGTTGCATTCCAAACCCATCAACTTCGTATCATATTTTCAATATCCAATATAGGTACGGAACTTTGGACGGATTCCAGGCAATTTTCCATCAATATTTTCCCAGGTATCTCCTCTTGAAGCCCAAGTTGATTGTAGGGCTGTTGGAAGAGGGTGTATACTTCCCGGTATGATCTGAGCCAATCTACTTTACCTCTCCCTTATAGGACCGTAAACTCGTCGTAAAATTTTCCTTTCGCAGGTCAGAATTTCATGCAAGTCGGTTTTGGAAATATCTCAAGCCGCGGTTGCTTGAGATATTATTTCTGTGGTTGTTTATTTTAGGAAATAATTATAAACCCATCATTACTTCTTCTCTTTATTGAGCCACCTTTTTACACGACGTTTCGGACTGGTCTGCCCATTTTCAAGTGTTCTTTGTCCTATGTCCTCATCTTTGTAGCTTAAAGCTTATTTTGTTTTTTATTTTTGTTACAGGAGGTGGTAGGGGGGAGGGGATAAAAAATAGAAACGAGATATTTTTACAATCTAATATTTATTTAACATAATAAACATGTGTTAAATCTATGCAAAGGCATTACTGAGGATTATGTTTATCAAAATATATATTACATGGGATGTCATATAGCGACAAATTAAAGAAGGCATATTTATTGGACCTCAAATAAAAAAGCTTCTAGTTTTCCGTTAAAAGGTTTCCGTTTTCAAGAAAAATTAAATGAAAAAGAATTGGCAGCTTAGAAGTGTAACTGGAGACATTACTGAGAATCATGTGAAGCGTCTTCTTTTATTCAATCTTTTATTAAAAACCAGCAGTAGTCGCCGAACATAATTGGGTTCCAGAGTCTCTGGTACCTCTTTCTATCGTCCTGATGTCCTGGTGAAACCTCTCTCCTTGTTCGCAGATTACTTCACCCATATTTTCAGGGAGGAAAAATCCGAATAGGACTGTAAAAAATACATTTTTAAGGGCATGCGCCACCCTAATATTTCATAGGATTACAAGAGTTCATTTACGATTTTTTATAGTTTTCATCCTTCTTGCTGCGCAGAAATCCTTTCACTACACTTACAAAACATTTCCGAGCTACCAATTCCTAATACCTGTTCGGAGACAGTATCAAATTTTGAATTGCTGAGTCTTGAGTCGTTGGGTGGTGTAATATGCGTTGTAGCTTGGCTCGCTTCATAATCAGTTGACGTCCGCATTGTGGTATAGTATTTCTATACCATCATGCGGACGTCAACTAATTCCTAATACCTTCCTTATTTGAGGTCCAATAGATGTGCCTTATTTTAGTTTGTCGCTGTATGACATTTCATGTGATGTATTTTTATTCACATATTCCTTAGAAATGTCTTTGCATAGATTTAACATGTTTTACACGTTTATATAAAATAAACATTAGATTGAAAAACTACCTCGTCTCCTTTTCCCCCATTACCTGTAAAAAAAAAAAATCCGTGTTACAGTAATTAGTTTATAATTTTCGGATTTGAGTCGCCAAAATCGGATTTGGGTCGCCAAAATACTTCATATGTACCTACTTTCATCAACGTTGCTTCAAAAAAAGTTTAAATTCATTGGCCTGTTATTATAATAATGTGCACGGGTATCACATTAAAATGGGTATGGCACTGCAACGCCTGGGATCAGGATCCAGTTCGCTTTTAACAAAAAATTTATTTTCTTTTATATCAACCACGGGCGGGAGATACTCCTACGGTAAACACAGCCTCTATGAAGTAGGCATCTGATGAATCAAGAACCTGGCGGTTGAACGTGGGTGCTAACCAGGCATTTTTATTTTACCGTTGGTTCATAAGTAGTGTATCCTTATCAGTTACTGAACCCAATATCTGTAAAGGGTTGTAGTAATTTTTTTATTTTAAATCGTTGGTATGTCGTGAATTATACAGGACTCATCAGGTTTATAGGAAATATCGAAATTAAGATTAAAATGCGTGGAATGTATGATCGATGTGCACAGTGCATAAAAAGTTATAATAAAACTAATGGAAGATGATCTGAGAAAGCATATTGAATCCTTGAATCTTCTTCATAAAAAAAAAAAAATTATATATGATTGTTAGAAAATTACTTTTACCTTACAAACTGCATACTACATGCATGGTCGGATTACAATAATCTGACTGGTTTATTTGCAAATAAAAAACGGTTGTACGTGACGCCCTCCCCGAAGCTATTCCCTCCAGTTATCTTTGGTTCTATCTTAATTGTTTTAATATATTTAATTGTATAAAAAATGTCAATGGATTTTACTTAAAGATCAAAAATAAAATTATCATTCGTTTATATGGAAAGTCGTTTTAAATGGATTATAGTAATGAAATGAAAAATAAAATAAAATAAAATATGTGGTGTATCCACTCACACGACTTTCCTTACTCCTTTGGCCCAAAGTAAAATACAAAACATGGTTGCTATATCTTCCCTTATAGATTATTCCGACTAATTTTTTTGTTTGCTTTTGCTTAGTTTTGTAAACAATCAAATTATCCTTAAAATAAACATCTAGAATATTCCAGAAAATGTTTAGTTTTCGAGTTATCAAGTTCAAAACGCTATATCTCTGCGAATACTTGACCGATTTGAATGATTTTTTTTTTCTTGTTTTGTAGGAAATGTAATTTCCAAAACGTGTATACATTTTGAGCTATGCGTGAATAAAGTTTTATTTTCTTCATAACTTTTTTTTTCGTGAATGCGCTATATAGAAAAATTAAAAATGCTTTAGAGGGAAGATTTACGGAAAATTTCATCAAAATCGTTCGAGCCGTTTTGCCACAGCAGTCTATACAAAAACATGTTTTTTGCTATAACGCAACCGCAATTGCGTACATGGTAGGGAAAAGCTATACAAAACAAAACAATAATTATTATAATCAACAATATTATAAGAGATAATCGTGGCACAGACACACATACCAATGGCCAAAAATGGGTTTTTCGGACTCAGGAGATTCTGAAACATATAGCTTCGTTTAAAAAGGCACTTCGAAAGTTTGACCCGACCATAATACATTCCTTACTTACATATACGGTAAAAAAATTAAAAACAAGTAACAACAGCTTCAATTCTTATATATATGCGAAAGGATTGGTAGTAAAGGAAGTGAAGAAATAATCGAGGTTTGACGAATGGAGATGGAGTAAGGAATTCCAAAACGAGGTAGCACGAATGATTAAGGATTTTTTTAAAGGAAGCCGTTCTATAAAATAAGGAATGCTCGAGTTTTGGGGGTTGGGATCTCTTGTTTAAAGAGTGGACAGAGGAACACGTGGTGGACAAATTAATAATATAGGGTGACTTTTTGGTGCTTAAAGATCGGAAAAGAGACACCTAGGAAGTATTGACGTTGGAAAACAGGGTGAAGCGACTTTTACTCGGAATACCTGGATCCCGAATATGAATCTAATGAAAAAAATCATTAGCCTCTTCAGTCTCATCTCATGCCTAGCCAGCCAATATAGATGCCTGTCTCTAACATAAATCCTCTCGTCGCTCCCCCAGCCAAGGCGCCCACTCCCTTGTTACCTTCCGAAGGCGGATCACCTCGTCACGGACGGTCTGGAGAACGAGACGCATGACGGTAGATAGTAGACGGGGGTCTATGGGGTCCTCTTCTATGAGTCTTTCCTTTTCCACCAGGTCTAGGTCCTCAGCGCTGAGCTTCATTCCCAGAGCAGCTCCGACAGAACAAATAACGCCCTCGAGGGTGCCTACGGTTTTCACAGGAATTTCTCTAATTTCCAAATAGTGGGAGACCTGCTCTCCTTGCCCCCTTTTTTTTTTTTTTTTTTGATTCCTAAGGTTGTTATTTTCGATTAATAATTTTTTGATTACCTCATCTTGTCTTTTGGCCCGTTCCTCAATTGACATTAACCTCTCGGAGCTTTGAAATATGATATCTGCCTGTTTACTCATCGAGCTCTTTATAATGTGTCTTCGGTAATGTTTGCGATTTCGGCGAATATAGCGTCAGTATTTTCTTCCATACTTTTACTCGTTTTGACATTATACTGTCTGTTCGCCGTACAGCCGAGATTTGACAAGGTAGCCCTCGCGGTATTTAATAAATTTTTCGTTGACCAAATAATTTCTTGAGTAATGTAATTAAAAACTGAATCACAGAAAAATCAGATGATTGAGTTGCAACCCCGAAACGTTAAATGATATTAATAAATAAATGGTAAAAAGAAAGACAAGTTTGCTGTAACACCTATAATAGAAATATCATTCCAATTTTTTTAATTCAGATTTTGAATTTATTTCATATCTATTTAAAAGCTTTTACACATCTAATCTCGCCGTATGAAGTGATTGAACTGCGAGCTCAAAATCCCGCTACACTCAATATCTTACAAAAAAAATTAATCCATTTCTTGGATCATTAATCCACTCATGGAGTCATGGTCAATGGTTCCAATCATTAATTCAGGGTTTCTGAGTCCATGGTTTTATATTTATTAAACTATGAACTTAAATATATATTTATTTATTTTCTTATTTTTATTATAGTTATAATAGTAGTTTATGAGAGGTATAGTTTTCAAGATTTTCGAAGAACTAAAACTGATTTCAATAGGAACATGCAAAAAATACTTTTTAAAACATGGATACAAAGTACAATACGTCATATCTTTGTTAATACCGGTCCCATTTAAGCGAAGGTATTTTTTTTTTATTTTTTTTTTTGTAGTTAATTTAATTACCTTTCAAGTGATTAATTAGAAATGTTCATAAAATCTCATACTTTTTGTGGTATGTCCTAAATAAAATTACTTTTCGTCATAATTTCTTTTCCCGAATTTGAATGGAAATCAATGAATGGAAGAGCATGTTTTGATCAATTAAGAAAATTAGATAACGTCTATCAATGTTGTATTATTGTTATCGCGAAAATCAAACAATCCATGTGAAACCCTGCAACGAAATTGGTCCACCCATTTAAGAGATAACCGTGGCATAAACGCAGTGGCAGATAAACCAATATCCGAAAATGCTTTTTTTGAACTCAGAGGGCTCCGAAACGCATAGATCCCTTAAGGTGCGTTCACACCTTTGTCAATCTTTGGTAATTCAAACGTGTAAACGGCAATTTAAACAAAACGGGTAATTTTGCCTGGCTTGTCTGTGTTTGAGTCCGATCCGGTTCTTACGGGAAGCGCCTCATAAGTGCTAGTGTTGCATTCACATATTGGCGTATTTATATCAATTATATATTTATATGTTTTTATTTCATATATTTAATTGTTTCTTTATGAAATAAAAATAGTTTAAACCGAAAGTAACATCCGATAAAAGTTGATACCGCCGGAATAGTAGCGTGTTGATATGTTAGTTTGCTAAGCTTCTATAAACCCCCTTTACATCTTTGCCGTTTGTTTGGCTTGAGACTTGCCATAGTTTTGCAAAGTAATGATGTGAACTCACATTTAAATATTACACATGACCCGTTTACAATCTTACCTAGATGGAAAGGAAAGTAAAAAACTGATATACCTATTTATATCCGATTGGTACAAAAGTCCTTGTGCATTAGTATAGCTTTATTTCAGATTACATATTTTAAACATTCTTGAATACTACTATTCAATGTAAAATCCATTGTTTTCCAAACCCCATCTTTCTGCCAGTAATTGGATTTGGTGTCGGTACCTTTGGTTTTGAGGCCCCAATGAGAACTCTTCACGTTCAATTTTTACGACCTTTACGGAATTTTTACGTAATTATAAAATATCCAACCTTTTAAAAAATGAGCCATTGATCTAAACAAACCATAATCTGATGGTGCAATATATGGACTCCACGCAGGATGAGCCAAAACATTTACTCATTTTTCCTTGGTCAAACGAGAACGATGTGCAACAGGGTCGTGTTGCAAAATGGCTTGGTTCCTGTTGACCAAAGCGGGATACTTTGCACTCAAAACTGCATAGACTCGGTCTAGCTGTTCACAGTAAAGATTTGAGTCCACTGCCCGACCATCAGGAACAAGCTCAAAATGCAAAACGCCTTCGAAGCTCCACCAAACACAAAGTATCACTTTTTTCCCAAACCGATCTTGGCGAACCTCCGGTTGTGCAGCTTCGCCTGGCCGTACCCACTGCTTATGTTTGCTAGAGTTTTTTAAAAATATCCACTTTCCGTCACTTTTGAATATTTTTCAGAACCTGTCCTCTTTCGGATTTTGAAGCAAAATTTTGCACATATCAACTCGCTACTGGGCCTGGGCCTCTATCAAATCATGTGGGTCGGACCTTGGTCTTAAATTCCATACGCCCAGGTTTTTAAGATGAGTCACAGTCACTGTGGCATTAGAATTCCCTACTGCGGCCAATATCACAAAATCACAAGTAGTTGCATGTGGGTTCTGGTTCACACATTCAAGAAGAACGTCATCATCAACGACCGAAGGGCAACCTGATCTGGGTTCATCTGCAAGGCTCGTATTCCCATTGTTGAAATGCCTGAACCAACGTGCGGCAATATTTCGTTGGATAATCGATTCTCCTTCTATGGCACAAATTTCTTCGGCGGCTATCTTTGCGCTTAAACCTTTTTTCCAGTAATTTCTCAAAAGACCACTAATCACAATTTTTTCTTCTGACATTGCATGTCCGTTTTAAATATGTAAAAGACCCCATAAAGCCAACTCAAGTCACAAGGAATTAAAGGATTATTCAAAGTAAACATTTACATAAATAGTAGGAACAATTAGATTCTTATATGAGAGTTGGAATTAAAAGTTGTGTTCATGCACACGGACCTTTGTTGCGACCTAGTAGAAGACCTGAAGCTTACAACAATCGTTCATTTGATTGATTTCGAACATTATTCTTTTTTTTTTAACCTCTTCAGCAAAATCTCTAATCTGACATTTTTATCTTATTCCGTTTTGGAAAACCGATAATAGTAGGGTTACGTCGTAGACAATTAATTGAGAAATAACGAATTGTCAAGTGATCGGTGAGCTGCCTCAATGATACCTAATGAGGTCAATAACTTCCAAACGACGTAGGAACCTTAAGGGTTTGTCCACCTTACTGCGTTCTGACATTGGGGTGACAATACTCTTACTGACTCTTGATGATTTCTTTGTATTTGTTTTTATGCAGTTATAATCATCCAGAAGTACCTAATGTTCTACAGAAATTTTATTGTAGTAACCACATTACTAAAATATTTTAATCTTTAACATTAAACAGTTTGCATCCGCATGATGGTATAGAAGGATCAATCCAATTAGGGATTGATAAATTATTTGCCATTTCTATAAATTTGTTTTATTTAAAACTAATTTCGTAGTAATAAGAATTAAATTGTAATGATTGTACAGTCAAATACACGGGAAAAACTGGAAGATCGCTAAATCTGAGATTAAAGGAACATATACGTGCATATAATAATAAGACAGAGAATTCCAACTTTGCAATTCATTTGAACGAAAAAAACACATAAATTCTTCAAATACTCAGAAGTTAAATTAATACATCACGTTGAAAACAGCCACAAATTAAATATATATGAAGCACTTGTAATAATAAAATCCTTCAAATCCAATCCAGATTTTTGCTTAAATGACCAAATAAATATCTCCAATAGTCCAATCTTAAATTTATTCCCATCTATAACAGAAAAACCAATTACTCGCCGGCATTAGTGGAAAAACCCCGACCCTTAAAGAATTTACCTATAAACATCCTACCTACCTTTCTTTCATTGTTAGTTCAATGCTAGAAGAAATCAGTACAAACTTTTCTGTTTGATATAATCCATTTAAACCTTGGTGAGTACCAACATGTATTTGATTTCTTGGTATTAATCAAATTCATAATTCATAAAAGTTTTATAATACTGATTTATATTACATCTAATTTAATATGTTTTATAATACCAAACTATATTTTGAATTGCTTATTTTTTGAATTTTTTGTGTGTTTTTAGATGAATGTATAACATTCGAAACTAGTTTTCAATAAAACAAATTTATATAAGTGGCAAATAATTTATCAATCCCTAATTTAAAATTAACAATTTTTGTTAAAAATTTAATTTAACACATAATATCCCTGTTCATTAAAATTGTTGATTTTTTGATGATCTAATTGCTCTGTTTTAGTTGAAGCTAAGGCTTCCATTATAACTCGAAGTTAGTTGAGGCTTTCAAAAAGTATCATTAGATCCTAAAACTCTACTAATATACTCCAAACCATTTGATTGATCAATTTTAAAAATTAAGTTTGAGTTTTAAAGTAAAAATAGTCTCCCCACGCCTTGATTTCTTCAACTTAATTTACTATTTTTTTTTCTCTCTCTCACAATTTAATAATTTTTTTCTTTTAAACTTTAGGAGGGAGGGGCAAGGCTCCCTCCTCCTGCGTTAGTTGATGTTTATAACCGATCGCGAGTATTGATCCAACCATGGTTCTGAATTATATAATTTTTATTATAAAAATTAAAGTTTTTTTATCATAGTAAACAGTGCTCGAGATTAAATATTGTCATGTGACATTCAGAAATATTAAACCAAACAATAGTTATCAATTTTTTTAAGATGAAATTTTTATCTAATGTCCGCGTAATTACGTTGGTTCGTTCCATCATACAGCTGGGACTCTACTTGAAACTAATTTAAGCAATTATTAGGGAAGTACAATTAGCTGAAAACCTCTCAGTGGATCGACAATGTGTAAGGAGGATTAGCAGCATTAAGAACGAGCCAACGGAAGCCCTTTGCAGCTAAGAGAACAAAGTAGAATTAGTTGACATCCGCATGATGGTATAGAAGGATCAATCCAATTAGGGATTGATAAATTATTTGCCACTTCTATAAATTTGTTTTATTGAAAACTAGTTTCGAATGTTATACATTCATCCTCAGTTCTAAAAATACACAAAAAATTCAAAAATAAGCAATTCAGAAAAAGTTTGGTATTATTGTACATATTAAATTAGATGTAATATAAATCAGTATTATATAAAAACATTTTTTTATAATATATCTAATTTTATATGTATAATAATACCAAAATATATTTTGAATTGCTTATTTTTGAATTTTTTGTATGTTTTTAGAACTGAGGATGAATGTATAACATTCGAAACTAGTTTTCAATAAAACAAATTTATAGAAGTGGCAAATAATTTATCAATCTCTAATTACAAAGTAGAATTAGCTGTTGAATGTGACCTGGGCTCACTTTATGGGCGCTATCGCCAATAAATAAATTTTAGATATAAAATTAAAGGTAATAATAGCTTAAAGTCATCAAATCTTAATGCCCTAACTGACTAATAGATTTACCAAACAGGTTTTTAATATATACTTCCCTTCACATGCTTTTGCGTAACACAAGCGTAAATCGGAACAGGTAAAAAGTTTAATTACTTTAAAATAATTTATCGCAGCACAAAAATTCCGACGCTATTGCAGACTTCAAAAAATTCAAATTATAGTTTGCTATAATATTAGGTTAAAAAATATTTATAAGGTTAAAACAAAATCGAAAGTTTTGCTCTTGTTTAATTAATTGCGGGCAGATTTAGATACAGTTATTGTAGGATATTAGAACTTACGCGGTTTGAAAGGTAGTCCCTTTACCATTAAAATGAGCGGTCTAGCGATCGATTTCGTCAATTTTACGCATGTTGTGACTATTATTGTAAATAAATAAATAAAATTATTAAAAAAATAATAATTTTTTTTTAAATATATAAAAAGCAATTTTTTCAGATTGCGAGTATATAAACAACCAAGAGAGATAGGAAAACCGTTTAAGAAAAAAAAATGTACTTTTGAATAAAGAATATGGATCTACTGAAAAAAAAAAAAATCAGATTGAATTTATTTTAATCGATTTATTACAATCTTTTTTTTTATGACTTAGAATCGTTATTAAAAAAAGGAAGTTAAAGACGTAATTGTTGCAGTTACTGTTCTGTGCTTAATTTTACACATCGAGCTTCAAATATAAAAAAACTAACATTTTTATGTCATTTTATCATTAACTTATTAATCATTTTATTTTATTTAATATTACAAAAACTGTAGCAACTACCCACTTTCGTCATTAATTTAATTTTTTATGTAACTTTATAACGTTCACTTTTTATTATAACTTTAAAAAAGTCAACTCTTTTCTCATTATCCTTTTTTACAAAGGATACCGTTCTCTCTTAGTATTTGATGTTTTGGCTCTCAGAAAAAAGTGTCCTTTTTTTACAAAAAAAAAGGTCATAACTTAGGTAACTAATGATATCGATATATATACCGCTTATTTTAAAGGCAAATTTATTACTTTTCAAACCTCTTTAGTTTTTATATCCTACAATAACTAGCTCTAAATCTGCCAGAAATTGAACAACAGCAAATATTTTCGATTTTTCTTTGCCTTCATTATCAGTTATAACAAACTGTAATTTGATTTTTTTTTTTTCAAGTCTGCAACATTTCTTGAAGGTTTTTACCTGTTCTTTCAGATGGCGTCGGAATGTTGGAACTGGGAATACTTGTTTTAATGTTATTAAACTTTTTACCTACTCAGATTATCGCTTGGGATGCGCAAAAACAGGTGAAGGGGAGTTTATATATATATATATATATATATATATATATATATATACATACATACATACATACAGGGCAGAGTAGCTCCATCAACTAATGTGCTGTCAGATACTTGGCATGATCAGGTATAAAGGAGATAGAGGAGATGAAAATTTTCCGGATCCATTTGAAAATTGTTCCATCCCAAATTATAGTACTGTTGTTTTTAAAAGCTACTGGCTAATAAACAGAATATGATATAATAAGCACAGTTCTCTCCCAAGTTATAACTGTCACTGAAAGTATTCAGTTGGCCCATTTAAAGATATACTTTCTTGTTTGTCATTCATATAACTAATCATATGGTCTCGTCTCATTTATGCGTATTAGGGCGATTCCGTTTTATTGAAGTTTTGCGTTGCAGTAGTTGTTCTTCTTCTTTGATAATGAAATTGTAAAAAAAACTGAAATATTTGGCTACACAAAATAAAGTGCCATAAATGGTACTTTTTCTGTAGGCTTTTAGAGCACTTAGATTTTTTATAAAGGTGGAGGCTCGACCCCATATTGTTTGTTCTTATTTCCCCTAAGGTATGAAGATACAGATTACAAGAATTTTTTTTTTGTTTAAGAGACAAATATGTTTAACTAATGCTCATGAGTGGGTAGGTGCTGATCTTTGGTGGATGTGATGGAGGTGAAGAGCTACTAATTTTGTGTTATTAGCAACCTTGCATAGATTTACTAATATTTCCTATCGCCTCTATAATTTTTGTATAGGATTATATGCCGTTCCTTGAACAATACCCTTATCTACATTCCTGCCCTTATTTATATCTGTATATTTTCTTTTAACTGTTTAAATATCCTTCAATTAAATAAGTTAATCAGTAAAAGTTGGGAAATAAAATTATTGAGATATTCAACGTATTAATATAAAAATTGTTTGCATTATCATGGCCTTTGATTGATTTCAATGTAAACTGCTTGCTATGGCCATTATGTTTCCAATTTTCTGAAGTTATATGGAAATCAGGACACTATCTGTATTATATTCTTATGCTAGTTAGTTTTGTTTTTAATAATCTTCAGTCTTGCTAAGAATTTATTTATTTTTTTTGTCTCTGAATTTAGATATATTATATAAGATCTCTGATTTAGATTAAAATCATAAATGAAAAACAACATTCAATTTGTTGTGATACTAACAGGTGACAACTATTTCATGTAAATAATTTTCATATTATTGTTTTTTTAATATGAAATTTACATTAATTTGCAATTTCAGTTGTTATTGAAATATTTCATTGACAAATGTGTGGGCTATCTCTGTTACTTTAACAATTGCTTGTTGACACAAATTTACTTTCTGAGCAATATAGACTGTATATATATATATATATATATATATATATATATATATATATATATATATATATATATAAATGAATTCATTTAGTATATATAAATTCATAAAGAGTTTCTTGATCATTATATATATTTTTTTTTCCAGATAAAACAATGTCACTCACCCGACTTGAACGGCTTGGATATGGTTTTGGCCATGTGCTAAATGATCTTTGTTCATCAATATGGTTCACATATAGTTTGCTATTTTACAATTCAGTTCTACGATTTAGCAATGTTAATGCAGGAGCTATATTACTCATTGGTCAAGTAGCAGATGCTGTATCTACTCCATTTATTGGTATTTTTTCAGACCGAACCAGTTTATTTTGTTTATCAAAGTATGGAAAAAGAAAGTCTTGGCATCTTTTAGGTAATTAAATTAAGAATTTATTCTATGCATTGAGATTTTTACTACATATTACATATATTTACATGTTTTCTTTGATAATAATAGTTTTATTGAAAGCTTATAGACCTTTTATTGTGAAGTATGTATGTTTAAATTAAAAGTCACAATCAAGAGAAGTAATGATATGTATTTGTATTTATAAATGAATTAATTCATTCATGTTTCTATGCTTTAATATCTTAATATTTTTCTCACTTATGTTAGTAAAATGTTTCTAATGTTGTTTTTAAATTATTGGTATACCATATTTGATAAAGCTAGTGAGTAAATCATTTGCACCTGATATGACCTTTCCCTTGAGTGGTTTTCTGAGATGACGTTAGTGTATTAGGTTAATTAATTATTTATTTTACTAAGCCTGTCTGAATAACTTATCATTGTTTCCCATACTTTAATTCAAACTTGATTAGCCATATTAAAATTACACATCTCAAAAGGTATCAATATCTACTGTTGTATTGATTAATTTAATTCTTTTAGAATAATTTTGGCGAAAATAAGAAAAATTTATGTGCAAAATTGTCATTCCATAACTGAACAGTATATTTTATGCCCACCAACCCAACACAATTGGGCAGTACCCTTTTTCTAATGAAAATATTGTGCTAATTTTCAATTATTTAAAAACAGTTATAAAATTAATATAAGTAAATGTTCATTAAAATTTTTTTACTAAAAGATTAATTTAGTAAACTATCAATGGGCAGCAACCTTTTTCTGTTGATAATATTGTGGTATTTTTCAATTATTTATAAACAGTTAATTAAATAATAAAAAATAAATTTTCATTTGAATTTTTTTAACTAACAAATAAATTAATTAACACTCTGTCAGTCGCACCACTTGGAATCACTTGGACGGTCACACTGGATCTGTGAGATTCATATGCAAAAAAAAAAAAAGTAAATCTAATTTAGGAACATTTTTTTCTGACTGGCTTTGTCTGATCACATTAAGTTATTAATACTATACATATCACATGAAACCGACTTATAATAATAAAGTGCCCGGCCTAAGTTATTCTTTTTTGGATTCCTCACAGCCATCGAGTCATTTGAAGGCACAGTGCTCTGTACTTAAATATTGGCCACGCGATTTGCATTTATACTTCATGAATCTTCTTGTTTTTGAAGTGAGGCAAGACTTGCATCACTCTCGTTTATCATTTTTGTCAGTAGAGTATTGACATCTTGGTGTCTCTTATTTTCTGGCAATTTTTTTTAAAAACAGTTTGAGGCAAGTTGGGGATCAGTGCCTGCATCACTAATTGGTCTAATTTGGTGCCCTTAAAACACCGAAACACATTGAATCTAGGAACTGATTCTATTACGGGTAATAGTAAACATGATATCCAAATATATTTGAAAACAGAATATAATCTGTAAAACGAGAATACTTATTAATTTTGTAGGGTGGGTATCTTTTAGTGATCCAAGTGATTTCCAGTCAAACGATGTAGTGGTGTTTAAGCTCGCAATCACACTAAATTGCGTTGTTTCACTAGTCAGGAGAATAGCTGGAAGTAGGAACTCCAACCATTCAGCCCAATTTTTACAAAAAACAACTAAATGGATCTGTGAGATCTGGTGCGACCGACAGAGTGACGGTTAAACTATAAATAAAAGTTCTGTTTTAATAACAAGTGACTCCTAGTTTATGGTGCATTACTTTTATAGTATCATTTGATTGATTTTTTTAATAATTAAAATTCAGTGTTACATTTTTGTAATTTTTGCAGGTACTGTATGTGTTCTTGTTGCTATGCCGTTCATGTATTCTCCATGTATTGGGTGTGAAAACTTTTCTGAATGGCAAAAATTGATTTATTATGGTTTTTTTGTAACCATTTTTCAATTTGGATGGGCTGCTGTACAAACTGCCCATTTAGCTTTAGTTCCTGATTTATCATCAGATGAAATGGACCGTACTGGGCTGCTGTCAATAAGGTTTCTATTCCTTCTCTAATGAACAATCTTTCTGTCATCATAGATTTATATTCTTTTAGTTTTTCGTATTATTTATTTTCTCTTCTTTTTTTATTTTTAGAAATACTTTCACTATATTATCTAATTTAATATCTTATGCTGTAACATGGGGAGTGCTTGGAGTAAATGGAAGCTCAGACAATGTTTCAGGCAAAGATCTCTATAAGTTTCAAGTAAGCTACAAATGCATTGCTTTTTATTCATATTATTTACTCTTAAGATACCCATATTCACTTCTACTATACCAGAAACTCAATATCTAATTTATAATTTCAATATTCTTTGATAATAATAATAATAATAAAAGGCTTAGCGAACCCGGAGGTTCGATGCCGATACCACTAATCGCTGTCTACAAATCTCGGTCCACCGATTACCTTCCAAACCCAAATTCATTAGATCACTCTTAATACTATCCTCCCACCTACGTTTCGGTCTACCCCTCGGACGTTTACCAGTCAGCTCAGCGTTTATTAACTTTTTAGGAATTCGTTCGTTACTGAGCCCAACAACTTTGCAAGCCCATTTCAACCGTCGCGATGCTATCACTTCGATTATATTAACAGGGTGCATGCTCCGCAATTCCGCGTTGTGTAATCTCCTAAACTCTCCAGTTGACTCATCCTTTTTCGGACCAAATATTTTACGCATTACCTTATTCTCGAATACCTTAAGGCGTTGTTCGTCCTTCAAGGTTAGCGGCCACGTTTCACACCCATACAGAACTGTAGGCAAGATAATAGTTTTGTATATTCTAAGTTTTAAGTTTCTGGACAAAATGCGCGACCTAAGTAATGTTGACACCGAAAAATAACAAGCATTTCCCGCCTTTAACCGCGCCTTTATTTCCTCTTGAATATAAATCCTGTACTGAAAATTGCAATTTACATTAATACATTCATTAAAGATATGAATTTCTGGTTTCAAACTGGTGTTAATACCCTACTAGATACTTATCGATTGTTATTTTTGAGTGCAATATCTTTTATTTAACATTATGTGTGTATATATTTATATGTATATTTTTTCTTTTTTACAGATTATAGTATATTCGTTATGTGTTGGAGGTGCTGTAACATCTTTACTTTTTTATTTACTTGTCAAAGAAAATGATGATGAGCCACCTCTACTCGAAAATGATGATTCGAACAGATCATCAGGAAGATTATCTTTTAAGGACTTGTTTTTAAGATGGATTCTTTATCAAGTTGCTCTTGTTTATACTTCAACTAGAGTTTTTGTCAATGTTAGTCAGTCTTTCATTGTATTATATCTTCATTCCTACTTGAATATGGAGAGTGAAAGTTTAGCAGTCGTACCTTTTGTAATGTATGTTGCAAGCTTTCTGTCATCATGGATTTGCAAACCACTATATGGATTCTGTGGGAGAAAGGTATGAGTTAAAACATTATTTACATTATACTTTAAGATTACAAGTATTTTTGAAATAGCAATGCGCATATTAAAAGTTTTGAAAATTAACGATACAATTAATGTTTTTTTAGCTTGCTTTCTCTATAGGCTGCTTACTCGCTGTTGGAGGTTGTATATGGGTATTTTTTGGGACTGGTGATATGTACGTTTCTTATGGTATTTATGGTGTCTCTATCCTATATGGTAAGTTAATAATTTTTTATTTTTACTTTATAGGTTCTAATTAATTCATCATTCTTAGTTTTAGGAATTTATAATATAATCATACCAGTTATATTTAAAATTTTAGATAAAGATTAATCATTGGTAATGAAAAGTATTTATTTATTAAATATTCATCTACAAATAGATAAATTTTCACTAAAAAGAATTGTTCAAAAAAGGAGAACTTGAAAATATTTAAGCTGAAAGTATACTGTTTAAAGAATATAAATAGAGTTAGCACAAAAAAATAAATGCATTTATTGCTTGGTTTCTTACTTAAAATTGGTTGCTATTTCACCAATTTCATTTATTTAGATGCAAATTTGCAGCCTACAAGCCATCCTTAGGCATATCTGTAAAAGGTCCTTATTTAGTTTATTTAACATCACACTGTTAAATATATTTAAATATTCTAATAAATAACCATATACATACTAAAAAATTATCCAATCTGTACCAAGTCCAATTATACAGCATTACTAAAAAATAAATAATTATATAATAATAAAAACACAATAACAAAATTGAGGTTGGATCAAATTTCATGACAATTTAAAATGCAAACAATTGTATTAAGTTAATATCATTTAAACACTTACAACTTTAAAAATAAAATAAGAATAAGTGAGTCATCCCACCTAGAAATAGCACTATTAAGTAGAAACAATGTTTACTGTAGAGATTGCAAAATAGCTATGAATGAAGTAACAATGTTAATTTGTGCCAAAGCCATATAATAAATATAAATGTAAGCTCCTCCTTACAGGTTACTGAAAATACTAACCACCTTGGATTCTCAAAACTAGAAAAAAAAAGTCACCTCACAGTGGCCTAAATTCAACATTCAATAGTAGTTATCCATCATTAATCTTGGATAACTACTAAAAATCTTAAAGTATGGTTTAAAAAAACAAAGCATTTTTATGGGTATATGGTTATAAATAATTGCCATTAAAGCAATTCTTTGCTGAGCAGTGTTTCATCTACCTTTGTTATTAGTGAGGGGGAATCAGTTTGACAAGTGGGCTTGTGTAAATCATAATGGTTTTTTATGATTTAAATAATTTAATGAATATAACAAATATCTTAAAATATTTGATTGGTTCATACCGAAACGTAATTAAGACAATTATCTATAAAATTTATAGATGTTATAAATGCTTATGTATAAATATTAAATATGGAAAATGTGTTTGATTTTACTCAAGTAATTTTCTTGACAATAATTAATACAATAAATTTGGATATAGGTGCAGCAGTTTCCATCCTTTTGGTGACAAGCTTGTCAGTAACTGCTGAAATGATAGGAGATGATGTTGGGAATAGTGCATTTGTTTATGGAATCATGAGCTTTGCTGACAAATTTTCCTGTGGCCTTATCATTATGATTATCCAAACCTTGTAAGTTTTGTTTCTCTTTATTGTTCATAATAAGTTTAGTATATAAAACTATGTACAACAGTTCTATTATCTTTATCAAAATATACTAATAATTATGACTATAGAAAATATAAAAATTTGTGTTTGGTTTGGTAATTTTTAATAAACAAGGGGAAAAATACTACTTTTTAAGATACTATTTTTCAGCTGATAAAGACTAAATTAAAGTAATTATATAATCACTATTCATGTTTATTTTGTATTTATCAGTTTCATAGAATTACTTCATGCTGATTACTGGAAGTTCATCATGCCATTTTCTTATTTCCATCTAATTATCCTCTCACAGTCCTCTAGTAGCTATTCCCTCCTCTAGCCATTCACATATTTCTGGACTGTATAGGAAAAGTTTGTTTGTCATCTGTTTTCTTTCATCTTCGTTTGACGGACAAGCCATTGGATCCTTCTGGCATTAATATTACAAAGTATGTTCTTTTCATGGTCGACATTTTCTTTTTAATAATATTTGAGACATAGTGGAGCCTCAAGATGTCGCAGCTTCATCTCAGAAAGCCAATTTCTATTGATAATAACTTCTGATCCTTATGTTGTACTTTCCATGCTTCAGCACAGATAAAATGGTAATATGAATCCTTTGTTTTGTCTCACTATGATGTTTTTTTGACAGAATTTAGATTCCTAATAATTTTATTTCCATGAGATATTCCTACTTGAATAAGCTCTGGGAATCAATGATGGTTCACTAGAATCAATGATGGTCTGATAAATGGGATTCAGTACTTTTATTTAGGTGCAAAAGTAAGCTTAAAGATGGAAAATTTTCAGTTTTCTCTATAAATTAAGACTTTGAAGTAGGTTGTTCTGTATTACGTACTCTCATCATTATTTGTGATATTTTATAATTTTAATACATTTTTCTGCTTCTATGAATTCTTCATTGTACTTTTGATAAATGTTAAAGTAATTAGTGAATAAATTACTTTGTGAGACTGAAGTTGGAAACTTCTTTTATGATATTTGAAAATTGATGTCTCTAAGAAATATATCCCATGGCTTAATGAATTAAATTAAACTTAGAAGACATTATTGTTTGAAACAAGTTATAAAATTAAAAAAACAAATGCTTTACTTTTTTTATAATGTCTCTATGATGCAGTAGGTAGCGTCACAGTTTACAATTTTTTCACAAGATTTTTTTTCGATGGGGATAAAATTTGGAATGGGGTTTATTCGGGCTTATGAGCATTTAGGAGTAAATATGTGGAAAACAAAGAATAGACTTCACTGGTCCAGGAAACCAAAATAAAGTTAATAAGAAACTTGATATGGTTGACCACCCTATTCTTCTATATACCATTTACCATCATGGTAGAAACTGATTTATTAAACCTTCCCTGAATAGTAGAAATGTGAGCCATTTTTATTTTTTTTTTTTACTTTTGTATCTAGGCATATTTGTGAATTTTTCAGCCAGTTATACTGAGGTGTACAGTATGTTAGCCATGATTTCCTGTAATTTTATATATATTTATTTAATTAAGTATCCTAGTTCCAAACAAGGAGACTGCTATAATTTTTACACTTCAATCTTCTACCTTTCTTGTTAATGGTCTTGAAATCTTCAGGTATCTTCTTTGTCGAGATGTCAAAAACTATTTGATACAGTTCTTCCTGCTCCTTTTCTTTTTCCAACATCTACCATCCAGATTCTTCATTCTTCATTCCTCCTCTTTTTTCACTCCTATAGAGCTTATTAACCACCTTATTTTCCTTATGATTGCTACTATCTTGTCAAATTTCATATTTACCAAATAAAGAAAAATGAAATATAATTTTTTTAAAAATAATATTGAATTTTATCTTGTAAATTTTATTGATATGAATATCCGTTTTAATTAAATTTTTTCATTTTTATTTATCCATAATAATTTATCTACTTGTGAATAAAGAAAACCAATTTTGTCTGTAAATCTTATTCTATTTCTCTAATGGTTTTCTACATCTTAACTGGTATAAGATTATAGTTATATAAATTAAGCTGTATTTCCAAACCTATTTTCTTATTTATTGTGTAATCGCAAGATTTTTTAAATTTTATTTATGTATGTGTATATATATATATATATATATATAATTTTGTTTTAAAAGTTTTTTTATGATAATTATTATTTTTTAGGGCTCCTAAAAACTATTTTCACAGTGATTTTTATAAACTATCTCTTATCTATGTTTGTGGGGGAGCAGTTGTTATTGGATTTTTCAGTGTTCTAGTTGTGCGACTACCTCAAAGAGAAAGTGAGTACTTATTAAGATTAATAATTGTATTACTTTTATATATTATAGTTTGTTATTTTAATTAATTTTTAAATGCATTTGAACTCTGCTATCTTCAGTTGGTAGGTATTCTCAACCTTACAATGAAATCAGGAGTTCACCATCCTTGTTATTGATATATTTTACTTACTAAATCTTTTTTTTCCCCCTATTTTATATATTTTTCAATCCATTGGGATGTAATTAAATCAAAAAGACATTCCAGCTTTTCAACTTGTTCATTGTGTAAACATTGACACAATATCGTATTAAAAGATTAATTTTAATATTGCTGGAGATGGGATGTGGGCAGGCAGATGAGCTCTAGAAAATTTATGTATGATTATTTTCATCCAAGAATATAATTTTTTTTTTAATCCACATAGCTCACTAAAAATAAACCTAACCTCTAATGCATGTGTTAATTAAACATATTGTATAAGTGATATTAGTTTAATAAGCAATTCTTTAAAAATTATTAAATAAAGAAATGTTTAATAATTTAGTGGTTTAATAGTACTGGTAATGGTGGGGGAACGAGTGGCTGGAAAGTGGGCCTTTTGGTCCTTTTTGCCTACCCCAAGAAAACCAATGGAGATCCATTTTTCCTCCATGTTGAACATCTGGTTTTCCTAATGAAATTCAAAAGGGATGGCCATTTGATGGAGGAAGTCTTGTGTTCAAGGATTCTATCAGAGCTCAGAAGCCGATATCTTAGTGACCCATACTGATCACAATCTACTATGTAATATAGGGCATTTTCTTGTGCTTTCCCGCACAAGTGGTAGATTTTGTCACCTGTTACTTCGCAAATCTTTAGGTATCTTTTAAGCCTGCAATGGCCTATGAGTACTCTGATAATCAATTGGAGTTCATTTCTATTTAGACCCAACAGCCACTTAGTCTAGAAGGAAAGGGTTTCTTAATTAACTGCTTGGCTTATTTTAGCCCAACACATTCTCTCCACTTCTTTCCTGCTCTTCTTCATATCCATTCATAAACCTCTTTATGCTGATGTCATTTGAAGATGCCTAATAAAGAGGTTCTCGCTCCACAATGGGGAGCTCAGCATCTTTTCTTGCAAGCTTGTCGGCTTTCTCGTTGCCTGTGATTCCTTTGTGCCTAGGAACCCAAACTAGCTTGAGATCCTTAAAACAAGCAAGTGTCTCCAATGTCTGCTTGCACTCTCTCACCAGTGTGGAGGTCACCTTAGGGGATTCTAGGGCTTGTAGAGCTGATTGACTATCTGAGTAGATAGTAATGCTGGCCTATCACAGCTGATAGCGTTTTTGAGGATGTGGCCGTGGACGATATGGCAAATACTTCTGCTTGAAATACTGTAGAGTATTTGTCCAATGGAATTAATTAATGTCTAAGTTCTCCATATAGACTCCCGTGTCTGTTAAACCAGTCGAGCCTTTCCTCGATCTGTCTGTAAAATAGGGTAGGTTGTCTTTTTGAGTTTCTACTAGGCCTACCTGTGATTGGAGAAAGAAGAACTTCTAAAGCTTAGTGGGCTTGAATTCTAGGTTTTATTGTTGCTAAGTATATCAAATGCATAACCTTTGGGTTGAAATCCTAGGTGACGCCCACAGCATGTCTTACCTGTCAGAAGGTGACATTCCTTTTGATTTCTGCCATATGAAGACCCCAGTTTAGTTTGGCATCCTAAAAAATACCGAGGTATTTGACATGTTGGCTTAATTGGAGTTAATTACAAAAGGTGGTCTGCTAAGAAAGTCCTTTAGAAACTAAAGATTTCGGCCTAGACTGTGATGTAAGAAACATCGTCTTAGCGCTTCGTGGTTGCAAGTTTAGAAAATTATCAGTTATGCAAAAGATTTTTGACATAGTTAAAAATAAAGTGACAGTGACTTGATTTGCGAAGTTTAGTGGCAATATTATCAATGGTTATCTCAGTGACAGTGGAAACATTTGGCAAATATCGGTACACACTCCAGTTATCAAGTTATCATAGATTGCCAGCTGGAACTGGTAGTCCCCCACCACATCATTCAAGGTTAAGGGCAAGTACCTTATCAAATTATCAGCTCGTTGCTAGTAAATATTGCTGGGCACTTCGTTCAGTTGATTTTTAAGACTTTTTTGTCTTGTTAATATACAATTATTAGAATACAAACGACATAAATCAGCATTGAAATTGTTTGTTACTTTAAGTTCTCAAAACAGCCAGTTTTTAAAATTTAATTTCATCATTATTTTTAATTACCTTTCTTAAAAATTCCTTAAAAAATTACCTTTAAAGATCTGATGGTCCTTCTCAAGGACACGAATGAACAAGGGAAATGAGAAAATATGGACTCTTAAAGAGAACTTCAAAATTTAATTAAACAAAATGAAATTGAAGCTCGAAAATTTAGAGCAATTGCACAATTTATTAAAAATTCAATTTTTTAAATCAAACGAAATATCAAAAAAGAATCAGCATGTTGATTCAAAAAATAAATACTCTAATAGAGAAAAAAATTAATGTTATTTAATTTTAAAAATATCCCAAATGGAACACCAACCTTCCTAGAAGAAGCAGTAGTCGATTCAATAAAGAATGCTTCAAAAATTGATCTTAGCCTCTCAGAGATAGACTTGATCACCAGATTAGGTTTACCAATTTAGCAGAACAGACCTGTATTGGTCAAATTTTTAGCAATGAGAAGAAAAATGCAGGTTCTTAATTTAAGTTGGAAAAAAAAATCAAATTTAAAGTTTTCCTGGGATTATACTTCTCAAGAGAGAGCAACAAGAAAATAATTATGGCCTTTATAAAACTAGCACAGGAAAATGGAATGACAGCCTCAAGTACAAGGGGATATAGTAGATATTGACGGATTTATTTACAGATTATCCGAGTTAACATCAGAAGATTCAATTTCAAATCGAAAATCTGTGATATCTTCTGCAGATCTACAGGACTCGAGAACACCAACAGCCGAAGAACAAATTATTTAAAAACAAAAATCTTCTTACAAGGTCCACTAGAAAGTTTTTTATGCCCACGGTCTCACTCACTTGGCCATTAAACCAAACATTAAACAAACTCAGAAATTTGGTTCACTCAATAGTAATAGGCAAATGTGATACCAACGGACATAACTCGGAAACAATTAAATTAATAGGGAAAAGATTAGAAAGAAAAGAGAAACTACAATAAAAAATAAAAAAAACAATGGAATTCTTCTTCTTCTTCTTCTTTAGCTTCCCTCTTTAGTGCCTTTCAGCGTAGAGGAGCATTCAGCCTGGAATTCCATTCTTCCCTATTTCTAGCTAGATTCCTCGCCTGTCAGAGGTTCTTCCCTCTTGCCCTACAGAGTCGTTCAATGTAGTCGTGATAGGACATCCTAGGGCGACCCCAGATCTACCATCTGGGATATATTCCATGGTCTTTAGAGGATCTCTGTGGTCGTCTATCCTGATAACATGGCTATCTGCAGTTCCTGGCGAATCCTTTCATTGCGAACTTGGTCTCTCCTTGTTTTCCCAATCGTCCTTCGCAGAAATTTCATTTCGGCAGCGGTGATTCTGCTCTCCTGTCCGTCTGTTAATATCCAACTCTCCGCTCAATACAAAAGTATAGGTAGATATACTGTCTTGAAGATGTGTAGCTTCACATCTTTGCCTACTTCCCTACCACAGTATACCACATATCTGGTAGTAAACTGCATTTTCCTTGTTAATCCTGTTAGATATTTCTGTGTCTACCTTCCCAGATCTGTCTATCACTGTATCCAGGTATGTGAAGTCTGTTACCACTTCTAATTTTTCTCCATTACAGTATATGTGGATATCTTCCTTCTTTCTTCCAACTTGTAGAATCTTACTTTTATTGGTATTTATAAGCATTCCTTTTCGTTGGAGCTCTTCATACCATTCCATAACTGCCAGCTGCAACTTTTCCAAAGAGTCCGTAATCAATACCACGTCGTCAGCGTAGAGGAGAAGCTGTATCACTATAGGATTAAGATTCCTACATCCCAGAAAAGTCCTGTCCGTTCTTCTCTTACAAATGGATGCCACTTCATCCATGAACAACAGGAACAGCAGAGGGCTTAGGCTGTCTCCTTGTTTGACCCCCTTTGCAATATTGAAATAATTTGATTCTAGCCCGTTCAGCCTGAATATTTCTTTGGGCTCTCGATATATAGATTTAATCTCCTCTGTCAGGTTTCTGGGGACATTCTTCGCTCTGAGAGCTTCCCATATTTCATCTCGTGGAACCGAGTCAAAGGCAGATTTGAGGTCAAGGAAAGCCAGGTATATATTTTTATCCAAGTACCAGGATTTCTGTGAGATATTTCTTAATGAGAAAATGTGGTCATGGGTTTGGAGCCTGGATCCATACCCAGGTTGCTATTCTCCTATTAGGTGCTTAACTAGTGGTCTTAAGCGATCCTCCAATATGGATGTATATAGCTTGTACACAACTGGTGAGAGGCATATGGGTCTGTAGTTAGAGCATTCTGCCTGACATCCTTTCTTGTGAATTGGTATTATAATATTATATTCCTAATCCGTTGGAATCCTTTTTTCGTCCCAGGCTCTCTGGAAAAGGACTTGCAATGACCGCACCAACTCAGGGCCGCCATTCTTAATTCAGCTACTATGCCATCCCTTCCGGGCGCTTTTCCTGTTTTCATTTTGTATATTGCTCTTTCTACTTCCTCTTCCTCAATCACCTCATCTTACTCTTCTTCATTCCAGTTTCCATTTCCGTTTGTTGAATGGTGATCATCAATACCAAACTGATTCATGTAATGATGTCTCCATACCTCCAAGATAGCTTTGTCTTCCGTGACTACTTTTCCTTCCTCACTCTTCATGTTTCTCACTGCTTTGCTTTTACCACCTCTCAGGGCCTTAATCTTTTTCCAGAAAATCCTGATGTTTTCCCGATGATCCTGATCCAACTTCCTTCCAAATTCTTCCCATGATTTCTGGTTCACCACTGTCACTGCTTCTTTCATTTTGTTTCGGGCCAACACGTATGCTTGCCATTTCTCTGGGGTATTGTCCCGACAGTATGCCTTCCACGCGGTTTTCTTTTGCAAGACTTGCACTCTCAGTTCTTCGGTCCACCATGATGTACATTTACCTTTCGTGCAAATCTTTTTCACTCCACACACTACAGTAGCTGCTTGCAGACACACTACAGTAGCTGCTTGCAGAATGCTATCCTTATATTTGGATCCATATATTGTCAAGACTTGTATTTGCGTCTATTTTCTGTACCCGATTCCTTATTTCCACTTCATACTCATCTATCTTTTGAGGGTTCTGCAACTTCTCTTCTTCAATCCTTGAATAGGCTTTCATCTTCTGCTTTCTTTCCATGAGCACTCGGTTATCAGCAACCAGGAGCATGTGGTCGCTTCCTATTTCTGCACCTCTGATTATTTTCACATCTGAAAAATATCTTTTTATGTCTCGGCTGTATACGAAATAGTCTATGACACTGTTGACATTTCTCTCAGTGGCTGAAAAGGTAATTTTATGTACCAGCTTATGCGGGAAGAATGAATTCCCCAGTAGTAAATCATTTTCAATGCAGAAATCAATAAGTCGTTACCCACTTTCATTTTTTATGTGTTCTCCACCGTGGGGTCTCATCACTCCATGTGCTCTTACGTGTTCCTTGCCTGTTCTAGCATTGAAGTCTCCCATGATCACTATGCTTCTATTGCAGTTTCTAGCTTTGGTGATGGTTCGTTCAAGGTCGCTATAGAATAACTCTTTATCTAGGATGTTGGCATCATTTGTCGGGGCATACACTTGTATTAAAGCCCAATCTAATTCCTTATAAACTGTCCACAATTATTTTAATGAAAAAGATAGTGTCAAAGCTGGAACTAGATCTTACAAAAAGTCAAAAAGGCTTCAGGAAAAAATTCTCGGCCATCTTTGTTGTAGGTGAGTTAAATAAAAAATCAATAGATTATAAATTTCCGGGAGTCCTTTTGTTCCTCGATAATGAAAAAGCGTTTGATTCTGTGAAAACGAATACGATCCTACAGCTGTTAAAGAAGAAAAGTACTGATGTCAGAAGGATATTTACTAAAATATACTAAAACTCCAAAGCCATATTTAAATTGGATGAATACCCCATGGAGATGAAAATAAGAAGAGGTATGAGATAGGAGATAAAAATATATGTTAGACAAGGATAAGTCTGCTCTCCAAAGATATTTAAAGCAACTTTAGAAGATGTGATGAAAGATTGTGCATGGGAAGGAGAGGGAATAAATATCAACGGTGAATGTTTAAACCATCTGGAATTTGCTGATGACCAAGTACTGGTGGCCTGATCAAGAGAAGAAGCTATGGAAATGTTCAAAGAAGTGAAGATAAAAGCTCACGACATAGGTTTGAAGATCAATAAGGGAAAATCAAAATTGATGAATATTAATGCAAAGGGCCAAACAATAATTCCAGAATGTCCCATTGAAAGCAACAATGACTTAATCCATCTAGGTCACCAAATAAGCACCTCTGGGCGATGGAACAAGGTGATAAGAAGAATCTCATTAGGGTGGAAAGCTGTATAAAACATAAGATATTTTACAAAAGTAAGGTTTTAAAACTTAGGTTACAAAATTGAAGAAAAACTGTGAGAAGCTACAGTTCTACCAGTTCTAATATATAGTTGTGAGGCCTGCAGATTAAGCAAAAAAGTTGTATATAAACTATGATAAAAACGGAAATGGGCAGGCCAGATCATCAGAAGGAACAAAGACAGCTGGGCAAAGAGGATTATGGAGTGGATACCAAGGCAGCACACGAGAGCAAGAGGTAAGCTGACCACGAACTGGGATAAGGAGATGAGCGCAACATGTGGAGGAAGTACTTGGAGCAGGTTGCTAAGTGCTATGGGGAATGAAAAAGACTGGGTCACTTTCACTACCTGGTTTGGCTACAGAAATAAAAAGAGTGTATTCATCTGTTCATACATCTACATTGGAACTCAAAAATCCTGCTAAAAGCAGATTTTGCATAGTTATAATATTTATTTTATTTTTATCATTTTTTACATTGATGCAAATAAAGGATTATTATTATTTAAGGAACTTCCCTCTTTCTCGGCATAGGAAATATTATTATTTATCTGATTTTTCTCACATTTGCGGGCTCAGAACTGAGGTGGGGGACAAGTCCAACCACCATCAGAAATTAATATTTTCAGACATTTAAAAATGTTAATACTATTCTAGCAGTATCCGAGAGAACTGGAAAGACGTCCAGCTTCCGTTTCTTGGTAAAAAGTATCAATCTGCCTTTGATGGAGTTACTGATAGTTGCATTTCATGCCTGCACTATGTCACATGCGACCTAAAGAAGAATTCAATAAAATTCAAAGAGTCTACAGAAGAAAGGAGAAGAGTCACCCGTAATGCATTTCGAGAAAATCAAGTTTTAAAGTTTGGAGCTCCGCCTTTCTTTAGTATATAGTTATTCTTCAAGCACTTCTAACACACTGATTGTCCCCATTTCGAGCGCTCTCTTTTTTTGATCTTATTCTACTGAACTATATGAACATACTCATGTGTATAACTCCATTTTAGAAAAATATGACTTTCTTTCTTTCTTCTGTGGATTCTTCAATTATATTATTAAAATTCTTAAACCTAAAATTAAAAGGCCACATTTTCAGGAAATGGATAAATTGTATTTACTATTAAAGGAAATCTTTGCTTTCCATAAGTAGATAATGTTTTACTGATTATTAATAAATTGTATTTTTTTCTTCAGTTAACTATGTGTGGCTCATTTGATTTTCTTTATTAGAATGTTTCAAAAGTAAATATAATAATTTTAGTTCTTTTTATAATATAGTTTATTGCAACACTTAAATAGTTTACTTTTAAGCTTTACACATTATCATTTTTAAATTTACTGTTTGTTTGTTATAGCTTCTGCACAACAACGCAGCCCAAGTGAAGCATAATATCACAAAGAACCTTGACAAATTTATTTATTTATTTCATTATAATGTGAATCCTAGATAGGATCGTGGTTTAGACTTATATTTTAGATATTTCTTAATTTTTCCTTATCCTTAATAGAAAGGATAGCGACTCGGGAATATGTACTTTTAGATATTATTGCCATTAATTTACTCGATTATACTGTATATTAATGCGACTATATTGCAACAAAGAAAAGATGGCTGTAATTCAATTTTAATTATTATTGAATTGAGCTGCTACTGAGATATCAATACTCTATTTTGGTGATAAGATAGATGAATTATCAAAGAATGTAACAGTGACATTTCTGCACTTTGTTCAAGCCATGCTTTTCCTTGGGATTGGAGGGTACATTCATTTGGAACAATTAAAATTAATATGGGTTAGTTACCCATATAATATAAGAAGATTTTTGTGCTTTAATCATATTGGTTTGCTGAATTTTGAGAACAGTACTTGCTGGTCAAACCGTTCTTATTTTAGAAATATTTTTATTTGACAACTTACATATTCTATTTAATATTAAATATAGTTACTATAAAAATCAAACAAAGAAAAAATCAATGAAAATATAGATACTGAGTTATTAATAACTTGCACCATTGTTTATTCTCCTGTGATGTATGTGATAAAATGAATCACTCAATGTTTTTACAGGATAAACTTTTACTAAAAATTTTATTTAAAAAAAATAAAAGTGCATTGGAGAATAGCAATCTTACACACATTGTTGTTGATTTTGTTTTTGTTCTTTAAGTTCTATTTCCTATTAAATTGTTGGTATTTAAATTATTTTTAAAATTTAATTTGTTTTATTCCATTGATATTTTTGATTTATTGATTTATAGCTCATCATAAAATTGAAATAATCAAATCCTGTATGTTGATAGAACATATAATTTTCCCTCTGTTTATTAAATGTGTAACCTTTACACTAGATTTACGGTGCCTATCACTTTTACTGACAATTTGTGAGTTTCATATTCTTAATTCACATTTAATTTTAGATGTTTTACAAATTTAAATGCCAAAATTCAAATTAAGAATTATTTTTGTGGGATATATTTTTTCTGAAACCTTCATTCAGAATAAAAAACAAATTCAAAATATATGGATTAATGAAACATCATATTGATACGTTAACAATATGATGGATTTTACTTTTTTTAAAAATGGTTTAAAATTTCATCCGTACATCTAGTGTTGATGACACTTATATTTATATAATAATATAAGTTGCCTAAAATGTACATGATGCTAATAAAGTAATTTATCGGTTTAAAAAATTAGACACAATAATATATTATGTACATTAAATTCTAATGCTCATATTTTATCATGTAATTTATTGTGTTATTCTTTGATCTTTTATCAAATATAAAAGATTTCAGAATGTTTGTTCAGTTTATATTTTAGGTTTATTTTTTGTTATCAAACGATATAATTAAGCAAACATAAATAATGAATTTGTGTTTTGCGTGTGTCTGTGTATATATAATTCTTAAAGTATGATCTTTAGTTTTAAGTTTTTATGTTTAAATATTTTAGTAGTATTTCTAATCTATGAGTTCGAAAGCTCAAAAATTAATTTATTGTATTCCGTCCTATTCATAGAAATAATTAAGAGAAGCTCTTAAAGTTATTTAAATGCTTTAGTTTTAATAATTTGAATTCTTGGCTTCCTTATTCCGTCTTCCATTTGCTTAACAAGAGATGTAAAACTATTATCTAGGTTTATGAATATTAAAAATTAATTTATGGCAGTATTTCATATTTTACATTCAATAAATTTTATTCTGGTTATTATTGTGAGATCTATTTGAATTATGACTAAACATGTTGTTTTATAACTTATGGAAAAGAAAACTAAACCATGATACACTTGATTATTTATAAGATGTTTGGTGTAGGAAATAATTTACAGTATTGACGTGAATTATGCATTAATTTTGTTTTTACATACCTCTCTATGAATTTCAAAAACCACATTTTTTTATTTGATTTGATTATGTTTACTCTTTGTAAATTACTTTATGTGAAGGAACACTAATTGTTTGTACATGCAAGCAACTATGTGAAGACTAAATTTTCTTTTTTATTCTATTTTTTATTATTAAATTAGAAGCCCTATCATTATGAATATATTCCTTCTGTTTACATCAATTGCTTTTGTATTATGGTATGTATGGTTTAATGTATAAATATTTCTCAAAATCTTTGGAACACATTCTTCTACTTTTCATCCTAGGAATGTTTTCTAGTAACTGTGATATTTTGTGTGATAAAGTTTAATAGAAAAATGTCTGTTTAAAAATAATTGTATGTATTGTTTGATAATTGTATTTACTTTTATCATAAGTTATACGAATTGTATCATTTTTATTGAAATTTAGTAGTTTTTATTTTTGTTTCCATATAAAATTTACATATTTTAAATTATAGCTTATTGTTTTGTTTTACCTTGTTAATCAGAATCATTATATATCCTTTCTTGTAAAAATGGTCTTTAGAGAATATTTGGATATTTATTAAATTTTATAAATATATTAAAATGATCAAATTCTACTTTTGTTATAATTTTTAAAAATATAAAATACATGTTGAGAGACATTTTTTATGTGTTTATGTATTAATGATTCCATCTTTCATCAAGATTAAGATAATCTATGTACCTCAGAGGTAAAAGGTCAGTTATCACATTTATGACATTGTGCAGGATAAGATAAAACATGATTTTTTCCTTGAAAATTGCTCAGAAATTTCTCATAACTTTGTTTATATGGTATTTTTATGTATGATACAAGGTTTGGAATACATTATTGAAATGATCAATATTTACAATATATTTTAGTAAATTAAAATCATTATAAAAAATTTAGATTTTAATGGACTTCTGACCTTTTACAGTGGTAAAAATATTAATGAATCCAAATGCTTGAAAACTGTTGTATGTCAAGTTTTAATGGATTTCCAATCTTTTACTGCTAAGCAAAAAAAAAAAACAATTTCAAGACATCACAAAATCTATAAAACATATTACAAAACACCATGAATTATGCATACAAGACTAGGTAAATAAAAAAATGTTTCAAACAATAACCTACATGATATTTTGCCTAGGTAATATGTATTTATTTTGAAATTTGAAAGCATTTCAAGCACAATGCAGAATAAAAACTAATTCATCCAATAATTATCCAACCATACGATTCCTCTTAGGATGGTTGTGTTTCTGAATAAATAGCAGCAGGTTTTTCTATATAACAGGAAATTATGCCAGTTAAAAGTGAAACTTACTAATCTTGAAATTACCCATTACTGACTACATAAAGTCTCATGAATTTACATTACCTATATTTCCTAAAAAAAATACACAAATCAACCACTTTTCTGCCTCTAGAATGCATCTTTAAGAGTTTTCTGCCTGTAAAATCTGAATCCAGACTGAGCACATTATAAAACATTATTCATTGTCGATTTGAGTTAGGTTGATTAGGTAAAGGCTAAGAAATCGAAAATGGCCGTTATATTGCCTGTGGAATTACCCTGCTGCCTGATATACCATATTTTTGCTCAATATTAAGATCTAGTTCTACATATAGAAAAAATTCAAGTAAAAGCGGTAGAATGTCTTTAGTGTACACCTGACTGTTTGCCTCTACCTATAATACAATAAAACATACAAAAATAGCAGTGGTAAAATGTCTTTAATGGGCATATGTCCATTTGCCACTCATTATCTAGAGAACTATGCAGATTTAGAATTCAAGCTTCATACCACTGGAAAGAGCATGTAACATTTTATAAATATCAATGCAAAACTCATTTTAAAGAAAAAGTGGACACTTTTGAGGTACAGATTTAAATATACTAATGCTTCCAAAATATAATTTTTTTACTCTTGGTGGGTGGTATAACTGTAATTTCTTTAATACATAATCATTTTTAATGACTAGGTAACTGTGAGGAGTTTTAATGGAATATCTCTCCTTCTTTATATCCTCTTCACCTAATCATCCATGCAACAGTTAGGACTGTACTTGTTACCCGTCTGTACTTGTATTTAGCACAAGCATATGCTACTATCCTCTGTGTTAAGGCTATTCAATCGGCTTCAAACTGGTGAATCCACTCCATCAGTAATAAATAGGACTTGTTTCTTACACAAATCAAATGAAGATTAAAAGCTTGTCAGCTGCTACACGGAAATACATTTGATAATGTCAGTAAACTGAGGCTAGAGTTCTATGTTGTTCTGAATATATTCAATGATTTGTTCCAAATATTGAACATAGCTTTGTTATAGAACAGAAGCTTACAATCACTTGTCCTTAAATAAATATAGATTTATTTAACAGTTAAGATTGATTAAACTTGTCTTTAATATTTCCCAAAACTTAGAGATAAATATAAATTTAACTTAGTTGGTTATTATAATTACAATTTTACTTTAACATATTCTCATATTACTTTTATAAACAATCCCGTTTAAGTAAGTAATCAGGGCACAGTGAAAAGCAATCAGGGTTGACAAGCCAACTAGGACCATAAGTCCTTCCTCTAGAAAGACTTTCCATGAATCACACAAGAAGTAATCTTAATGTTCTGATAATAAACCTTATAGTAAAAAGATAAAGTTGGGTGTTTTATCATTTTTTTTCTGCTTGAGTTCTTCTTTGACCTGTTTCTGATTTATCATCATCTCTGTCCCTTCATAATGCCACATATGATTCTCATTCATTAGATCGTTGAAGTAATTTTTCCATTCAGGTTAGTTGATGAGATTGAGATTTGAATTATGTGAGACCTGAGTCCTCATACTCTTCAGTGTAACCCATGCAGCTGCTGATCTTCTATATTCCAATAGACTAATTGTATTAGCGCGTAGTTTGATCCATTCTTCATTTTGAGCACACCTGAGCTCCTTAAGTACTGATTTTTTAAGTGACCAGTGTATTGCTATCTCTGTTACTAGCTGTGCCTATTTGCTATGCCTCTTTCTTCCTTTTTATTAGTTCTAGAAGGTCATTGGTCGTCCATGTGCTGTTTTTTCTATTGCTATATTTTTTAGATCTTAATACTTTACCAATCCTCCTTACTGTTCCTTTTAGGTATTTATCATCTCCATAGCATTACTCTCGTATGTTTCATATGAGGTTTGATATAATTTTCTCTGGTACATCCCTCTTTTACTTGAATTCTGCAAACAGCTGGATTTCCACAGGTTCACCCCCCATCGTTTCTTCTGGTTCTCTAATCTTCGATGCATTTATCTTTTTCCAAGAAAAATCTATCTTCACTCTGAGAAAGTAGTGATGTGTCACACTCTATTCGTCTATAAGATCTTCTATCATGCACCATCATTGATATGTTTTGCTTTATTAACTCATAGTCTGTAATTGAATGCAGGTTTCTTGTTGGTTGGTGCCGTGTGCATCAATGAATATTGCAATATTGGAAGAATGTATCATTTATTCTTTGACATATTTGAATTAGCCCTTCCCCGTTATTATTGAATACAATCTCTCCAAATTGTCCTATATTTTTACTATTAGCAGCTTTTCCAACTCTTCCAATCAGATTACACATAAGTAAGGCTTGATTTGAGATGAAACGGCCTTGCAGAACCTCTCTATGGAAAAAAAATTACGATAGTTAAAAACCTTTATTTAATCACATATTACTCTGTTGTTAGTGAGTGGGCATCGCTTACTAGTTGTTACACTTCATGTAAAAGAACTATTCCCAGATCGCAACTATTGTTATAATGTGAGGCTAGGATAGTGTGATTCCAATGTGTATGATTCCAATTTCTTCTTTGTGTATGGCACCTCCTTTCTTCTTTGTTTTTGTCAAAATGACAACTTCCTCTTCATATTTTTCTAATTCTTCTATTATCAAATCTTTATTATTGCTTAGTTCCTAAATTTTCCAGTATGCAAATTTTAAAATCCATTTCCGATTCTTTTGTCATCCCTTTTTCAAGACAATTTTCCAAGGCTGTTTATTATAAGGTTTTTTAGCATTTGGTATTTGTTTCCCGATTTTAGAGCTGGCCCAACACAGTCACGTCCAACTTGGGGTTGGTGGTACTTCACTTAGTCTGATCACTCTTATGAGATCTTTCCACCTTAGGTGTCCTTACCGGCAAAGGCTTAGAATCATCATGATACTCAAGCCTCCTCCGAGCAAATAGAAGTAGAGGAACCTTCAGGAAGGAACATCATACCTATATGTTGATTATTATAAAATCTCTGCGATTTAATCATTGAGCCCCCTAAATGAGTTACAGTTAAACTTTACAACTAGTACAAATTGGTTGATGTTAGAAACCAAATTTATCATTTATAAATAATTTCTTTTCTTTAACAACTATATATGTGGCAATCTGTCAAGTGTAAAAACAATAGCCGCACAGGGAAAATTTGTGATCATATTTCAAAGAATGGTGGCCAATTTTTGTTAATCAACTATAAAATATAACATTTGATTGCTTAAATATTAATTCCTCATTAACATAAATGATTAAAAACCCCAAAAGAGTCCAAAATTAATATCCTAACAGTTAATTCTTAGTTTAAGTCTTAAAGAATTTCAAGTATAGTCAACAGTGCTGTATCTTTTAATTTTGGACATTATTTGAACAATTTTTGTGACCCCAAATTAAATAATGAAGATGCTGTTTGTCTCAGAATTTTAAGGAAAAAATGGATATGCCTTGATTGTGAAAATATACTTTAAACAGCAGTATCAAGTGAATCAAGCACCATTATCCACTTACTGGAAGGACTCTTGAACTTATCCCCTTACCTTATGAGGGAAATGGTATCGAAAATGCAGAAAATTGAGGAAATAAAAGATATGAAGACAAACTCAAAGAAACCAATAGAGCTCTCTTTCTTAAATATGAAGCGATTGGTTAAAAGGGAGACTCTCTTAGAACAAAAATCCCAAGTCGAGAAAATGACTTTAGAAAATAATTTTCTGAAGTCAAGATAACTGAACTGGAGGAAAAATAAATCTCTGGCCACAGTCTACTGAGAAATATTTTCAAGATGAGATCTATCCCAGAAAAGCAGGAAGAAACCATGGTGGGAAATACATTAGGTTTAAAGACCATCCTGAATTTTTATTTTTTTCAAATTGAATGAAACATAAAATGTAGTGTTAAAATTTTGGTTTAGGTCTTGACGGGTCATATAATGAGTAATTGGAAATCAACCTTCTGCGACACAAGCATTTGCCTATTGTCACTCTGAGGTACATTAGTAATATTCAGGTTTTCAGTTATTTTTTAACATTACTAAATTTCAGAAAATGTTTCGATTCACTGCTATTTTGTCGGATAGAAGCAGAATAAGGTAGATGTCATATAGATCTTATTCTATATTTGAGGATTTGAGTAGTTTTCTTTACTTTCCAATATTTATAGGGTAGCCTTATTAGGTATTAATTGCACTGTGAATCCTTAGATCTATTATTCGTATTATAATCTGTTCTGATTTGGAATCTGGTCTCAAATGAAGAAAGGATCATTTGCCTCAGAAGTAGTGTGTAGTCATTACCTTGCTTAATTGGAGAGAACTGGTTACTACTATGGTTACTAGTATGGTTACTATTCGTCAGTTACCAATCTTTTTAAAGAAAGTTAAGCAATAACAAGCTTCACAAAAGATCGTGTCTGACACTAGAGACAAGAAGAGATGAAAGCAGTAAGTACCTATGTTCAAAGAGTTAAGATATAACCAAGAAGGAAGTAGTACTGACTTTACTAAGAATTGAATATAATGAGTTTGCCCACGAGTATCTAGATAGGGTGGTATGGTCGGCTTGATTCCCATCATGTGATGCATGTCATTAATGGCATTTTATGCACCTCTATCTATGTTTATATTATACATATTTATATTGTAAAAAAAATTGTTAACAATTTATTTATTGTCATTTATTTTAATTTCCGTAATAATGAAAAAGGTCACAATTATTTTATGTTATATTAAACATTTCACAGACCTCCGGATGTCCACAGACCCACAAGTTAATTTCAATTTATCACAGACCTCCTCATGAACTACTTTGGGAACCACAGATCTAGAGAATGCTGATATGTTTTATATGCATTTGATTTTGGGATGCCACTAGATAATTACTTATCCGAAATTGTTTATACTAAAATTGTTTATACTTATTATATCGATCCTAGATAATCAAACTAGATTTTTTTTCCCAGGTATTTGTGTGCTTACAGCTCACTAATTACTACTTTAGCAATACTGGAACCTAATACTAATGTAATTATAAATAATAGTGACATAGGGTAATGTAAGCAACAATAGGATAAAAAAACTTAATTTATCACTTAAATGAATTAGTATATGGTAAATGGTTCAGAGATAGACATGAATGATTACTGCCATGAAATATTTAACATTGGTACTGCCATGTCATCTAAATCTATGTCATCTATTTCATTTGACTTAGGTGGAAGTAAGAAATACTAGTAGATCTCAGGAAATATTTGTATGTATATTTCTATTTCATTAAGAAGAGAATAAAGGCCTGTCTGGCCATCATCTGGTGTACTTGCCCAAAGCCAAAGTCTTCCTCCAATTAGGGACTGATAAATTATTTGCCACTTCTATAATTTTGTTTTTATTGAATACTAGTTTCAAATGTTATGCATTCATCTTCAGTTCTAAAGACACACAAAAATTAGCAATTTAAAATATAGTTTAGTATATTATTATACATATTAAATTATATGTAATATAAATTTGTATTATAAAACATTTATGAATTATGGATTTAATTAAGACAAGAGATCAAATACATGATGGTACTCACCAAGGTTTAAGTAGATTATATCAAACAGAAAAGGTTATATTGGTTAGATTTTGCACTGAACTAGTACTGGAAATGACTGTAATAGAAGAAAGGTGATGTGTTTGCAGGTAAATGGTACAGTTTAGAGGGAAGGATCGGAGTTTCCCCAGTAATTCCGGTGAATAATTGTTTTTTCTGTTGTGGACGGAAATAAATTTAAGATTGGACTGTTGGAGATATTTATTTGGCCATTTAAGGAAAAATCTGAACTGAATTTGAAGGATTTTATTATTTCAAATGCTTCATATATATCTAATTAGAGACTGTTTTCTACATGATGTATTAATTTAACACCTGAGTCTTGTTATGGTTTTGTTCATTTAAATGAATTGCGAAGTTGGAATTCTCTGTCTTATTATTATATGCTCATGTATGTTCCTTTAATCTCTGATTTTGTGATCTTCCAGTTTTTCCCATTTATTTGGCTGCACAATCATTACAATTTAGTTCGTACACTCGGCTTTTTTGGAAAGGGTCTATTTCGTCTTTAGGAGAAGGAAAATATGAGGACTGAGTTTTTTCTATTTTAAATGCAGGGTTTAATCCTAGTTTTTTTCAATTCATTTCCGACTTTGGTGTATATAGGACCCTAATATGGAATCAAGACATATTGTTTCGGGATGGGACTTTCTTTGGGGGTTGTTGAATAGATGTCATTAATTGTCTTTTTTTATAGTTGTTTTTTTAAAATGTGATTAATAATGGTTTTATTGTAAGCGTTATTTTTTGCTATGGAATATATTATTTCAATTTCTATATTATAATTCTTTTCATTTAATGGTGCATTTAAAAGATGGTAAATCATGCTATTGAAGGCTGCGAGTTTATGTGCTATCGGTCTCCTAGCTTCATTGTTTATAACAACATTCATGTGGGTGGTTTTCCGGTAAATTCCAAATTCATGACTTTTGTTTTTTATTGAGATTTCTAAATCTAAAAAGTTTATAGTTTTTTTTTTTTTTCCAGTTCTGCTGTGAATTTAATCGAGGGATGAATTTCGTTTATTTCCTTTAAGAAATTATTTATTTGTCTTGTTGTCCCAGACCATAGGCATATAATGTCATCTACATACTGAAACTTGTATATGATATCCTCCTCCAATTTTTGCCAAAAGTCAAATAAGAGTGCCTTCTCCCTTAATGTTGTATATATTTATAGGGTTGTCTAGCATCCCTTCCCCAGCTTCTTATATTCCCTTCCCCTTCTAGAAGTCGTGTATTCTTCACATTTCCGAATAAGCTCTGTTCCTCTGAAATCATTTTTTCCCAGAGCTCTGTATATTAATGGTAAAAGAAGCCAATTATTCAATTCTCAGTTTCTCTCTAGGTGCTTCAGGTTCTCATGGTAATGAGAACAAATCTTTCAAAAGTCTTTTATTGACTAAATCAATCCATCCCTCTGAGAACGAAGGTTCCAGAGAGTCACATTATCCACGCTATTGTATAAGTGACTGACAGTTTCTTTGAATCAATAACTTTATCCAGTTCTTGGATACTATTATACATAGTATATATGCAGACCTATGTCTGCTTGGTGGCTTTCCATCACTTTTAACTGGGTTTAACCTTTTATTAACTAAATCAATCAGCCTCTATAAGAACAAAGGTTCCGAAGAGAACAATTATCCTCCCTACTGTATGGAGACGGGTAATACTCAAATTACTTTTATGATTTGAGCAGTTTTGAAGAGAATATGCTAATGCAACGTTGGTCAAGTACAAAAAGATTTATGCCTGATTACAAAAAGTACTCAGCGATTGACTTTATTTGAGTAATTTTGAATTTTTCAAGTACTCCGTCTTTATTAAGCGAAACATTTTTTCATTTCAAATTTCCTCGATATTTATTTGAAGTCCATTATTATTGGGTTATTGAAGATGCAGTTTTTTAAAATACTATCAATTTTAAGATTCCGCTCTTACATATTGATTTATTTAAATTTTCCTGATTTCTTCAATACTGAGGTCAGCTATTATGTTTTTGGGGTCGCAATTTTTGAAAATACAATAGATTTTAAGATCTCACACTCACATATCAATCTATTTAAACTTTTCTGATTTCTTCAATATTAAGGTTCATTATTATTTTCGGGATCGCAGGTTTTGGAAATAAAATCGATTATCTTCAAAAATTGGGATTCCGAAAACATGATAGTGGACCTCAATTTTGAAGAAACCAGAAAAGTTTAAAAAAATTGATATGTGATCGGGGATCTTAAAATCGATTTGCGTTATACAGTTCAAAGGTATTACCAGAGGAGGCCTACTGGTACCAACTTTCTTGATTTGTATGTTTACAGCAACATTAATGCTATTGTAGTATTGCACTGGCATAGATTGTCTTTATAAAATTATAACCTATTTCATAGTACTCGGCAATGATAAAATGTACAAAATTGTTTGGTAGTTCATCAAGTCGGTGCCTGCATATTTGCTATTTCATCTTTTGAGGCGAAGTAGCATTAGTAGAGACAGAAGTACCTGATCATTACACTTATCCTCATGTACTATAGTATGGCCTTGCATTAGAAGTTCTGAAATTAAAGCCAAGAGAGCAATGCTTAGCACAGAGCTTTCTACCTATGAGCATGAAGTGGAGATTGGCAGTGGTGGGTGGGTTGTATTTACTTCTTTCCAGATATGGTACCTACTGAGGCAACAGCTTTAAATTGAATTTAATATCTTTCATCCACTGCAAATTGAGTGGATTGCTTACTACAAATTGTGGCTGCTTCCAGTGGCTATGGAGTTTGAAATCTTCATGGCAAGGTATTATCCGTTTGTTGTGTTGATGGTTATATGAGGAAAACTGGTGAGTGCGCTGGGCGGCAAAGTATTGTGTTTTGTATTTACTGGAGGCTGATTGGGTGGTAGCATGCTGCAAGTTTTATATGTGATATTAATTTAAAATTTGGAACAGCTACTAAAATACTGAGCTATAAATATCTGCAAAATGTAAAGAAAACGAAAAAAGTTAGATATTCTGTGGTTTCACCTTAATAACTATTTTTTAGTGCAAAACACATAATAACCAATCTTGTACACGATTTAATTTCCTACTATATTAATACAAAATATTTGTAATTACTCTCAACAGACGACAAGAAATACTGAAATAACTATTTTCCTTGCTCGAAAATTGTTATTTCAATATTTCTTGGCGTCTGTTGAGAGTACCTAATAACAAATATTTTGGATGAATCTTGTAGAAATTTTTTTCCTCTACAAGATTGGTTATTATGCGTTTTGCACTAAATTGCAATAAAATAGTCTTTAAGGCAAAACCACTGAATATCTAAGTTATTTTTTTTTTGACATTCTGAAGATTTTTACGGCCCCATATCTCAGTAGCTGTTCCGAATTTTAAAAACACTAGAAATAAATTTACAGGAAATTTAACGTTCTTCAAAATTAGTCATTTCAAAGTTTTACCTAAAATATACTGGAAGCGAGTTACTGAAGAAAATCTGAAAAAAGTGACGAAAATTATGACTTTGTTAGCCTATAAAATTTGATTGCAACCGACCTAGGGTGCCAGACGTTCATACTTCCAGTCTATGGTGAGAGTACTTTCGGCCTACATGATCAAAATTTTCATAAAATCAGACACATTTTTTGACTTTTGCTCCCGGTCTACCGTACAAATAGAGAGAACCAGTGGCGTAAGCAGGGGGGGGGAGGGCGGGGATAAGGGTGATATATTCCCCTAAATTAAAAAAAAAAGTATAATTTTCGTACGTTTTGTATTTTGAATAATAATGTTTGATCTAATTTTCATTCTTATCCTTAAAACTTATGCCCTTTTTGGCGATTATAGACACTTAATGATTACTTGCTTTCCCATTAAATCGCTCCCCCGAAAAAAATTTAAATCCCCCTCCCCCGAATAAAAATTCTGCGTACGCGCCTGGAGAAAACATACTGCTCGCGCTCGGAGCGTGTCTGATCGCCGCTGTGTATTTCAGTGGCCGCTTGAAAAGGTAATCATCAGCAGTATGCTATTAGATCTCAGAGCCATCGTTTTTCCAGTAGAGTTGGAAACAAGAATACTAACTAGTGGGTTTGTAACCCATAATAATAATAACCTGAAATCTTCCAACTTATTTTTGACTTCTAGCGCGAATTGCTTTTTCCTTAAAGAATTCTTTTAATCCTCTACATTAAATTTTATGGATAAAAGAGCAGAAAGCTCTTTGTGATGAAACCAAGAACATGAAACCTCTTCAATCAAGTTAGATATGTTTAAATTATTCATATTGATCAGGTATATCCCATACATATATTAAAGTGTGGCCCGAAATAGATTCCTGCCCTTCCATTTTAAAATCCATAACACCACAAACCCACTAGTTTGTATTCTTGCTTCCAACTCTATTGGAAAAAAGATGGCGCTGAGATCTTATAGTATGTCTAGTACTGCCGATGAGTAAGTTTTCCTGTGGCTACTGAACTTTATCAATGTGACTAAGCATTTTGAGGTATTGTATTTTTAATACAGTTAAAAATCTGGATAATGGATTTTTTTTATAACTTGTTCATAAAGCCATTTTAATAAATATTTTTTGTTTTGACGATGAGTAATCATTTTCACGTGATATAACCTAAATTATTTTCCTTGCGTTATCATCTTGCCATTCGGTATTGATCGAAAAAGGACCTCTTTCAACATTTAATCCCATCTCTTTTTCTATCTTCTATCTGCAGTGCTCCGCAACCTTTTATCTTCCGAGGTAAACCAAAGTTTTTTCGACAAGCCCGCGGTACACCACAAGTAAAAGCTTACAAATTCATAACCTACTATAATACCTAAATGTTTTTTTTTTAGATTTAAAATCACAATAAAATAACTAAGATATAAAATAACTCTATTTATGAAGTATTTACTTTTATTTAAGTAATATACAAAACTATTTTTATTTTACACCAACACAAGAACAAAAATATATTGTCATAGAATATGCATTACAAGTAAAAAAAATTCCGATTTCATTTTTAAATGTAAAACAGTGTCTCGATATTCGAGGATATGTGCAGAAAACGACGATTCAGGGAAGTTTTTATTAGAGTCTGAAGTATTTTTTCTTACGATTGGCTTGTACTAGACCATTATAAATACATATGAATCAAAAAATGTTGTCGATGGGCTTACAAATTATTTTAGAAATATGGCATGAAAAAAAAAAAGAAATTACAATAATGACTTTTTTAAAGTTTAGGGGGGGGAGGAGGGGCTAATGCCGAATTTAAAATAATATTGAGGGTTTGCAATATCAAGTTTTCAATTTCCACAATTATCAATCTATGTCTTTTTATGCTAATAGCTTTGGCGAGTTCATAAAACAGTTTTCTATTTAACTTAGCATTTCTAATTAACTCATTAATTGATTAATTAGTTTTTAATTTGCCTTGGAAAACAGAGGAAGTTCTGAAATTTTAATCATTTTATTCTCGAGAAATTATAGCGACACACTAGGGATGCACCTACTGGTTGATGTAAATCTTTGTTAATAATAATTAAATTTCATTTTCATTTTATCTTTATAATTATGTGAAGAAAAGTATTTATATTAAATGATTATGGTCGAGGCTCAAGGCTTCGGAAGTCGATAAATGGATGCTGTTAGCAAATGACATTGCCGAACGGAATATGCGGGTTCTCTATCGAAGACAATAAACAAATAAACTTAACTGTGCGAAATTTAAATTTACTTACATTTTTGTATGTTTGTCTCGAAATGATTAGTTACTAAATTCAAACAGTATTACAATTTATATTGATATAAATTGTATGTGATTATACAATGTAAACTTTTTTCATAACATTGAGAAATTTTATGAAATTCTCTTGTTCAGCAGTTTGTTTTCACTATTATTGGAGACATCTTTTCCGTTTTGATAAACTCATGGCGTTTGTATTTCGGCTGAAAAAGCATAACGTGTCCTGCGTTTGTTTAAAGGTCACCTTTTTGGCAGCTTTATGATGTCCCTCTTCCCCACTCTCGAAAAAGTTCTAAACATTTTCTCAAATCACGATCCGTTCCGAGAACGATTAGACATCTGTGAATCACCGTTCAAGACGTTACGAAAGGAACGAAACAAATGACAGTTGGATGGCGCCAGTTCTGGCACGTAATGCGGATGTGCAAAGTTTCACCTCAATCCTCATCAGTTTCGGGACTAGTTTTCACATTCGCGTGTGGTCTAGCATTTTTCTAAATAGATATTATTTTAATGATTCACTGATTTTAGTTATTAGTGCTTGTTTTTGGCGTTGTTTGATTAATTAAGATGATAGCTTAAATAAAGATTTTGTATTAATTTTATCTTGCTTGTTCGGAACAAATTGATGATGAAAAATCACTGTATTAAAAAGTTATCGCTAATATCTGAATTGAGGCATTTCAGAGATGAAGGGCTGTATTCACACCTACCTGGAGGTTTATTTCACTGATTTGATTATTTGTCGAGGTTATTGTGGTAATGTTTAAATCTGGTCAATAAAATATCTCTTTGAGTGCAAAACATGATTATTTCTTTAGTAATTAATAAATGAAAGACTAAGAACCTTTTTTTATAATAGTTTTTGAACATATCGAAATGGTAGTTCGATATATTGAGCATCGATGTTTTTAATCTTTTAAAGGGACACACATTTCTGTGCCGATATAATTAAGATATTTTTTACTCACGAATTACGAAGTATATAGAAAGGGGAAGTATTGCGATCGTGAAAATTTTCGAATTCGAGTTTTCAAAGGAAATACACGTTTTAAGGTCCACTGAGTCCAAATGACCAAGCCTCGCAAAATGGTCTGTGTGTCTGTGTGTATGTGAACAGTCTAGCTCAAAAACGAAAAGTCGTACGATACTCAAATTACGTATTTAAGGTAGGTATATGGCTGTGATGTTACAGCAACTTTTTCGTCAAAATCGACTAACCAGAAGTGCCACTTTATATAATCGATTTTACAATTTTCTCGAAAACGGCTCTAACGATTTGGATGAAACTTGCCTAAATTATTCTTCATAAAAGTCTTTAACTTTTCATTTATGTAGTAAATCACCGAGGAATTGCTGAGAAAAAAGTTATGATGAAAAGAATACTTTATTTGCGTAAAAGTATGCATTTTACGGTAAATTATGTGTAAAATTGTATGAAAGGTAATTAAATTATCTAAAAAACAATAAAATAATCATCAAAATGGAATCAGTATTAGCAAAGATACAGGGCATCGGACTAACCGGAAATAGCTATTATATAATGGATTTTACAATTGTTTACATTTTTCTCGAAAACGGCTCTCACGATTTTGATAAAACTTGCCTAAATTATTCTTCATAAAGGCCTTAAACTTTTCATTTATGTAGTAAATCACCGAGGATTTGCAGGGAAAAAAGTTATGATGAAAAGAATACTTTATTTGCGTATAGCTTAAAAAGTATGCGTTCTACCGTAAATTATTTGTCGTATTGTATGAAAGGTAATTAAATTTTTTTAAAAACAATAAAAGAATCATAAAAATCGGAACAGTATTAGCAAAGATAAAGCGTATTTTATGAGGAGCACAAGGCCTTAGATGGATAACCAAGCACATCTGAAAGGAGACGGATGCGACCGAACCTTCTCCCACCAATCTGTTATAAACAATATAATCTGTAATAAAGTAATTTAAGAATACAAAAGCAGAAATTACTTAATTTCTAGTTTTTGATAAAAACGATGTAAGCCTTAGCCCATTTGTAACTATTTTAATTTAGAAAATACCCTCTCTCAGGTGACTCTACACAAGATATGTGTGGTTTAAAAAAAATAGATGAGGCCTTTTTCTTTGATTTTCTTCAGAAATGTTTCTTCTTCTACAGTTTTTTGGGGGCTCCTTCGGGACTTTGGTCTCACTGATTGTGAAATAATTAGAATTTCGCCAACAACTGTTTATAATTATATTTCTATAAATATTTTTCTTCTGCTTACCTTAACACTTCTCCTTTTGTTATTATAAGGAGTGGGGGACATAATAACTTTTTACTTTTCCACACGATCTGAAAGTGAAATCGATTAAAACCCTTACAAAGATGATATATTTCAAAGATTTTAAAATGCAATAAGGCCGGTTTGAATTGTTGTTACTATGATTATAGAATTCAATGTATTGGCTTGGGCCCCAATTAATTTAATGCCCTAAACCTTGGGACATGTGAAGCATCAGTTTCTAGGGTATGAAGCAATTGAAAAAAAAAGACAAACTTTAATACTATTTTTTTATTCAAAATAATTTCGTTATCTTCAATACGTTTCTCACAAAGCCCTTTTAATAAGTTTCTTACAAGACTTTTTTATCCCTTGTTCGAGGAAACTATTAGACTTTGATATTAATATTAATAAACTCAAGAAATGAAAATTTTACATCTTCATTCAGGAATATTTTATTGGTTTTTTTAAATGCGCCAAGCACTCTGAAAAAATGGTAATCAGTTGGAGAAAAATCAGGTGAATATGGTGGATGTGGTGGAACTTCAATTTTCAGGCCATGTAATTTTTTTTTTTAAGATAGCTGATAAACATGTTACATTACATGGTCAAAAAATTTTTGTTTTCCCAATATTTTTAATTTATGTACGTACAGGCATGAACATAAATAATTCTCCTATTTTATTAGACAAGAAATAAATTTATTTATTTTTTTACTATTTGAGAATATAATACAAAGGTTTCTCTGCAATTTAGAAATATGGTACTGTTTAATTTATTTAATGAATGTTACTGCCTATTAAATTAACCCTTTTTTTATTTATTTTCATACAGCCATGAACATAAATATTTAATAATTGCCCTATTGCTTTAGACAAGAAATACATTTTTTAATTTATATATACCTCCACGACTGTGAACATAAATATATTTAATAATTCTTTTTTATTTAAAAATTTAAACAGTAAAGTTACTGTTTAAAGAGAAACTTTTGCACTATGCTCTAAAATAGTTTAAAAATCATTATTCATTTGCAGATGATAGTTAAACTAATGATCTAATAAATAACAATAAAAATTAGAGCGAACTATATTAGAAAAGAGCGGAACCTAGACTGAGGTCGAAATACGAAGTGCAGGATCCAATGTTCAAAGTAATAGGCCAGTGCAATTAGCTCTAAAAAGATTCTGCGATCGTAATAATTCCGGTAGTTCCAATTTTTTTTATATTTTCTATGAACTGGTCCCCTCATGTAAAATCCGAGTTTTCGACCTTGCAGCGCCTGAGGTCGCGCCGCCATCTTGAAAAAGCCAGTCAAGATCACGGAAAAATCGTTTCTCCCCGATATATCTCCTTTCTAATGCAAATTTCGGTTAGAATATCTGGAATAAATTTTGTAGAGCATAAAATTTCCTATAAGCTTATATTTATAATTATCTTCTTCCTCAATACAATATCGAGATATAAAGTCTTGAACATGCGTACAAGTTCGTAAAAACTAGTAAAATTCGCAACAAGGTTCGATTTTTTCTGAGCAATCTGTTTCTAGTACAGTTTGGAGAAAAATTAACTAACAATAATGCAGCGGAGCATAAAATGCCATACAACAAGTTTGTTCTTATTATGTCTATTGTGCTAACCCACCGAAAATAGGCGGAAAATTGAATAATATTTTGAACTTTTCATTTCTATATTTCTTCCTTTTTTAACATATTTTATTTGTAGTTTTTAATACTATTAAAACCTACACGTCAACAAGATTTATCTTCAACGTAATTGCAGCATAAAATTAAGATCAGTGACTGAGGAAGTACTTAGGAATGGTAATGATTTGAAATATTTGGTTTTTCGAAAAATTATCATTGAAAACAATGAAGTCATGAATATAAATTTAAAAAAAATAATTTTAATAATTCTTAATTATATTAGAGTTTATATTGAACTCATTCACACTTTTTAAAAGATAATAATCAATTAGGGGTGATCCTGACCCTTTAATTTTGTAAAAGCCAGTAAAATTCACGACAAGATTACACAGTTTTTATTATTCCTTTCTAATTAAAAATCCTATATGTTTTATATTTTTTTTTATCGATATTAGGTATTGAGGTTCTAATTCACCATGTCAAAAATTGAAAAAGTGTTTTTTTAATTTATTTTATTTACAATTGTTGGTACAGTTCTAACATAGACATAAAAATAAGCGATGTAGTATATAGCAGGCGCGTATGGTGGGAGTTCAATTTTTGTTCGGAGGAGGAATTTAATGGGAAGGCAAATAATCCTTAAATGTCTATAATAGCCCAATAAGGCGCAAGTTTTAAGGATGAGAATAAAAATTGGATTAAAAATTATTACTTAAAATACAAAACTTATATATAACTTATAGAGGGGATATATCACCCTGATCCCTCCCCCCTCTCCTGTGTACACCACTGGTACATAGGAATGGTAAAAAATTGAAAAATTGGAATTTTCGAAAAATTAACATTTATTGACAACAGTTAAGTCATGAATACAACAAAAAAAAATCTATTTTAATAATTCATAATATTATATTTAACTCATTTACATTTTTGAAAGTAAAATAATCAATTTGGTGTAATCCTGGTCACTTAATTCAATTATTAGGCTCTTACTCGGTCTCGGAGCATCTTCAATATTTTCTTCATCTGTCTCATCAGCCAATTCTGTGGCAACTGGGTCTCCAAATTCTTTGTCTTCACCATCTAAGGTTTCAGTAGCATTGTTGCACGAGTTGCCGTTGCAGTGAATGCAGAGTAGAGAGCATTTCATCCCAGAATCTGCAGGTGCACTTTCCGGTGCAAGCTCTTTTGCTTTGGCAGGATATAAAGTTCAGCAAGGCCTGAGGTGGAGCTTCCTTCCACATTGGTACTGAAGTTAGTAACCCAAGAGCATCCTTCTTCCACCCACCCCCATTCAGTTGGATTTTTATCGTAACAAAGCCAAGTCTGAACTTGCAAGTATGCTCTTGAAGCGAGGTGTCTTTGGTGAATGGCATCTTTGGTGGGTGGTAGCTTGGATAAATTTAATTAGGGGGTCAGGATCACCCTAGATTGATTATTGTATTTTCAAAAATGTGAATGAATTAAATATAATTATATTATAACATTAAGAAAAATTAAAATTGATTATTTTTGTTATATTCATGACTTAGTTGTCAATAAATGTTAATTTTGCGAAAATTATTTACCATTCCTATGTACAACCTTATTTATTTTTATGTCTATGTTATGACGATGCCACTAATAAAAAATCTATATTTTCGTCCATTTTTTATTTACTTCATCTACTTAACAAACTATTTTATTTACAATATATGTCGATTTAATTTAATTCTTACGGAACTATCTGAATTTTTGCGTTTGATTGCTCTTATTTTTTCTAAGTTTCCTGTACTATTAAGAATAAAGTCTTATTTATTTCGGTTTGAGCTTTGGAGTATCCACTACTAAAACAATATTAATTAACAGTGCGTCTACCATAAATATTTTCGTTAATTAAAAAATAATAGACTACTAAAAAAAAAAAAAAAAAAAAAAAAAAAAGTTTATTCTTCACAGTGTATTCTGTAATTTACATTCTCATATAAACCATACCATTATAAGTCACAATATTTCATTTCATATATGTCACAATAATTATACAGAAATATATTGAATTTAAATAGATGACCGTATTGATTATCAAGAAGATAAGAATATTGATTATGATAAGAATCATCTTTATAGTGTTGGTTTTTGTTTTTTTTGAGTTTCCGACATCCTGCTGAACTCTTAAAATCCCTGATGACGGCCTGCAATGTGGGCCGAAACGTGGCTTTCAATAAACAGTTTTTACTAATTTCGACTTATCGATTTCGATTTCTTCATCTTCTTAATCATTGAAAAGGTCAAATATTAAATATTTCATTATTTATAAAACAAATTAGGATTTGTAGAATTAACATATTTTTTATTATCGTATGACGGACCCTTTATCAATTACTGGTCAGTAACAGATCCTCTATCAGTTTCTGTGGCAGATCCACGGAAGAGGGGAGAGGAGAATTTCCCATCCCAAAACAACCACTGAGGAAAAAAAAATAATAAAATATGGCTAATTTTATATAACTACTAATACCAACACTCGTGAGTAACTGTGATAATTAGGTTATTCACTTTATTTTTACATTTTATTATTATTTTCGTTATGTATTTAATGTTGTTTTGTTTTTTTCAAAATTAAATCTATTTTATTTTCTATTAAATTCTTTACGAAATTATTTTATTTCACAGCACGTTTTCCCTTTTATATAAATTAATAAGATATAAATTAATATTTAGAGACTTGTAATATGATTAGGCTTGGAAGAGTCCTTTGGGAGAGAATATGCAATGAATTAAATAAAATATAAAGATTGAGTTAAGGCCTTCACGGGAATTGCAAGGGACGAAAGAAACTCCAGAAGTGACAGAGAAAACGCAAATGAGTAGAATGTACTGATATATATATATATATATATATATATATTTATATTAAATAATATAAAAATGAAGCTATAGAATTACTATTATCTGTAATGATACTCGTTGCATCGAATGTTATGGGCGCGAGGACAAAATCGGTGATTGATTATAAATTTTTCTGCTTCTCGAACTTTTGTATTTTGAAAGTCGTTTCCTCGGCTAGTTAGAGACCATCCTAATGAAGTGCCATTCATCAGGTGAAGTGAATATTTGGATTAGGTGCTCCATACCTTTAGCAAGTATTCATTTTTGTTACTTCTCTTAATTCACAACTGACAGGAGCATCTGCTCAGTTTTGAAGCAAGGAATGAGCACGTGCTTAGTTATATTCACTTCACCCATAGACGCAAATATCAAGTACACATAAGGCTCATTTTCAAATAAAATTGTAATTTAATGCTCTCAGAAATGTTAACCGCGGTAAAAAAGAAAAACTACGGGTCTTTTCTACTTCGCTACCGCAAATCACTTTTCAATAAAAACATATGATTTCTTTGTCACTGTTTACATACTTGTAACTATAACTATAACTTGTAACTAATTACGTACTATCGTTATTATAGCCTCCATAACCTCATTTTCAAATAAAGAAATAAATTGGAATGAATAAATTTATATAATAAATTTTTCCCCAATAACAAATAAAATTGACAACGATGAACGTTTTCTTCACTCGGGAATGTAGCAGATAATTGCAAAAGATTCATTTTTTTTTTAAATGTCTAAACATACCAGAACGTACATAATTGGTAACAGTTAAAAACAATTTAAACCAAAATCATATGTTTTTATTGAAAATGATTTGCGGTAGCGAATTAAAAAAGACCCAATACTACTTTTGCTTTGTTATTTCCTCTGGTTACATGTGATGCTCACTGACTTAGTTGATGTCGGACCTAGAAATATCAATTTAAATAGAAATAGTTATATTTATATAGTGTTAGAAATTTCTACGTACGTCCAGAGCTTAAGTTGAGAACTTTCAACTTCCATAAGAATTGTGATTATTTTTCATGTTGTTGTTCATTTTTTTTTTTTTTTTTGTTCAATTATATCTCTATTATCTCAAAATTGTACTTACAAGGGGTGGCCTACGAACGTGGGATCATCGATTTCAAAGAAATATTTGTTGATGATGCTTGGTAGAAAAATACTAGACTCGTGTCCGAGAGTTCTTGCCAATGAGCGATAATAATAAATTATTTTTAATGTCGTAATAATATTATTCTTATGGTTGTTAGGTGACAACAAAGTATCAATATTATGCTTTTGTAAGAATAGGCAATTGAAAACATCATTATTTATGTTAAAAATATTATTTTGTGCTTCAACGCAGCAGATTAAAATAAAAATAAAATATTTTGAGTTGATTTTTGTCAAGCATCAAATCAGTACAAGAAGTAATAAATAAATAAAAAGATATGGATAAATACAACTGGCAACAACTATACATAAAGAAAATAAAAATCAATAAATCAATAAACAATAATCATGATCGACTCAATCAACCACCATACCATTAATCAGCATTAAGTGATGGTGGATAATCAAAAACAGTTTTTTTTTGTTTTTGTCTCAAACATGTTTCTTAATTATCCATAAACTCTAAAAGTATTTGCACTGTTTTTATATGAAAAAAAATTTTTGATTCACAATTTTATTTGATTCATGATAAAATTATAAAAAAAAATGAAGATTAAAATTTTTTAAAAACAAAAAAGGTAAGTAGTATTGACTAAGAAAATATTAGACTTGATGTTTCATCAGTGAGTTGACGGACAGCGAACAACCTAAATAGGCAAACTTCAAATGCTTTTTCTGTAAAATTTAACTTTTTCGTATAGTTGAACTCTCCTTCCAAACGAACAATATATATATATATATATATATATACTCGTATATTCACTCAAGTAGTTAGGTAATGAAAATTAACAGAAGGTTGAGAATGCTGGTATTTAACGCTTTTTTTAAATCACTTTTTTGTTTGTATGATTTATATATTTGATCTGAATGATTTCTAAGAGCTATAGGCTTCAGATCCATGGAACTACATACTAACCGAAGACGCAGAGGCCCCTAACAGAGTTTGGTAGAGTGGCCGATAGGGGTCGCATCGGAGTGGGGGCAGAGTTGTACTTTCAGTCTGAGTTTGTGATCGGTGTAAGTTGGTTCTGTGTCCCTGCCTCTTTACGTCCTTCGTAGCTTCTCCCGAATCTGTGTGTCTCAGTGCCGACTTCTCGTCGGAAACAGTGCCACAACTCAAGAGAAGAGAGAGTCGGTAAGTCTAAAAAATAATTTGAATATTTTACAAAAATTTATATAGTGTAAACTGAATAGACGGAAATGAAGTCGTCTACTATTTTCATTTAAAAGGCGTAAATTTTATCAATGAATTCAATTACTCATGATTAGCAGTAATTTTTTTTTATTAGTTAATGAACCGAATAAAACAAAAAATCAGAAAACCTGGATTTGATTACTACCCAAGTCGCACAATTTTAGTTATATTTAGTTCTAGTTTTGGTATACTTGTGGTTCTGTGGCTGTCTGTAAGTTTTGTAATTTGTTTACCGAACGAGTCCCTAGCATTTCAGTTCTTGGTGGTGAATGGGAGGCCTGGAGGTTGACCTGTTGTTGACATTCGGAAGGGTAGGTTGCAATGGTTCTTCCCTCAGCTTCAACAATTCACTATTATATATATTTTATAAATATTCATAGTGTTATAGAATTGTTAATTATGATTTTCTGTTAAGAACTATATTTTAAATATTAAGTATAACTTTAATCGTACCGTTCTTCCTATACTAGTAATTTATATTCCGTCCTAGCCATCTCATTATTAGTAAGAGAATAATGCAGGGAAATAAAGTAATAATAATAAAAATATATAAAATCTTGATACTTAATAAAAGTAATAGACTATCAATTTCTTAAAAAATTGAAATATTAAATAAAAGAAATGGTTGATAAATGGCTTAAGTTCGAAGTTTTAATTTTTTTTTGTATGTTGCGGCAGCTAATGACATCGAAAAATACTTTTAAATATATATATTTATGTATATTTAATTATATTTATTCTTAGCAAATATTTTCATATCATATTGAAAATAATACTTGTATAGCATATGCCGTAATTGTGTAATATAAATTATTGATTTTCAGACATTACTGCACCACTCAAAAATATTTGACATATTCTTTGAAACTTGAATTATTGTTGTGAAAATATTATTGTAATTGTCATTTTTATTAATATTGTATAGTCAAAATTTTCTTTTTCAATTACTATTACTGATCAGTTAAAAATTTAAAACGTAAAAAAAAAAAAAATCGAATTCGTTATAAAATAAATAACTAATTTTTGTTTTATAATTTCTTACATAGAACTTATATCATATGGAAACTTGTTCTTTTAATTGGACGATGATTGGAAAATATATAATTTTTGCTTAGAAATTTTTATAAACTATTTAATTAGTTATTGCATTATTTTTTTTAAAAAAATATGTCTCTTCTAACCGAATTGACCTTCGGTAAAATTTTTGACTTTTGTTTTAATTTTTTTTTTTTTTATTAATATCTGTTTTTTTTTTCAGTTATTGGTCGTCTTTACAAATTTAATTATTTATAAATTCATTTTTACAATAAGTAATTTTTGTTTTAATATATTTTCTATTATTCAGACATTTAGGGTTTCCTGCTAAATATTTTTTCGTGATTGTTTTTATTTTATTTATTGATTACTTTTGTTCATTATTGCTCTCACCTCGATTTCCTAGCGTTGCCATTCTTCGCAGAAGGGGAGAGCAACTGTCTTCGTATTTGGATTCCATATTAAATTAATTCTATAACGCTTTTAATTAGTTCCAAGTTCATCTAAACTATATAATATGGGAAATTTGGTCTTTTAACTGGACGATAATTGAAAAAAATAAAATATTGTTTAGAAATTTTTATAACATATCTAATTAATTATTTAAGCAACCTTTTTTTTAAATATAATTATTTCTTTTCTAACTGAATTTAGCTTAAACTATGTTTTTGTGAAAAGTTATTACTTAATATCGTGCCATTTCAATTATTGATCATCTTTATAAATTTTAATTATTTATAAATACATTTTAACAATAAATATTTATTATTTTAATATTTTCCATTGTTGCTCTCACCTCAGCATCCTTGTGTTGCCATTCTTCGCAGGAGTAACTATCCTGTAAATGCCGTCGTATTTGGATTGGGTATGAAATTAATTCTATAATGCATTTTAATTAGTACAAAGTTCGTCTGTAAAATTCGTTCAGCCAATTTAAATTTTGGTTGGGGAGAATTTTGCAAGGCCTACGGTAGGCGCCTTACTCCTCCTTGGTTTTATTTTTTAAAATGAGAAATGGTAATATTTGCCGGGTAAGGGGTTATTTTTGTTTAAGCACTTGACGAAGCATGGCGCTTTTAAAAGAAAGTTATTACGTTTTAAGTGCCAGTCTCTCTTCGTGGTCGAGAAAGGCTTTGAATAAGCCACCCTTATTCAACGATCTCAGACCATTTCAAAGGTTTGCTATTCGTTCTGATGAAACGGTAGATGTTTTCCCGTTAATACTGATTTGTCGTTGCAGTTTTCTAAAATTTTTGTACTAGTCCAGTCCCATATTTACAACAGATTAAATTTGAATTGAAACGTCTCTAAAGCTCGAATATTATCGTCATCTTCAAAGTTTTAACTTTTTTTTTTATTAAACTTCTACTGCTAAAGTAATTTGGCAAGTTATTAAAATCATGCCGTCACCATTTATCACCATGTCACTTCAAAACATGATTGTTTACATAGCTTAATACGAGTATAATAACGAAATTAATTAATTTTAAATAACTTATTTATATAATCATAAACAGAAGAACTCTTATTAAAATTCTGAATGAATTTTTATCATTAACGTTTTGGTGTCCGATCTATCTGGATAACGATTCCGGAACCTCGGAAAATATTCTGTTCTTCTAACCCTGAAAATTGGTTGTTTTTTCTCTCAAGGTTATTGATTGCATTGTATTACTAATTATGAGAATTATTTTCAAATTCATCCAATTAAAATACTAAACACTTTTCCTCAAGCATTAATCTCAAATAATTTTCCTGTGTTTAATTGGGTATTTTATTAATTTTTTTAAATATTTTTATACCGAACTTAAGATGGAGTTTTTAAGAATATATAGTGTTATTAATCCCATGGATTCATGATGGAATGTTTTAACGGAGCGTATGTCATGGCGACACGGTTCGGTTATATATATATATATATATATATATATATATATATATATATATATATATATATATATATATATATATATATATATATATATATATATATACATAATATTTGCACCAGATTGCCTAAGATAGTTTAAACATATTTTTAACTATGGTTGTTGAACATAATATTAATTAAACGATCTATGTCTCCTAAGCTATAATTGAAATCACTATTAAAACTAGTTCTTTAATTATGGATAAAGCATAGTTTTTTTTATTGCTGAAACAGATGAAAATTGCGATGTTATGGCCGTAAGCGCATGAATTTTAAAATATTCAAAATTTGTAATAACGTTGCTAGAAAAGCCTCAATGGATCCAGAAAAAAAAAAAATGAAGTTTGAAATATAATTAGAAATATGATTGACCAGTAAATCGAAACACGTTGCGGTAATATTAGCCAGAGAATTAGTGAATCACCAAAAGGGTTGAAATACCTGGACCATTGATGAGTCATCTATGGGAGGATAACATTAATTCGAGCTAGCTGATCGATTTATCGAGATTACTTTCCGTTGCATGCATCTTAGTATTCGAAATTTATTTAGTCCTCTTATGTATCTAGTGTTACCGCATATATAACATATATATATTACAGTTTAAGGGCCTGCAGAAATATATTTGGTCAAGTATGAAGAAATTTGAAAAATGACTCGTATATATTTTTAAGTGTTTAAAAATAGTTTTAAAGACTGATGAATGGATTTCCGTGTCTTCTTATTTTTACTAATAATAGTTTTATTCTTAATGGTTGTACATTTGGATCCGTATATTTTAGTTCGAGCCCGAAATTTTATCCGCATTATTACAGTATTATTACTCTTGATATTCAAGAGTTTGGTTGCTTTAGTATTTTAGTGTGCATAAACGGAAAACATATTCATACATTCATATGTTTCTAACACAACTAGGTAAATTAATTAAATTTTGTAAAATTTATAATAAAATACAGCGTCCAGAAGCAAATACCTCTACACCTCCTGAGATATTGTAAGATTGTTATATTTTCAATTTTTAAATAAAATACAAAAATAAATTTGTCCCACTATACATATACCTATATACTCTGCCATTGAATTTTAATAATTCAAAATTTATAGAACTTTTTTAACAGCTTTAAATGAAATCAATACATTAGGGCATTCTCGAACAAACCGGTTCTCAAGTGAAGGAATTAATTTTTAAATATATTATTTATATTTGAGCATAAAAAAAAAAAAAATAATAAAATTATGTTAGATGTTAAAAATAAACTATTAAATATTTATCGTGATAATAAACAACTACAATGAACTGAATGTTATTTTATACATTAAGAGGTAAAATTACAATTATATGAAACTGTTAAGTTTACGTCTTACTTAGCAATTGTCGTATATTATCTTAGATTTATTTTAAACGTATTTACTAGCTACTATTATGACGATTATTACAATCAAATTTTAAGGTATTTATGTTTTGTTTTTTTCTGCAAGAGGTTGATTTTGATTCTGGCTTATTTTACGTGATTTGCTTTTTTTATATTTTTAATAAGGGCATGAAATCGATTGTATACGTATATATATATATATATATATATATATATATATATATATATATATATATATATTTTTTTTTTAATGTATTGGTTTTTCTGATTATTAAGATTTATATTTAGGGGTTGGTTGTGGAGGGGGAGAGGGAAGCCAGGTGGAAATTCCCCCCTCGCACGTTCCCTTCTGTCTGTAAATTGATCTTGGAGGGCTGTTAATGGTGATTAAACCTATAGTCGATTAGATTATACTTATAATTATTTACTATATATATATATATATATATATATATATATATATATATATATATATATATATATATATATATATTTATTTATAGTTACGCTTTATTAATATTTAACAGTAATTTTAATTTTACATAATATCAGTTTTTTTTTTCGTAATAAGAATGAAAATATCTAGTCTATCTCTATTCAAAAATGCCAAATTTAGGCAAGATTTATTTGGGCACTAGTACAAATAGATAATCAAAACTGTTAAGAAGCTTTTTTATCCTTTTTGTTAAAATATACATATAAGACACTGTCTCTTAGAAAAAATACGCACCTTCTCTTATTCGCAACAATGCTTTTAGAAAATATTTGAAAATTTTGTTTTATACACTATTTTCATGTGTTTTTTTTTCTTTAAAAATTTTCTCAACCTTTCAAACGACTATTAGTTATAGAGTTAAAGAAAAAAAAATGTTATATGTTATATTGGAGATGCTCCAGCGCAATTTTATAAAAAGTATTATAGGGTGCATCCCCCTATATACAGAGATACAAATAAAGCGGTATAATAATAAATATTATTTGTTCTGGTTTCCAATCAACTAACAATTAATACCCAAGCAATTTATAATAGCTTTTATATGAAACCAATTAGTAGTAAAAATAAAACAAAACAATAGAAATAATAAAAATTCAGTAATTAAAAAAGCAATTCTTTATTTTATTTTTTTAATATAAAAATGTGATTTTCTACTTATTACGAATTATATTCAATGGATTATTGACCAAAATTCATCAAGTAACTGGTAAATTTACTCGTCTTTTTATCTCCCAAACGTCTAGTGATCAAGACTAGATGATTACCCACTCATGAAATCGGTTTGCACAATGAAAAAAAAAAAAAAAGGTGAGATCCCCCAAATAACAAGAAAATAAACTTTATAATACGCATCTAAATATAATAATTTTAAACTTAGAGCCATTAGAATTAGTTTCAATGACGCTTTTAAAAGTTATATTACATAAAATATATGTTTAACATACCACAAGAAGTATACTTTTTCTTTCCAATAATTCGTGCTTATGCGTATAATTTTGATAAAATAATATAAGTATCATTAAACACGTTCGAAATATCAATGTTAATACATAAATATTTTTATACATTAGTTTGTTTCTTTAATTTTTTTTTGTTAATTTAAATCTTGTATTTATATATATAAAAAAAACAAACAGCGATTGTCTTCATTATATTTATCTCTGGGCAGTAGGAATTAATATTAATGGTCCTCTGTTTAGATCAACTAAAAAAAAAAAAAAAAAAAAAAAAAGAAAAAAGCTCTTCGCACAGTATTTTTGAAAGTAAGCAACCCATTTAGGCTTCTTTAAAATAAACAAACATCAGTTTTCAATGATGACACTGCGAACTATTGGAGGACAAATATTGTTTGTCAGCGAGAAGAGTTTCAAAAAGTGTTCCCAGCTCCAGAACGAACTCTTGTTTTTCTCTGGTATGATATAAGAGTCAAAACAGACATCACAGCTACGATAAAAGATATTTTATTTTTGTTTACATATAATCTTCTATATAGTCATTTGTTATTTTTAAATAACTGGTATTTTCATTGTTTATTAGTTGTTTTTTTTATGTTCACTTGCTACATCGTCCGAATTATCTGCAAATTTTCAAAGGATGTTATGATAAACTCATTACTGGTGTATGACTCATTTTCACAAATGATGACATGTATAAAATAAAATAAAAAATGAAAAAGGATTTTCAAAATTAATTTTATATATATATAAAATTAATTTCAAAAATCATATATATATAAAATTCATTTTAAAAATCCCTGTTCATTTTTTTTTTTGTATTTATGTAAAATAATATTCTGTGACACTCCCATAAAATTTGAAACTGACAAAGCGTCGAATAACAATCGGGCGTGAAAATTACTTTTAAAAAATTACAAGTGGGATTCATTTTGCCTTGGTCTTAGAACACGCGATCTACCGACAAATCGGAATAACGATTAACGTTGATTTCCTAGACGTTCCTTCTGTTTTTGACGTTTGGAGTTGAAGATAGATTTATTACGTGCCAGGTTGTCCAAATTTTATTCCATTATCTGCACGAAACTGGATCTGTTTCAATGTGCACCACATCTTTCTAGAAATTCGTTAGATGGAACCTAAATAAAATGTAACGCAATAAAATTTCATTTACAGTAATATACTATACGTCATGCTTTTGAAATAAATACTTTAGTAACCCATAAATGTAAAACTTCCTTACATCAAAAATCTGTGTATCTCAATTATTTTTTCATGGATCTTGAATTTTATTGGAAAAATACTTAATTTATATCGAACACAAATCTACATTACGAACTAAAATTTTCGCTAAGGAACATTATAAATTGCTTTGATATTATTCTTATAAGAAAAAATTCTCATAAGCATTTTCTATTTGCATTTCTTTATTATTTCATATTATTGTTGAATGTCTTTACTCAATATTTATTTATACATTTCGTCTTCAAAAGTAGAAACAAATCTACTAGTAAATACATAATTTGTGGAATAAAAAACAATGGCATATAAATGTATCTAATATCTGTTTAATTATTTAATGTTTAAAATCATCTAATAGATTATATATATATATATATATATATATATATATATATATATATATATATATACTTATTATTTTTCGCTGTTTTAGAGGACTGTGTGTATGTTATATGGTTTTAAAAATATTATATCCCTTTTATATTAAGGTTGAATTTCGTATCTTAAGCCTTCCACAATGAAAATCTGACGTGATTCGCGTTGATCGGCGAATATATTTTTCAACCCTACCACATTCATAGTAGTTGGCAGAACTGAGCAAAGAACCGATAGCCTATCCAAGTGTGACCAACTGCCAGAGGAACGGGACACCGCTACTGCACGTCCGCGGTCACCTGCCTCGTCGCCGGTTATAACGCGAGTAGACGTTAACCCTTACTCGTCGATTTATTGACTTGTCTGCCTCTTTTTGTGGTAAGAAATCCCGTTATTTAAAGTGAAAATATTTATTTCTACTTTAAAATAAATAAAATAACACATATTCATTAACGCTCGTCATTTATCTGGTTGTTTCACATGAATAACAATTTTTCGAAATAAATTAAATAAAAAAAGAAAGGATGTTATCTAACTTAATTAAACAGAAATACTTGGCTTCTATACGATTCTTCCAATGAACACGTTTTTTAATACCGTCTTCATAGAAGCTCCGAGTCTGAATGAAAAGGATTTCGTAAGGCATTTTTAAGCATTCATGTCAATAGAAAATAGTCTTATGTATTGAAAAAGAGGAAATCCTTTTTGAATAATTGGGACCAATACAATAAAAAAAAAATTAGGGTATACTTAAGGCTCTAAGAGGGAGGGGGTCTACTCACATTGCAGGTTTTCAAGTCCTTAAAAAATAACAACTTTTCATAATTTACAAAAAAAAAAAAAAAAATTACCAAACATTTTTTTTTGTTAGATTAATTTCAACATACAAAATATGAAAATTATTAAGCCAAAATAAATCGGGGGTCCACTTTCGTCCACTTGCTGTTATAATGTTTAAGTAATACAACTTCTGATGTCTTTATAAAAAATTTGTTGTTTTATATATATATATATATATATATATATATATATATATATATATATATATATATATATATATATATATATATATATACACAGTGGAACCTCTGTAAATCAAACTTCCATATATCGAAAATCTATATAAATCGAACTTTTTTTAGGAACCGAGAATTTTTATTTGAAAAAAATATTCTGTATATCAGATAAAAGTTCTATGTACCCAACAAAAAATCCCCATTTAAAAAATATAAAAATGTGATTGTCATCGAAAAGAGCCCTTACTTAACGTACATAAGAATGGTTAATAATTAAATAAGAAAAAAAATGTTCTGCTGGTTTGCAAAGTAATGACAATTCAGAGAAGTTCTTCTTTTCAGAATAAGCACACGAGTACCTAAATTCTCTGAATCTCATTCCTAACAAAGAGTGAAATTTTCGTATTAAATTCAGTTTCACTTTGCCTTTCTTGTTGTGAAAATTTCTCCTAAGCATGACTTCGGTGATGAATTATACACAAAAAGACATTAGAAGCTATTTTGCGCGAAAACAAAAATAAATTAATTTTTATGTATGTTTGCATATTTTTAGTACATGTCCTTATTAAATTATATACTTACATTTGTAAAATATCTGCTAAAAATAAATATCACAGATGTAATTTGTACAATTTTTCAAATAGTGTTATTGATCCTTCAGTTTTGTTTTTCTTTAACCTTAAAAAATTACCTTTGTTACATCATTAGCCCCCAAAAAATGCTTTTAACAATAAAGAACAACTGTAATTGTTTTTAGCCTGAAAAGAGTGAAAATTGTAATCTTTCTGTATATCAAATTTTTTTTCAAGGAACCTTCATTTTCGATATATTGAGGTTCGACTATATATATATTATTCCATATTCAAGTATGTGTTTTTAAAATGAAAATTTTAACGTTTGTAAAAATGAGTTCATATAGATAGAGATTTTACATTATATGTGCATGTGTGGTTTATCTTCATAATATCAGTACAGTATGCCACTCTACACGAAATTTCGTTACGTTAGATTTCTCTCTTCTTTTTTTTTTTTTTTTTCTCGTCTTAAGTATAGAAAGACGCTGTATACTTCCAAAAAGATTCAGTTTCGTGCCGATAAATAATATATCAGTTACAGTTTGCCCAGCACGCAATATATCTATGGTCAACATCAAACGTCAAAAACAAAAGAAACTTGGGGGGCAATCATAGCATTAGTCGTTATTTGGATGTGTCGGTTTATCGCGTGATCCCAGCCCAAGGTAAAACAAATCCCACTTATAATTTTTTCTTTTAATTTTTCGCTCTGCCTAATTTTAATTGGTATCTTTTTCAATTTTAAATTTTAGAAATTAGTTTTCTCAGAAGTTCCGTGAGCCTTATAACGGGGCGTTTTAAATATGCCGAATCTCCATGAAATCAACTACAACGATGGAGCTAAGGACATTTAGTGGAAATTGCCGTGAAAGCCTATTTTTTACGGTTTGGCTATCGCTGTTTAGCATGCTCCAATTCTGTCAATATTAAAATATTTTAATTTTCCTCACTTTCGTATTGCTGTTAGTGTATTATGCATTTCTAATTTCCAGTTTCCATCTATAGCAAAGCATTGCAAGCTAGTTTCATAGTATAATTTCCAGAAAACACAATGATTTTGTTTAAGTTTGAAATACGAAGTTACTAACTACCTGAGGTAGAAAAAAAAAATTCAAGATATTTCTCAATCCACACTTATAGCCCCCCTCCCCCCCTCTCCCAAGTCCAAAATAAAAAATGTACCATTCTTTTGCCGCCTACTGTTCCTAAGCTCTTTATTTCCCCATACAACTTAAACGTTTTTAATGAAACTTCATGGGTAGGTCCACACAATATAAATCTTCCGTAGTAGAGTCGTAGCCAAAGCACAATCTATTGCAACCAAAATATGAGCGAACAAAAAACTGGCATAAGCCCCTTTTGTATTTTTAAAATTTAATTTAATTTGTTTGTATGCAGCATATCTTTTTATTTATTTGTTTAAATTTTTTTTTTTTTACTTTGTCGTTTCGTTTCATAAAATCTTTTCCTGAACCTCCAACTCATATAATTCCTCATCTTCGAATTCAGCGTTAATGATTAGTTTGAATTGATATGATATGTGGTACCATTCTTGTCCGTGGTTGTATTTTTTAAATCACAGATCTTTTTTAATTATTTTAATTTTGTATTGAAAAAAAAAATCTTACATCGTTTTCCCCGAAACTATTGAGATGAATTCGATGAAAGTTCGCGGTGTCAATTTGCGATAAAAAAAGAACTATCGATGTTAGGGTAAAGTCACAATTAGTATTTGTGAAAATTTAAGGGAAGTATATTCTTTTTTGACACTGATGTCTTGCAACTCAGCAATGGAACATTTTTTATGCATTTGGAATATCCTATGCAAACTTATGAACTAAAGTAAACCTTGAAGGTGAAAAATAAAGTTCGCATAAATGTTTAAAATAAACAAAGTCTAAATGCATAGTTAACACATCTTTGTTTAAAAAAAAATGTACTTGGCATTAGTTGGAACCAATAGTTGGCATAAAGGAAATCATTTAAATAAGTCATAAAAACGTGATTTATTATAACAATTATATTCTTTTATGGAATACGATAATATCTACATATATCATATTTTAAATATTTATATTTAACCATGAAAAAACGAAATAAAATATAATTTTCTAAATCTTTCAAAAATAAGTAATAATTTAAGTGTTGGCATTAGTTAGAAAAGAAAATTGGTAAATTTAATTGTCTACACCTAAATTTAAAGGTCTTGGTAGTTTAGACAGTATTTGGGATTTTGTAATTTTGACCATTTCTTTTTCTTCATTACTGTATATATTTTTTATATATATATTCGATTAAAAGCTGCAAAAGTCACTACAGAGAATTCCCCGTCAATAAGTTTGTATAGCTTCTTTTTCTCCGGGAAATTAGCTACAATAGATACGTACATTATTACGACGTATTTTTATTGTATCTAACGCTTGTTTATTGTATCTATTCTTATGCATGCTGATCTTATCGGCATCGAAGCACCAGATTTTTTAGGCCTTGTTATTGTAAAGGCTATTATTATCGACTTTAAAGAGTGGGGGCTGAAGAAAGCCAGAGATGATTTTCAAAATCAACGTTCAGGTGTCTGTTTTGGAATAAATGCAGGTTTTTTTTTTTTGTTTTTTTTTTAGAATTAAGCCTGTGAGAATAGAAAATAACTATAAATTGGTAGGGTTAGAACGGCAGACAAAGAGAGCGTGGTATTGGGGGGGAAAGTGGGGGGAATCCTTGAGGAACTGGACGGAGCACCTGAGCCCGAGTACCAACCTTGGCCGCTCCCACAACCATCACTCAACACTCGCTCGCAAAACGACCAAAAAACCTTTGGTGGACCCTCTAGGGCGAAAATCGTATCGATTAACTGTATCGATCCCAGCATAATAGACCTTTCCTCTGAGAATTTGTCTTCACCAATAATTTGCCCGTTGCCGCTTGGTGAGACGTCGTATAGAAAAAAAAAACCTACTTTAGTTTTTAAATTATAATTACATTTATGGTACTATAAATAAAATAAAATGTGTGACAAGAATGATTAGTTTTTATTTTTTGCATAGCTAATATTCATACTTATTACGCCTTTTATACGCAGTTAACCCCGAGTTATTTTTAAGAATATTAACCTTTAACTGGCCGAATTTATTTCCAAATCAAATATTTGGCTTTATAATTTTTCTTATAACATGTAATAATCACCAAATATAGTAAAAAATAAAAAATAAATAAAAAATTGTAGGATTTTCGTTATGTTCCCAATTGGGTACAATCGTCGCTACCAAATAAGGTTTTTATTTTTATATATATTTTTAAACTTATGATAGAACAGAAGGGATGGGATAAATACTACAGGAAAAAGTAGAAAAGAAAATGGTTTAAATATATATATATATATAACTGAACTTATCGAATTAAAACCTTTGTTATAAAAATAAATTAAAATTATATACATGCAAATATATTACTTGGATTATATTAAAATAATATAAGCAAATAATAATATTGAATGAGTGTTTACTTTTAGATAAACATTGTTATAAAAATTTCCAACTATTTGTTCCCAATTGGGAACATTGGCCACTAAAAGGTCGATATATTTTTTTGAATTGATTCAATTTTACTCTAGTTCATATGACTTTATGTAAAAATTATTTATATTTTAAATGTATTCGCATTTCCATAGACTTATTAATCTCAGTTAGAATTTAATAAAAATGACG